>CM031917.1:66437558-66497422 GCA_018703695.1 Prunus fruticosa
GCAATATTTGCCAGTGCCACCCACTCAAATCTTCAACCTTCAGCAATTTCTGTTCATCTCCTCCTTCCTCGAAACGGCGTCGGTTTCTCTAAATTGTGCACCTGTTTTTTTTTTTGGGAAAAGAATAAATTTAAAAAAATAGAAAAGGATTAACAGTATAGCCGCACGGCTATACTCCAAAATAGAATATTTTAAACGTATAGCCGGGCGGCTATATTCCAAAATAGAAACTTTTAATAGTATAGCCGCACGGCATACTCTATAAGGTTTAACGGTCTAGCCGCGCGGCTATACTCAAAGACGGTCTAGCCGCGCGGCTATACTCAAAGACAGTATAGCCGCACGGCTACACTACAATATAGAATATTTAACAGTATAGCCGAGTGGCGATACTTAAAATATTTTAATATATTCATCGAGTATAGCCGGTAAATGGTATAGCCGCTCGGCTATACGCTACAAGTAGAAAATTTTAAAAGTATAGCCGCTACAAGTAGAAAATTTTAAAAGTATAGCCGCACGGCTATACTCCAAAATAGACCATTTGAAAAGTATAGCCGCCCGGCTAGACCCTTTAAGTAGTAGAATATGGATTTCTCTTTTTTAATTACTTTAATTAGTGGTTATGCTTTAGTTATTATTTACTTAGTGAATAAATAGTATTTAAATTTTTTATTAAAGAAAAATTAAATTACTATTTATTAAGTAATATAACTCATGAAGTTAATTAAAATATAATTACAAACTATCATCTTATGATCAACTAGACAGATAAATTATCCAAACCCAAAGAAGCATACTTGAATTGAAGTCTCCAGTAACGTGCTGAGGTGGCTTTACCACCAATGTCAATTGGCATCTTAGGACCAAATATGGAACTACACATAGCGTGTATTACAACTGATGGCCTTCAATCACCAGCAGCAGCAGCTGTAACACTTTCACCTGCTCTATGATCAATATATACATGAGTTTTCTGAAATCTAAAAGGTATTTGTAACCATGCCATCATTCAGCCAATTTCTCATCATCATGAAAGCCTGCTCTGCATCTTCGTCTTCTTCAAACGATTGAGGTCGGTGAGCAAAGCCATGACCTCTACCCTTGAAAACCACCACCCTGGACCCCCTGCCAATGCTTCTCTCAGTACTCTCTAGGACGTTGACAGGACAGAGTGGGTCGTTGTCCCCAGAAATAAACAAGATCGGAACCTTAATATTAGATGCCACAGACGTATCGATCCTTGTTCCATAAAAGGAGACCCCAATGCCAAAATAAGCGCCCTGGTCCTGGGCTAGGACTTCAATCACTTTGCCACCTCCAAAGCAGAATCCTATCAAGCCAAGCTTCTTTGAGATTCCTGCAGCCAAAAATTCATCAACCATCCATTTTGCAGATGTGGCAATGTCTTTTGCAACCCTCTGAGGTTCTTGTTCCGAGATCCACTTATCAAAAAGATTCTTTGGTCGATCCTCTAGTCGATCCTTTGTCCATGGATCTCCACGAAATAGGTCTGGAAGCAAAACACTGCATTTTTTTTTTAAGAAGGACAAAGTAAGTATATAGAATTGAGAAATCTTGAAGAATGATTGCCCTAAAGGACTACTAATGGCAACTCTAACAAGAACACCAGCATTGCCATTGGAGTTAAAAGCAGTGCATAAATTGTAAACTGGTCAGTACATAATGAAATTTGAACAACATGCGTGCTCTTGCAGCATCACACAAACTTATATATAAATAGTCCTTAATTTTAGTTCAAGGTTAAGCAACATACTTGTAACCATTGCACGCAACACGATAGGCAAACTCTCTTGTGGATGGATCTTCAAATCCAAAGATGTCGGACAAGAGAAGTATCCCAGTTCCATTATTATTTTTCACTGCCTTGAAGAGATAAGCATTGATGCTATCAACACCCTCACCAACTGAAAGTTCCACTCCACTGACTAACTCACATGACTCGTCATTTACGTCGTCTTCCACTTTCAGTAGGCTACAAGTAATTTTTCTGCCTATATTCTCTGTAGATGACCTCTGACAACTTGAATTGCATGCTCTCTGAACACAAACTGAGATTTACAGTCAAGGTAGTACTTCTTTATAGAACACAGTAAATAAAATGTTCAAAGTTAATGAATAAGAAATGTTCAACGTTCATCACAAGTTATCAATATGATCAATTCAATGATTAAATATTTAAATAGATGTACAAGATACGAATGATGCTAAAACAGAGCTCTCATCTTCTAATATAGTGTGATTTCTTTATCTAAGAATCATTAAAATAATAAAAGGCTTTGTTATCTGTTAATAGAATTATAAAAAGAAGGCAAGGAAGAGGAAACACTTCAATAAAGGCAATGCAGAAGTGAAGATGCACATACAAAAACTGCATATATATGGATCATGTTCCACACATGTGTTTCGACTTTTCTCAGTAAAACGAAGAAATTTACACAAACGATGTCAGTTGCAACTTCCGTGGATGCCAAAATGGGTTTCGCAAGAGAGCCAGCACCTTATAATGAAGCTTAAATAAATCAATGAAATCTGAAGCATTATCTACCTATGCATACTGTGCTAAGCAAGCTCATAAACTGAGCCAGTCACGAGTTTATATTCTGTTTCAACTTGATCAAACCCATGAATCTGTCTCACTTTGAGTTTAGGCCTACTGCCTCAAATCAAATTAAAGATTGTTAAATTGGCAATGTCAAGTTTACTAAATGATAGAAACTTTGACATAACTAATGGCACTTGAGCCTATTAGATTCTTTGTCAATCTAGTTTATGCTTGAACATAAATAAATAACTACACCATTTCCTTTCTTCAACATAATAAGCATTTCAGAATTGAACCCAGAACCACAAATCATAAAAGAAAAAGAAAAGAAAAGAAAAAAGGTATTTATAAAACTGAAAAGATGGAGAAAAATAACGTACTGATCCTGAAGAGGTGTGCAGAAGAGGAGAAGCAAAAGTTGAGAGGAAACCAAGTTGGTGATGGCGAGGGGTTGGCTTTCGAAGCAAGAGGTGACGAGAGGTGGTGCTCATGGAAGCGGAAGAGAGTGGGTTTCCAGCTCCACTTCCAGTCGAGTATAATCCCATCTTTCTGCTTCTAAACAAACGCCCTCTCCTCGTTCTCCTTAACCACTTTGTTGCTAGATAGATATTATATCTTTCTTTCTTTCTTCAAACCAACGCCCGCCTCAAAAAATAAAAAATTATTTCTTTTGGTTTTAAATTTCTTCTAGTAAGCATTTATATACATTTTTTTGGAGACTGAAAATCAATCACCAACCGAGAAAATTGTCATGGCCGTTTATTCTGTTACCTTGTCCCCTTTGTCCCATATCTAATATTTTGACATGTGTTCACTCACTTAACCCTTATATTAATACCGTTAACTTAATAAAATCCATCCACTCATTCCGCCACTTTTATTTATTTATAAACAATTATTATGTGCGTGATACTAAACGTATACATCAATTACGACAAAAAAAAATAAAAAACGTATACATCAATTAATGGAGTTATGAACAACACATAAATAACTAAGAAATATCCAAATGACCTGTTTGCCTTACACACAATCATATCTAAGGCCTTGATGGATATATAGCCCCTCAACCCCCTCAGCTCCGATTTATTCAGCTATCCTCCTAATCAAATGATACAACATAATCTCAGCCAAGTAAGTTGGCTGCCCAAACCAAAGGAGCTTTGTGATTTCGGGCCTCTCTTGTGAGATGCCGGAAGGCCGAATACAAAATCCCACAACTTACTGCATCTCCACTGATTGTATAGCCAGCTTGGCTGCAACCCTGGAGATATTATCTTTAACAAATTCTAGGGAATTGTCTAGCCTCTGGAAGGAGTCTCTGAGATCCATTGCCCTTAACTTCTCTTGCTGCAGCTTCAGAAGTTCCGATTCGGTTGATCCTGATAGATAATTTTACAAAAAGAAAAATTCATATGAATAGTTACGAAGGAAATGTATATCAGGTATGATGCTTCATAGGTTCAGCTTCTATATCAAATAGTCATGAGTGGTAACCTACTAAAATCCTTCCTACTTTTCATTCTACATGAAATAGTCGTTAAAGTGGTAGTGTTCTCAACTAGTCATCAGGATGAGGATATAAATGTCGTCAAAGAGGACTAGCAAGGCGTAGAATGAATTTTCGACATACAGTGCAAGGAAAACTCTACAGTTATAATGGTGTTAATGATCAGTCTGAAAAACGAACAAATAGGCGTTGGCCATTTAAACTTATGATGCTTTGCAATTAAAGGTGTTTATTTTTATTTTTAAAGTAATGCTTAAAGTTTAACTTTTTATCTTAGCAATTACGGGTAAAACATAATGATAAGATGAGGGGGGAGCAAAGGGGGCTCAAATTGCAAATGAAATGCTAGGAATGGTAAAAGACATGGGAGCCCCTCTGGACCTTCTGCAGTGTCAATAGAGAACATTTATCACATAGTTCTATGTACTCTTGTGCCTTCTCCATCAGGTTTTCTGGTGGACTATGCAAGTCATTCAACAGGAACCACTGCAATCGTAGTTGAAGAGTTGCAAATAGTTTTCTGCCCAGACAAGCCAGAAAATGGTGAAGCGCATTCCTAAAAGATTTATCTTCCAAGAAAAAGCGAGAAGCTTAGACAGAGTATTGGCAAATTAGATGTAACTAGGACATCCTTGTAAGAACTTTGGCCTAATGTGCATGAGGGAGATCTTCAAGGCCTCAGGCATGTCACAAGTTTAAGAGAGGAACTTGTTTGTCGGGTCATAAACACATTACTATGTTCTTGACTATAACATAGTTTGGCACTCACACATAAAATCAAAACCTTGAAAAATTCTATTCTCAAATTTTATGACAAGGTCATAATAAACATCCAGATATTTAAGCACGTAATTTTTCCATTAGGGCCTAAATTGCACAAAACATGCAGTCCTAGTTATCACAAATATACAGAAAGAAAACTTACAGCTACATCAGTCATGGAAAATTAACTGAGACTTCATGTGTTATCAATTAATATATAGAATGAAAAACTATTTTGCTTACTACAGCGTCAAAGAAGAGAAATTTAGGTCAAGAAACATATCGACCTGAAATGGGAAATAGATATACAGAAGGGACATTTACCTGATACCGGTTGAAGTGCTGCGAAGGATACACGCTCAGCCAATGAAGGAAAGAAAGCTTCATTACAATCTAAGAGTAGTTCCTTTTCAGTCCACATTAGAGAATTGGCAATTCTAGTTTGCAACTGTGCCTCCTTTGGGGCCTAGTAAAACAGATAAAAGAGCAGAAAAGAGTCAACAATTGCTTGGGTCTACAGTTCCAATCCAATAAACACTTATGTTGAGAAAACACATCTCAATCGTCCATGGACCATATCTAATCTAATGGCTGTAAAATGTATTTTTAGGTTGGGACCTTATTAGACAGGCTACATCTATGAGAACATAAAGTTTTAAAAAACAGGAGCAATTCAACAAGCCCTGATCATAGATAACAGGGTTTGCTGAGAGAGAAAGAGAGAGCAACACACCTTGAGTTTGATTTCCAAACTATTTAAACTATAAAGAGCCTCTTTTACTTGCATAACTTTTGGGTGTAATTTGCTGACACTGTCAGGAACCCTGTCCTGTACAGGTATGACAACACCTTTCAAGTAAGGATCTGCCTGCATGTCAAACCAACATTTTAGGAGGGGCATAAGAGTTGAAGCTACTTCTAAAAACAGTTTGTTCATGCCCAAAAGTAGTCCTTTAAACTCAATTATCATTCCCAAGACAAGGGACTAACTTCATATACACAACTTTGTTCAGTTTCAATGTCACATCAAAAGCTCCTAATATCCTCCTCCAAGAAGCACACTAAAGATCACACATAAAAGTGTATGCACGTGAAGTTGAAGAACCTAATATACATATATATTGATCACAGAAGTAACTCATGTTTTTGTAGAGTATGGACTCATAAAGCCCTTGCTGTATGTTGAAATTTAAAAGCAATCGCAGCAGAAGTTTGAATTATCTTGGACAGTAGCTGGGAATCACTTATAAAGCCTGCATTCTGTCTATTTATACAAACCAAAATAACCTTTTAGCCTATTTGTGCGAATGCGAATGTATGCATTCCTATATTTATGTGAATGTGAAGAATTATCTTCTAATTAGGTCCTTTAACGAAGACTTGAACTTCCAACCGTAAGATGAGATATGAATGGTTGACATGCATTGCGTCTTGGAGATGCATCTTATCCGTCCCTATGTCCACTAACGAATGAGAAACAGGTCCTCATTTAAAGATCTTCTAAGATAATAACTATACATATCTATCTTTATCAGAATATGATATGTTGAAGACCAAATCTCTTGTTACTAACCTGCACAAATTTCACAATCTTTACACGACCAATTCCTCTAATAGAGACTAATGCTCCAACTTCTAAACGCTCAACCTGCAGAATACTGGAATGATTTTAGTACATAAGGTCCTCCAAATATTTAGAAATTCAGTCCAAGTTGGGAAGCTTACATTTTCTATAAAAACCAAACAACCATTTCTGACTGCAAAGGATGCTTCTTCTGTTGAATTTTCAATAATGATAGGATCCAACACAAAATGCACAAAAAGCTTGTTCTTCCTCATCAATGACTGCAACGAATAGATATAAAAGAAACTCAACACTCTGATTTATGCCATCTTCTGAGAAGAGAAAATGGTGCAAGACAAATGATGTTCAAAAATCTTTATATAAAAAAAGAGTAAGGATAATGCAGTTAATATAAACTATACAGTACCTCCTCCAGTAGACCCAGATACCTTGCTTCATATAAGTGCAATGTTTTACTCTCAGAGGGAACAAGAACCTGAAATTTCAAAAGAAAGAGTATGAAACTTGAAACACACATATCCTCAATTAGAAGAAATTGTGTGAAAAATAAAAACAAACAAAAACATCTGTTTCCTCCTGTATTATAAAATTGATCATTTAACCAACCCACCATACAAATATTATCATCTTATTTGTGAACAAACAACAAAAACAAAAGACATTGTCCCAATGCATCAATTTTTTGCTATCCTTGACATATGTTTGTTACTACGAAAATATCCAATGTTGAAAACAAAAAATAAAAATCTTGGAACCCTTTTCAATTAAATTAATCTGGTTTTTTAAGCTCAAAAAACACAAACAACTGGTTTCGTAATGAGAGTGAGTGAGCTAGAAAACTACAGAGAGCTCGAGACAAAACCGAGCTTAATTAATTAAGGTTAAAAATAATTAAGCAAAATCAACCTCGTTCAAGCTAAAGGGAAGGAGCGGGAGCTCCAACTCCAAGGAGGTGGCCATTGCAACCATGCGGCATCGTTTCAGTCTTTTCCTGGTAAAACCGAAATCATGGGTTCGGGTCCTTGCTATAAGGCCGGAATTCTTTTCTGGGAAAAAGGGACTACTGGGCGTGAGATTGAAGGCCGTACAATTCATGGAAGTTTTCTTCTTCTTCTTCGGTTCCACTTCCAACTAACCACGGTCTGACGGGTTATCTTAATTCTGACCGCACGATGGGGAGCAGAAAACCTCCACTAAACGGGTATGCCGTGTGACGATATATGAAGATATCAGTACTGCGAGGTGGGAAAATCAAAGGGCCAGCGTACACGAAAAAATAACAAAGAAACAAACGTCTCGTGCCTAATTGACTTGAGATAACGGACGCCCTGAAGTCTGCGTTCGAGAATAATTATATATATATATATACGGGGCGTAACCGTGTCACCATATTTTTTACACAGTTTTGATACAATTTTTCCTGCCATTAAATTACTTCACTTTCAATAATTTAAGATTAAACCCCACATGTCAAGTAGTTTTAAATGTTTAAATACACAATCATTAATTTTACTTTCTCTCTCATAAAAATAAAAGAAATGATTTTCTCTCTCTTCCCTTTTTCTCTTGGAGACATAATCCCAGCTGCCTCTTTAATATCAAATATTTATTAAGGTGCAATATAAAAACTAAAGGCCCAAACCGTGAAGAGTCTCATTCAGTTTCCCCTTCTTCTTCTTTTTTTGGTAACAATTCAGTTTCCCTTTCTTCACGCACATGCATATGCAGCCATCAATTCATCTTCGGTAGTTTTTTCTTTTATGTCAAAGCAATTTCTCCTGTCTTAATACAGATGTTGTATCATCAAAATGTTGGAGCACACACAAGATATTTCCTCCAACTCTCAGTCCATATCTCCGGGGAAATTAATCAAATTTCAAGTCAACTTGCAATCATAGTTGTAGCCAATTTCTGGAATGGTAAATGCCCAGTTTATTAAGCTCGTGATTCACAACAATCTTTAGCTCAAAGAAAATGCCCAGTATATTGTATCACCCCGACCATGCCAGGTGCCATCTTGGACATTGTTCATCCTTAATGTTCTAATATTCCTGTTCACATTGTAAGAATACTGTCCATAAGTTTTCAATCATAAGAATCTTAATCAAAATCAAAAGAATTTCAATACTTCCAAAAGGATAGCTGCCAGTCATAGAACATCATTTTTAATCATGAATGGTGATTCAAATTAAAGAAGTTCTAAGCTCATCTAATCGGTAAAAGTGAAGGTTGATCAATAGAACTGGCCTTCTTCACAAGATAATCAACAAATGTTGTGGCATCAAATTTTCACTTTGCATTCTCTCTCTATTAAAACGATAAAAGTTCTTAATGAAAAAAAAAACAGTAATAGTCAAAATTTTCAGATATGAGAAGATTTAAATCCCTAAATCAAACCCTCAGAAAAAGACGGAGGGCTTTTATGGTTTCATGAAAGAGAAGGAGGGAGGAGACTCCTGTTGCAGATAGAGAGAGAAAAAGAGAGCGATGTTTTTTCTGGTCTCATGAGAGAGAGAGAGAGAGAGAGAGAGATGTGTGCGAGAAAGAAGAGAGATTACCAAGAAAAAGGGAGGAGAGAGAAAATCGTTTCTTTTATTTGTATGAGAGAAAAAATAAAATTAACGATTGTCTAATTAAGAAATTAAAATTACTTGCCATGTTAGGTTTAATCTCAACCATTGAAAGTAGAGTAATCTAATGACCCAAAAATTGTGTCAAAACTTGTGTAAAAAACATAGTGCCATGGATCCGCCCCTATATATATATATATATATATATATATATAAGAGTGGAATTCAAAAAATTTTAACGGATGAGCTACCTAAAGTTATTAGCTTAAAATTTAATGCTCATTTTGATGTTTGTACTTATAGTCTATCTAGTTTTCTATGTCCAAAAATAAAAATGTACATTAAATCATATAAACCATGATGGTTAATTATAAAGGGTGATATGATAGCCGTTGACGACAAACTAAGAAAACATTGGGAGAAAATAGTAAAAAGTAGACAGTTAAAGTCATGAGTGTTTATTAAGGGATTATGTTTCTTAACTTTATAAACAAATTAAATATAAAATGATTATAGGCCTGCAAAAATGAGTGGATAATGAGTTACTAAGCTACATTTGGGTGTACTACTAAACTTTTATGGAATGCATCATATTAAAATACATACAATATATTTTAATTTTTTTATAAAGGCTACATGTACTAGTTCCGCTAGTGTATATATATATAGAGAGCTTCAATTGATGAATTCCTCAAATAAACTTATTTAAGGGACACCTTTGTAGGGCCCACCACATATTGTATTGCAATGATCCGAACCGTCTAGTTTTTAGATTTTCAATTTGTCTGTTTTTTTTTTTGGGAAGGATTATCTATGAATGAAGACTTATACGATTTGGATAGTTGAAAAAAAAATATATATGGGACCCTAGAAGCATCGTAAAATAGTACAAAGGATAACAAAACCATTTGAAACACAAATGTGAGATGCAAGGACAATAGTGTAATCTTTAAAATAGATTTGGGACCTGAACACAGGGGAAACAAAAGAAAAAAAAAAGAGGAATCATGGACACCTCTTCAATCATGTAACATCTAGGAAAAAATTAAAAATTAAAAATTAAAAATATATATATTAATTTTTTAAACCTTAATTATGGGAGGGAAAAAAAAGAAAAGAAGAGAGCAACGTGTAAGCCAAAGCTTTCTTCCCTCCTTCATTCTTCCCCCCATTCCCTCTTCATTCTCTTCAAATCTGAAATTGGGATGAGTTGTAAACCTATGGTAGATGAGTCACCTAGTCTAGGCTAAGAAAATTAATGGCACAACCTAAGATAAGATTTGGGATGAAAGAAATGGAATTTGGGTGAGGAAGAAAGGAGAAAATAGGAGGAAGAGAATAAGAGAGTTTCTAGGGTGAGTCAATTTCGAGAAAATTTTGGTTTTAACCTTGTGGTTGTGTGATTTTAATCTCTTAAAAAATGATTTGAGTCATATGAGTGTTAGGAAGATTGAATTGGAAGATGTTGAATCTCTATTTTTGGGTTGGGTGGATAGAGTAATTTTTCAAGTGTAGGTGTTGTTGATTTTGGTTTCATTTTGAGTTTTTGATGAGTTCTAATGATAGGTATGAGGTTTAGAAGAGTTTTAGAAGCCTTAGGAACCACTTGGGGTGTTAGAATGGTTGAAAACAACTTTGAACAAAATCTGGAAATTTGCAGTCCGCGAGCCTCACTTTGGCTCTATTTTTCTCCCAATCCTTTGAGTGTTTGAGGAAGCCGTTTGTTGGGTGTTAAACTAGACTTGTCCAGGAACAAAACACAATTGGTTTCGTCGAATTTGGTTGAGTTTTGATAGGTTGAACACTTGTGCAAAGTTTGGAAAAAATTCTGTTTTCTACAGAAAAACCAGCCACAAGCCCAACTTTGGAGCTGGTTTTCTCCTTCGTTTTAGATCCGTTTTTAGTGTGGTTTGTTGGGTTAGAAACTAGAGATACTAAGCTTCAAAACCATTACAAGTTTGCCCATTTTCGTGTGTAAGCCAAAGCTTTCTTCCCTCCTTCATTCTTCCCCCCTTCCCTCTTACATTCTCTTCAAAATCTGAAATTGGGACGAGTTGTTCATCTATTGGAGGTGAGTCACCTAGTCTAAAGTTGGTGAGTCACCTAGCCTAAGATTCTTTCTTATTCTCTTCCTCCATATTCATTGTATCATCACTCTCTTCTAACTTGATGACTCACATTATTCTCTCATCTTTCTATCTTATCTTTTGGTAGTGGTGTTGTGATATTATTGGCCAAAGGGGGATGAGTCACATTATTCCCTTAATTTTATATTTTATTTTTTGTAGTTTAAAATATTGTTTATAAAAATATTATTTGGGTGCATGCATAGCCTCTCCTATAAATATCCTATAAATATCATGCTTCCTTACTTCAATCATTCATTCCAATCCTTTAAGAGAGATTTCTACCATGAAGTAGTGTTAGAGAGAGAGAGAGAGAGAGAGAGAGAGAGAAAGGAAGAGAAAGAAACAAGATGAAGAGTGGGTGTGTTTGTCTTGCAATATTTCATACTTATCATGGTGAGTGGGTTATGTAATGTGTTCTAAAATTTCTTATTTTGTGATAAATCATGAATTTATTCTATTTACAAATCTCTCTCTATTTTCAAGTCAAGCATGTCTACTTTGTGCAATATTTCACACTATATATATTATTTGGAGTTTTTGTGAAGTATGTGTATTCATGGAACATGAGAAGTTCAGTGACGGGGTATCCGAATGATAAATGTACCAGACGGGGACATAGAGCAGTGAGGCCAATAGGGGTCACGTGCTGGGTACAATTTGTGAAGGATAACCAAGATATGAAGTAATGATGTGATATGCTTTGGATTGTGTATATTTTTATTATATTTTCTAGAGTGTGTAAAATGACATTGCTTAACTGGCATATTACATAATCTACTCACTGAGCGGTGGTTTGCTCATCCCTCACCTATTTTGTTTTTCAGATCAATTAGCGGGCAAGACAAAGCCGAAACCAAAGAAGTTGGATTAGTTTAGAGTGATAAACTTTTATTTATATATTGTACACTTGTAAGATTATTATTTTATTTTATTTTATATAAATATAATGGTAATGTATTTTAACCAATTTTTCAGTCATTTTATTTATTTATTTTAATTCACGCACCCTGATTCGGGAATATTCTTTATTCTCAAATTGGATCGTGACAAATCAGCTCACCAAATCAGCATTGCCAACAACCAAAACTAATCGAGTGATGTTATATTTGTTCGATATGTAATTTATAACTTGAAGCGAACCAAACTAAATCGTGGCCGCCCTACCAACGTAATTTATGCTGTAGTGGATCACTCCTGTTAGGCTGTTTCCTACCCCAAAATTTTCAAAAAGAAAAAAATATCCTTATGTAATATCCCAACCCATGTGAAACATACAAACCTATGTCCACCCAAAAAGCAACCCACATGCATGCATAACTCAAAATTTCTCTCTTCTTTAATGATTTTCTCTTTAATTATCTCCTCTTTAATTATCTTCTCCTATTAGGTTTCTCTTAAAATACATATATGCATCTTAAAGATGTTGTATATGGCAACATTGAATCTAATATATTTTAAAATATTAGAAGTTATGCGTTCTAATCTATTATAGGGTTTAATTAAGAATGAATTATAATTTGGAGATTTTGAGGGTAAGGCTCATTACGTCCCCTATTTAGGTGTAATTTTTATTTATTTATAATGTTTATGAATGAAATCCACTTGTACCATTGAGTTTTTAATGTAAGTTTGGCCGAGCAGGGTTTCGAATCATGGATCCTCCACTACTAACTATTGTTAGTACTAATTAGCCGGCGGGTCGTTGGTTATGTTTGTACATATACTAGGGGGTGTATTCAATTCATACTTTTGTGGAGAATTAAATACTTTCATAGAATTAAAAAGTTTGAGAATATCCAATTCAGATTTTTAAAGAGTCTATAAAAGTCTTATGGTATTCAATTGTGACTTTTAAAAAGGCCTTTAAAAGTTTGGTAAGTAAATGACTTTTGTATACTTTTAAGGCTAATTGTTAATACCAAAAGTCTTACTAATTTTCTAAGAAAAATACTTCCCTCCTTACAAGATAAGTAGGAGCTCTTACATTCATGCCAATATATAACAGTGTGACATAGTGCAGAAGTTTTTATTTTTGTGTTTTTGATGAATTATTTTTGTATATGTATTAAATTATGATTCATAATCACCTTACCCGTATATCCATTTCCGACTTGACACGCCGACACTCCAACATTTTGGAGTGTCCGTGAACATAGCTCGCTTCGAATGTTTTACCTCATCGGATAGATTTTGACCGCTTCTAATGTTTTCCCTTGCTTTTGTCAAGACATTTCTCCATTTTCCTAACTCTTTATTCAGAATTTACGTCTACTAGACAAGGCCATTTCGGTCTGAATGGAACCTGATCTTTGGCAAAATTCTCCATGAATTTTGCTCCACATATGATGGAACTTCATCTCATTACCCGTGATATGGTCATGACTAACGTTCACCCAAGACTGACACAACGCAATATCTTCCTGAGTTGCCCACGAGCCTCCAGCTTCGACAGGAAGATGCCATTTGTTTTTATACAAATGGAAAGTAATAGAAAAATGTGAGTTGAGAGTAAAAAATATTGGAATGAGAAGAGTTTGTATGGAGAATTAGTGTGGAAAGTGAAAAATGTGAGTGGAAAGGAAAAAATATTTGAAGGAGAAGAGTTTGTATGGAGAATTGGTGTGGAAAGTGAATAATGTGAGTGGAGAGTAAAAAATATTAGATTGAGAATAAATTGTATGAAGATTTGGTGTGAAAAGTAAATAAAATGGTTAGGTATTTATAGGGAAAAAATACATAATTTTTTGGTATTTTTAAAAAAAAAATTCAGAATTTTTTCGATATTTTTTGCAATTTTTTTGGCCAAAAAAAAAGGACCGTTGGATTTCTGGAAAAAAACATATCTGAGAGTCCCGGTTGCGACACGTGTCACATAGCCATTGGAGTCTGCCAGGGCTCGACGTCAGCGCGCGGAAGTTAAATTTTTTTCCGTTGGCGCGTGTAATTCATGCGCCAACGGCAAAATTACACGCGCCAACGGCAAAAAAAATTTGAATTACTGCATGCTGACGTCACAAGACTCTGGGTTGAAGCCCAGGCGAAACCTGCCCTTGGGCTTGCCCGGGCTGGTGGGACCCACGCCAAACCGGGCTCGAGGCCGCCTGCGCTGGAGCGACTTGGGCGTCTCCTGGGGGCCTTTTGCCTGGGTTTGGGTCTGCGCTGGAGATGCTCTTAGTATATCCATTTCCTAAATGACTTTTAACTCTTTAACAAAACGTTGTCTCTCTCCTCTCTTCAGTCTGCATCAACTTTTAACTCTCTAACAAAAGGATTAACTGGCGAATTGCCCCATAAACTTGTACATAACTATCAATTTACCCCATGACCTTTTTTTTAGCGAATTAAGGGCTCCAATTAAATTTTATTATCAATGTTCCCCCTACCGTCTAAATCATCAACATTTCATCTAATTTGCCGTTAAATATGAGGGCAAATTGGTCATTTCATATGTTAAAAATAATTAAATATTGTAAAATACAATAGTATGACATATAAAATGAAAAAAAAATCATTTTAATAAACAGAGGGGTGGGACCCACTCACCCTTTCTTCTCTCTCTCTGCAACCAAACCCTTTCTTCCCTCTCTCCCTATGACTCCCTTCTCTCTACAACCAAACCATTTCTTCCCTCTCTCCCTACGACTCCCTCTCTCTGCAACTCTGCCTCTCTCTCTCTCTCTCTCTCCAACCAAACCCATCAGCCCCCACCCTCCTCCAAATAGCCCCATTTTATTCAGATCTTGAATCCATTAATGAGTTGTGCGATTTAGGGTTGAGATTTTGGGAGAAGGGGCAATGAACTTGTGAGGTGAAGAGGTCTGGACCTTTAAGGTTGTGGGGAAAAAATCAAAGGGGAAAGGGCATGAATGGGTTTGCGGTGGTTATGGGTTCGTTGGGGGGGGGGCCTGTGGGTGAAAAAAATTTGGGTTCGTTTGGGGGGTGGGTTTGTGGGTTCTGGGTTCATTGTGGGGTGGGTCTGTGATGGGGGATGGGGGGAGCTCGAATGGGAAAGGGAGGGGAAGAGAGAGAGAGAGAGAGAAAGAAAGAAAGATGAGCTTGAGAAACTGCTTTGGCAAGAAAAAAAAATGGTGGGATTCTGTTGCAGGTCAAGGGGGGATAGGTTGGAGAAGAAGACGCAGGGGGTGGGGTGGGTGGGTACATAAGATTTTTTTTTCTTTTTTTTTCTTTAATTGTTTCAAAATATATATTTTTTTTCTTTAATTTTTTTTAAAAAATATTTTTTTAATGATTTGACGGATTATTGGATGACATGTTATTGATTTGGACGGCAGGGGAAATTGAGAATAAAATTTAATTCAAGTCCTTAATTTTGTAAAAAAAAAGATCAATGGGTAAATTGATAATTAGGGACAAGTTTAGGGTGCATTTCGGCAGTTTACCCTTAACAAAACGTTGTCTCTCTCCTCAATTCAGTCTGCATCATCGTTGTTGCCAAAGGCCCAAAAAAAAATTAACATAATTCTGAGAAGCAATTGGTGACCAAAAGAAAGGAAGGAGATCTGAAATCATTTCCCCCACAAAAAAAGACCAAGTACCTGAACTTTTTTCCCTCCAAAGTGTTTCTCATCAAATCGATCATGCGGGTCTTTCGTATTATACTTTATCCCAAAATGAATTAGTACTTGAACTTCATGTTTTTGGAGGTAGATTCTTTTGTAGGAACAGATTTTGTGTTATTCAATCATCATTAGCCATTCAAAACCGTAGTTGCAATTAGTGTATCTATGGTATTCCTCAGCCTACAAAACGCAAACTTTAGTAGCTATGCAATGAGCATTCCTCATAAACTCAAAACCCACTTACGATGACTATGAGTATGGGTATTCTCATGACTTAGGGATTGAGCTCTGATATTCAGATAATCATTGGTATTCCTTCACTTTTTTGTGCTCTGATATTCAGATTTTGCGGCAGTTTCTTTCAAATAAGGAGCAGAGTTTGGATTGGGGGAGTGATGAGGAAGAGAGAGAAGAGAATGGAGTTGGCGTGTGGGAGTAGGAAATCAAAGAGTTTTATAATCATGAAACAAATTATAAAACGTAGTTAAACTCTATGATAAGAGTTTAGAAAAGTTTGTCACTTATTTTTATAACCTCTATAAAAGAAGTAGCGGGCTTTAATACCCAAGAGAGCGAGAAAGAGGGAGAGAGATCGGAATGGACGATCCTCCAGGCAGCGATATGTGCTCGGTCTGCCATGGCAACTTCGACACTCCTTGTCAAGCCAATTGTTCTCACTGGTTTTGCGGTACCCTTCTCTCTTTCCTTTTCAATCCCATTTCTCATTTTCAGTGCGTTTGGTTTGGCTATAATGGTATATCCAATTCGTCTTTGTTTTCTTGCAACTGGTTGCTGAGAAGTTTTCAAACTTTCCTTTAATCTTTCCCTAATGTTTGCTTTACTTACCATAATCTTCTCCTATGAGTTCAAAATAGTGTTGGGTTTTCTATGGATCCCTAGTTTTGAATGTTAATTTATCTTTCTCTTGCATTTCAATCAACCAATTTTGTGTCTGTAAAAGAACCCAACGATTTTTGTTTGCATATCTATGTGGGTCGCTAGAAATTTCTCCATTGAAGTGTGTTTCATTGCATTTTGAGCATTTTTATTTTGTTTGAACAGTTTGTATTGCGTGGGGATCCAAATTTGTCTCGAGGTAGTTCATGCTTTCGATATGACCGATTTGAGCATGCTTGTGTTGATAGACTTGATTTTGTTAGAGAAGTTTAATAGCGGCTGTAGATGTCATTGTGCAGTTTTAGAGCGACTTATAAGGCGACTTGGGAGATTATCTCCACCAGGCAGAGGATGTTTTGCCTTGGAAACAAATCCAAATTAAGTTAGCTAGCTGTATGCTGTAAGTTAGCGGCTTGATATCTAGAAAAGTCAAATTAGAGTGCCAGTATGAATCTATAATTATCTTTTGCGGGGTTTGGTAGAGACAAAAAACAAGTTAGACAAGAATAAAATCTGAAGAGTTGCAGCCTAAAGATGTGAAAAACCACATACATGAAAAAAGAAAACTATTCCCAGTGTTTATTTCATGCCAAGGAGAATGGATATGATATTCTTAATCAGTGTTATTCAAAGTTTTGCTATAAATCCGTGGATACCATAGTGCCCTGTATCTAACATCTACCTTAGCCAGTTTCCATAGGAGGACAGGGGTGCCTTATCATCGCTCTTGTTCATTTGAATAATCTCCTTACAGAGAGGGAAAAAATTGACTACCTCAACGTACTTCATTAGGGCTTCTGGATAAAGTACCTTATATGTAATGATTGAGCTTGTTTCATGAAGGGCTCCTGTAAATTCTACTCAATGGCTGTTTGGTGCTGAGGTTGCCTCGTTAAGGGCGTTGGTGATGTTTTTCAAATTGCATATTTTCACATATTGTGATCATGTTTTTCTTATAAAAAATACTATTAGGATCAAGTTTTGAACTTGATAACACAGCACCTTAACAAATTTATGAATTCGTATACATGGGATTTGATGAAACATCTTACTAGAGCTGCATATGAAACTCAGCATCAGAGCTTCATCTGTTATATCATTAGGTTCTGTTTTGTATGTTAGAGAGAGTTCTTGTAATTAAAATGTTTTTTAATAAATAAATGCAGCCAATCAAAAATTAAAAAAATCAAATAAAGAATTCAGTCTTGAGGAGCTAAAGGCATAGTCTCTTTTGAGATTTCTAGGCCATATGCACCAACTACAAATATGAGGCAAAATGATTTTAAAAGCTGAAGATCTATGAGCATAGTGGATCAACAAATAGAAAGTAATAGAGGATAAAAGAGAGCTAAGTTTAAAAAGTGTTTGCATGTGTGACTCCCCGTAATTAAAATTCAAAGCTGATTGGAGCTGGGCTCCACCTTAGGCTTTAAAGACATTTTGATGTTTGACGAGTTCACTGCTAATGCTAAATATATGAAAATGATCTATGCTTGGAATTATTTTTGTTTGTCATGGAGAATAGAGATTTTGGATTCGCAAAGTTGTGACAAAGTCTTCAACATGTTACTTGAGTTGGCTGTACTTTTTTGTAGGACTAGTGTTATACACCTAAACTGCTTGGGCGTGATGTCTTCTATGCATTGCATTCTGTGCAAGCCATTAACTATAACATTGTGATTGTTTGATGATAAGATTATAGATTAGCACGACAGTTACTACTTTATATGAATATGCAAGTATCATATATTACAAATGATCTACAAAGCTTGAACTCATAAATGAGTACTTTCTTTAAAAAAACCAAAAAAGTTACTGACAATCATTGGCTCCCTTTATTCAGGAAATTGTATTATGCTAGTTTGGCATCATGGATCAGCACTTCAGCCTTGTAAATGCCCACTATGCCGTCGTTATATCACTTTGTTGGTTCCAAGTGAGGCTTCATTAAGGCAGGCTGACAGACCAGAGGTGGCTGAGATTCTAGGCAAAGTTGAAAGGTACAATCGTTATTTTGGAGATCATCCCAGAAGTCTTATTCAGGTAGGTGGATATATGTAATGGATATAAATAGTATATATTTTTTTATATATAACTACGATGGTTGTTAAATATGATTAGTTGAAAAATATTCATAGTTTCTGTGCACTTTAAAATGTACGGAGAAAATAGTCTTTTTTACCAAAAGAATTAAAAAATTTAACTCCTGGAAAAATAAAATATATAAAGTTTCTGTTCACTAAAACATGTTGGCATCCATAATTGCAACTCTTTCTTTTAAGTAACTGAATTTTGCCTCAGATGCTAGTCCTGCGCTCTTACATCCTTAAAAAAGTATCTTTAGTCCACACCTTAAAGTTATTTGTAATAAATTCCAATCTCTTCACGTGAGAAATCTTATAACACTTTAGCAATCTTAAGTTTGTAACTGCACCTCTTGTTGACCCACGTGATTCCAAAAGCCATATTTAGTTATGATTCCTGGAGATGTGAACTTTCCCATTATGTTTCTCAGGATATATTTGATTGTATTTAATGTGTGCATAAGAAAAAGTAATCTGATACTTGATGTTCAACATTTCCCTTTAGTTTTGTCTGATCTAAATAATAAATATTCAAATGAGAACATTAGGTATGAAGATAGGTACAATATTTGATTGAAAATATTAGAGCATTAGATCCTGCTGCGTTTCCCATCAATCATGCCTGCTTTCACATTTACGCTCCTTTCTGTATTACGTTGCCAAGTGTATTCAAGCATTTAACATCATACATGTCAAATGATTTTGAATGAACCTCTCTCTCTCTCTCTCTCTCTCTCTCTCTCTCTCTCTCTCAGGTGTATTCAATCATTTAACATCATATATGTCAATTATCTTTTCTACAGAGAGGGCAGGACCTTCCTTTTTTCCTGCGGAGGCTGCTGCGAGAACTAATTGATCCTAATAGATCTCTTCCTGCTCTTAGGATGGCTCAGATCTGTTTTGCAGTTAAGTAGTTGACACAAGTATGCAATCAATTATCTTATATCCTGCAGTCAGTTTGTTGGCAATACAACCACATGGGTGCTTACCTACATGTATCGTTTTGTTTTGTTTATCTGGAGTAGGTAGTCCGTTAATTTGTGACACAAGGATTCTTTTCAACAATCTTATAAATGAGTTGCATATCTTTTGAATTTTGTCATCCACAAACCATACAACATACATGCAGACCCGATCCATTCGAGCTGATGTAGGAGTTTATTGAATTTTGTATGAACATTGCAAGTATTCTATATCAGTGTACGACCTTCAACAAGATAATGTAGGGCTCTTGAAAACATGATGAAATAGCATCATACCAATTTATAATATTTGTTTGATATTGAATTTGCCTTTTCATAGCAGTTTTGTTACTTGCATCAAGTAAACTGTCATTTATTAATGACAAGTGCCCAGGCAACTGAGAAACATAGAAGAGGAAGTAGAGTTGCTATAGTTAGGAGTTATGCATGCCATTTGAAAGTAAGAAACAAAAGGGAAAGGGAAAAAAAACAACCAAACGTAATTTGCTGTCCTTTTGTTTTCGTTGAATAATTATTTGGAGCTCATAGCTCAGATCTATCCCAAGGTTTTAAATGGAAAAGGACTTACATGCCAAAAATGTGTTTGCAATGCTATACCGCCATACTTTTGTTCATCCCTTTTTTATCAGCCCTATTTTTTCAAATGTCATTCTAGCATATGCTTCTATAGCAGCATCTGCAAAAAAAATTTCTTCTAGTTTTTTTACTTCATACCATGCAGCTGTAAATGCAGTGATGTAGTTGGACCTGGCAAAAAATTTTAGATGAGAAATAATCTGTATTGCGTCATTTTTAAATAGGTCTCTTTTCTACTGATAGTTATGCATTATCAGGTGTTATCTTTTCCCCTTCAAATGAATGTATACGGTTGTGGTGGTCAATTCTGAAGCATATGATATACTTTATGTTCATCATGAAGTTCTCACCTTCTGGCAATTTGTGTTTTTTTGAATTTACAGATGATATTGTTAGCAATCTACCTAGTCAGTCCTGTTGACCTTATTCCGGAAGGTGGCTTTTATGCTTTAACTTTCATTTGGTTGAATTTTTCTTGTTGAGTTGTTCTAGTAAGTAGCACACTATTAATACATCATCCTGGCTTTGTGTTCCTGCAGCAATGTTTGGTTTACTTGGTTACGTGGATGATTTCATCGTGGCGCTGGTCATCTTGTTTAATCTTGCTGCCATTTCTCGGTCGATACTCTATCACCGTCATGGAGGTTCCTAAACTGTGCAGTCATGGCTTACGGCAATTTTACATTTAAACCATGGAAAGGAGGAACTAGTTTTGAGTTCGTAATAGCAAGCTGGGAATTTTTCTTTGTTGTACTGGGGTCGAATAATTGGACTTGATTCACCTCATTGGAATATAGGATTTTAGAAGTGAGCCATCTATATGTTGCAATGTAGTTTCAGTTGAATTTGTATACATTTTCATGCTCAATTATGGTGACTTACAAATGAAATTAGAAAATGCAGACCCTTGGGTTGTCCATATGCACTGGCATTCTAGGGGCCGCTCTGTGTCAATAGACCAAATAGTTATTAGCAGAGCTTTTTATTCCTATTCTGGATGACTTTGCTGTGTTTTTATTTTGGGGTTAAATTCCTAAATGTCTCTTATCAATTCATCAATTTGGTCTCTTATCAATTCAGCATTTTGGTCTGTTATCATATTCAGCCAATTTGGTCTTTACGTTTTTTTTTCTGTAAGAAACTTGCACTTTTCATTGGACCTAGAGAACATACAACGAAAAAGCAAATACAATGCCATAAAGCAGAAGGGAGAAAACATGTGACAATCCTCTTTGACTGGGAGTTGGCATCCCTCCAAGGCCGCCATTGCCTCCACCTCATTTGCAGAACCAGCAGCCATAGAAGACGATCTTGTCCCGAGAAACATCCCTCATGCGAACCTGACGATAACCCCAGCACCTGCCGTACAATTGTGTTGGTTCCACGCAGCATCAATATTAATCTTGAGGTTTGGGGCACAGGGGGTCATCCAGTGGTCGAGAACCTGCTGGTTTCTGTCAGCCTGACTCTGAGCGCACTTACCATTTCTAAGTATTGTCAGATCACCAATCATTTGTTGAGATTAATTTTGAAATTTTCATTATAATTTATAGAAAAGTCTGCTATGTTGGTAGTTGGCATTTAATTCTTGTTCTAGGGAGTTGTATGTCCTGTTTAAATATGAGGTTTTGCTCAACCTGATTAGCCCTTGACAGTTCCTCTTGCAATAACACGGGCTGTTGGAGTTTTAGGACTCATTGTATACAAGGGTATCTTTACCTGAAATTACTGTGATTTCGAAAATAATTAGATTGATAAACTTTTACTTTGACCTAAGACCCTTCTGCTCGGGAAAGACAGTTAACAGAGAGGTTAGGAAGAAAAAAATAAGCTCTCTAGTTTGGGAGTTTGGAAAGAAGGGTGCCCTTGCAATTTTGAAATGTTGTGGCGTACTTCCATTAGTTTATACTTTATAGTTATTAATTTGCTAGTTTCAACATATCCAAAGTAGATATTGAAAAGAAAGAAATTTCACAGTAAATCAATATGAGAGTTCATTTATTTTTTCTTCTTTTTTAGTGGGAATGTTTGCCTTTAATCTACCTCGTTCTCTTGAGTTCTACTAAATTATGTTACTGCACACATTATTTGTTGTAGAGAATTGCACGCTGATTTGGAGTGGTCTTGGTAATTCCTTCACTTTTCAAAACAACACTTTACATGAAGAATACTACCATCTTTCTTACTACTATACCCATTAAAATTTGTTTGAAATTGTTGTTCTAGTTGGCAAAGAGATTGCAAAATCAACATATTGCATTTTTTTTACAACAAGTAAAAAATAATCTTAGCCTCTCAAGTTATTTCATAGTTAGTAAAATGCGGAATGGGAAAAATACCAATAAAACACGTATGTCTTTCATTCGGTAAAATTTTGGCAAGTTACAATTGAAAAGCTCGGCCATTATATAATATTTTTATTCAATAATATGTGAAAATTATGTTCAAAATACGTGAATTTTGTGTGTATTATAAAAAATTATGTGCAAAATATGTGAATGTTGTAAAATACGTGTTTTAAACATGAAAAATACGTAGGTACATGTACAATATGTGTATTGTATATATTTTTTATTAAAAAACATCTATATTACTGAGTCTTTAAGATGTATACAAAAACGAAAGTATTATTAAAAAATACATATGTACGTGTATACTATGAGTATTAAACGAGCAAATGCTAATTATTTATACAAGTAATAACTCTGGAAAAGTAAAAAATAAAAATGGGACAATAGAGACTTGGTTAATGGCTTGTATACTTAAAGCGTATAGCCGCGTTATTAAAAAATAAAATAAAAAAACCCCAATACGACCGTTGGGTATTTGTTACAAAGTATAGCCGCGCGGCTATACTACACGCCTAGCCTATAGGAGGCCTTTTTTTATTTTATTTTATTTACGAGTATTGCCGATTAAATAAAGAATATTCAGTAATCTAAATCCCACATGTTCCGCTGCGGCTATACTCGTAAAAAGTATATTTTTCAGGTGGGATTAGAATTTTTTTCAATTCAGGCTTCGGCGGTGTGTCGTTTGGGAAATTTGGCACTCCCGAACTTTGCAGCAGCTCATCAAGCTGTTGGGGGCACACTGATAAGAGAGAGTCCAACGAACGAAAATGGAAATGGAAATTGAAGCAGAAGTGCAAGTCCGGATGGAGCCTCCCAAAATTCACCGCCTAGACGATTCTGTAGTGAACCGAATCGCCGCCGGCGAGGTCATCCAACGCCCTGCCTCCGCCGTCAAAGAGCTCGTTGAGAACAGCCTCGACGCCCGGTCCTCCTCCATAAACGTCGTCGTCAAGGACGGCGGCCTCAAGCTCATCCAAGTCTCCGATGACGGCCACGGCATCCGCGTTAGTCTTCTCACTGCTTCTTCTCTTTCTTACATTTTCTGCTTGGTTCTCGGGAATCTTTTTATTTTCATTTGTTTTTTCATAAAATATTTCAGAGTTTCTCCTGCTTCATTACAAATTTACGATTTTCTTTTACTCTAGTATGAGGACTTGCCCATACTCTGTGAGCGGCACACGACGTCGAAATTGTCGACGTTTGAGGACTTGCAAGCGATTAAGTCGATGGGGTTTAGAGGAGAAGCACTTGCGAGCATGACTTATGTAGCTCATGTTACTGTGACAACGATTACCAAGGGCCAGTTGCATGGTTATAGGTATGTGCATTACCTGTTTGATGAAATGCCTGGCTAGTAATTTGTTAGGTTGCTGACAAAGTATTTGTTCACAGGTAGAAATGGAAATGGCATAACCTTTTGAGTTTTCCATATAATGATTGAATTTTTAAAGTTATAATTTCGTGGGTTCAGGGTATCTTATAAAGATGGAGTCATGGAGCACGAACCAAAGGCGTGTGCTGCTGTAAAAGGAACTCAGATAATGGTATGGAAAACATTTGGGCTGGGTTTTGTGTAGTCTCTCATTATTAGAAATCAGAGCAGTTTATAAGTTCAGCCTATGAAACTCATACACCAATTGCTTTTAACGAAGGAAAAACAAGTGGTCATTTTGCTGGTCATTCAATGTTTGGCCAATATGGTTTAATGGGATAAAATTACTTTTTAGATTTTGGTGCAATGGGATGAAATGTGAATTAAGTGGTCATGTGTTGTCAGGTTGAAAATTTATTCTATAACATGACTGCTCGGAGGAAGACACTGCAAAATTCTGCTGATGATTATTCAAAGATTGTAGATGTGTTAAGCCGGTTTGCCATTCATCATATGAATGTTAGCTTCTCCTGCAGAAAAGTAGGTTTCCGTTTCATCAACTAATGAAAGTTTTCTTTGCTACTTCACTTATCGTTTGCATGGCTAGAACTGACTCCAAAATCACGGTTAAAGCTTTTTGATCTGCTATTATTATCAGCATGGAGCTGCTAGAGCAGATGTTAATTCTGTTGCCACAATATCAAGGATTGATGCAATTCGTTCAGTTTATGGGGTGTCAGTTGCTCGCTGTCTGATGAAGGTAGAAGCTGTGGATAAAGATCCTTCTAGCTCAGTTTTCCAGATGGAGGGGTTTATCTCCAATTCCAATTATGTAGCGAAGAAGATAACCATGGTTCTTTTTATAAATGGTATGAACTATTCATGCAGTGCCATATCAAGACAAGAAACTTCCAATGTCAAAATTATCAAATTTACAAACCAAAACCAGAAAGGTTTTTGTAGAATTACGTTGTATTAAGTTGGGTCAGATGGAAAAACTGCTCATTAAACCAAATTAAAACACATCGGTCTCCAATGCTAATGTTGCAAACTGGAAGTGAGCTGAGCTCTAAGACTCAAACCAACATTCATCCCTACTATTTCCTTGTTCAGAAAATTGTTTTCTGGGACTTCTCTCTATATGATAACCTATTATATTTCTCTTTCAAAATTTGAGCCCAAGTGGTAAAGAGTTTATCGAATGTCCTTGAGGGATTATTTATTATTATTAGTTTTTGTAATTTCCCTTTTTCTTTTAGCTGTGGAGGAAGGAGTTTAGTCGGTTGGGTGGCAGTGTCTCAGGTCATAAGACAAAGGTGGTTATGTGATAATGCTTCCATTGCTAAAAAAGTTTTCAGGTCTTTGCTTTTTTACTTGAAAGTATGACCTTTCACCCTTCTTGACCTGATAGGATGAGATGGAGGTTAGATTGATTTAGGGAATTTTCTCATAGATATCATATCAGGGTTATGAGATGCTCCATTTCTTTGTTTTTTTTATAACCATCTTCTTGGATTTGGAAGGTTAACATGCCTTCTAAGGGTATTTTTGCGATATGCACTTAAGTCCATGAAAACTAGATGAACCTATTAGATTTTGTAAAAGAAGCAATATCTGATTCTGGAAGTTAAAGACCATGTATGTTCAGTCAATTGGATATTCTGCTCTCGAGCTTTCCTAGTCTTGTAATGCGTAGTAGTTAAATACAAGCAAACAGCTTAATCAACAAACCAGCAAAAGGGACAAAGCAAGACTTGTTTAAGCTTCAGCCATTGGATATTCTGCGCTTGATCTTGACTAGTCTCTTCTCTGAAAAGAGAAATTAGAGCTTGGAGACAGATGTAGTGCCCTTTTAACAAACATCCCTGAAATTAAATCAGCCAAAGTCAGAAGCTGTTTAGTGATCTTATTATCTTGATGAGGATTTCAGTGTTTGTCAGAGATAACATGTTAGTCTAATTATTCGATCACAGTTAGATGCTACATGGTTTATGATTTGGATGATTGTTTGTGAGGATGATCCTTGGTTGGGACCTAAAAATTGGACTGCTCAAATATTCTTGTATATATTTACATATATGCAAAATGTATAATACATATATGTGATAGGTTTTGTCATTTATATGTGAAAATGAACCAGGGACTACCTAATTTACTTTTTTATTATTTTATTTATAAGCCTGAAGGTCTATTATGCAATTTTTTAACTTTTAAACCACCAATAATTATGTTTTCTTATTCGTTTTTGTTTTATATTTTGAGTTATATTTATATTCTATTTTATTTTTAAAAGCACAGACAGATTGGTGGATTGTACTGCATTGAAGAGAGCTCTAGAAATTGTTTATGCTGCAACATTGCCAAAAGCATCAAAACCCTTCATATACATGGCAATTATATTACCACCTGAACATGTTGATGTCAATGTTCACCCGACGAAGAGAGAGGTATGCATTAGTTTTAGGTTTGTGATTTTTAAATCCTGGTTTCTGATATGTATTTTTTTTATACCAAGCAAAACAGGCTCAATTTTTGGTAAGGGCATCACATCAAAAACTTCACATCTATGTAAGGCATTTGAGATGTAAAATTCAATTTTACATCCAAACCATTACTTCACTTAATTTCCATAAAATATATATCTATTAGATTTTCCATAATTGAAGTGGCAACAAGAGTTGGAGATGTCATTATAAGACCATTTCAAGTATCCTGTTCTGTAAAGTCCAAACTTGGTTTCTGTCTAATATTCTGTAAACAAGTAATTTTTCTGTCTGTCAATGCTTGGATCAATTGTTGCATACTGGCATCTCATTAACCAGCTTCTGCCTATCCACAAGGGCTTTACGGGCTATTCCTTTTTAACAAACACCTTATATTCCTGTAAGAAAAACACTAGGAGATAGCGGAACACCCTGAGATTTTCTTGCTTCTTATTTATTTATATATCATCTATTATTGGAACCGCTGGTGTAGAAAGTTCTTATCAACCTCTATAATACCAAATATATCTGCATTCTTATTGAAAAAGAAATTCTTTTGATATGCAGGTAAGCCTTCTGAATCAGGAAATCATCATTGAAAAGATACAGTCGGTGGTTGAATCAAGGTTGAGAAGCTCCAATGAGACACAAACATTTCAGGAACAGGTATTGTTAGCAAAAGCTGCTGATGGTTTCCAGTATGTGGAGAGAGATATCTGTTTCTTATACAGTTGGTAAAAAATTCGTAGTCTTTGCCCTTCCCTTTCTAAGTATATGTGTATATATATATGTATGTGTATATATATATGTATGTGTGTGTGTATATATATATATATATATATATATATATACATATACATATATACTAGAAGCATCATAAACATTCCATGCATATTCTATATGAATTTATAGGAAGTTACAGTAGGCGAGAGAAGGTTAGTTGGTTAAAGATCAAATAATGTTAATTACTATAACAACTTTAGTTTTTAGTTTAATTATTTAAAATGTTTAATGAAATAATGACAAAATTGATACTTTCCTTATCGTGGTTGACAAAGAGTCTTCTGTTAATAAATGTAGTTATATATATTACCATGGTTGACAAAGAGCCTTCTCTTAATAATAGTATTTAGGCAAAAAGTCACTTCTGTCAAATTAAGAGGGGCATTTCGGTCCAATCTTGCAGCCCCTCCCCAATCACCTGATCCCATCCCTCCTCCCCTCCCGACCCAACCTCCTCCTCCTAACTCAACCTGCTTCCCACCCTATAACCACGACCCAACCACCCCTACAACAACCTTATTCCCTCCCTCCCCCTCCTGACCCAACATCATGCACCCTTCCCTCCACAACCACCTTTTTCCTCACTCTTATCAAACTCCAAACCTAATTCCATGCATTCCCCTAAACCTCTCCTCATGAACTCAAATTTCCAAAAACGAAGCCAGACTTTAAGACTAAAAAGTGACAATTGTTTATTCAAGATTGGAGGTAATGGACTTTGAGACTTGAAAGCATAAGAAAAGCTACATAGGGGCTGTGGAGTGGTTGGGGAGGTGACGCAAGATTGGACCGAAATGCCCCTCTTAATTTGACAAAAATTGGGGATTGTCCTTGAATTGCTTGAAATTCAAACTACAAGGACAAAATATATCAAATCGAAACAACAGGGACCAAAAATGACTTTTAGTCTAGTATTTATATACATTTGTATGTACATACATATGTACAGGAATTCTCAGAGCAGAGGACGGAGTTTGTATCGATAATGTCGTTAATGTATTGATAACACGATACATTTTGCTGTTGACTTGTTATAGACACCTTATCGACACCACATCCACATTAACAGTCCTTTAAAGGATGGGCGTCCAGCAGAGAGGGGACTGTACATATGTACTATACAATTTTTCTATGATGCAGTTAACCACAAGTCTGGGTCACCTTTTTTTGCCTTCCAGTTGACCTCCACTGTACATGCCGATCAAGTGGCAGTGCGAAATTTGGTTAACCACAAGTACAGTAAAACTTAAAGACCTAGACTAAGATTAGAAAAGTCAGTGAAATACACAGCTGAAGTTGCCAAAATTAAAAATACTGAACGATACTGGAAAATGACTTAAGCTTGTGGTTTCAGTTAAAGATGCTTGCTGTGTTGAATAATTTTTTTTCCCTCATATGAAATGCATGTTGGTTTGTTAAGCCAATGGATGCCTCAATAAATACTTGGAAGCTTTACATGGCTTACTTTTGTATGTTTTTCCTTACTAAACAATGTATACTAGAAACCAGCCCAGTTGTTGCTTCATGGAAATTCTTGTTTTCTACATATTGTAGTCGAGGGAATCTGCATTTATTCTTTTATATCCGTTTCCCCACTCTAACCAGGCATGTGGTGCTTTTAGTTTGGCACCATTTCTGGAGCCCTATCTTCAAATGCGTACTGCTCTCTAAATTGTGCATTTTCTTGGCATCTTTTGTCTCATCGACATTACAGGCAGTCGAACCAACTCCATCCTGCCAGATGGTTTCAAGCAAGGATTCAAATAGGAATCCCTCACCATCTGGTAAGTTCAAATTCCTTACTTTAGTAGATTGTGCTCAAAGTTCATATCTTCTGTTGGTTTCATAATCTTGGCATATTCAATTAACTGCATATATGGTATAGTTCTGAATTCTGAAATGTTTGTCAGTGTTGTATTTGTAGCAGGGTCAAAATTACAAAAGGTACCAGTGCATAAAATGGTTAGAACAGATTCATCAGATCCTGCTGGAAGGTTGCATGTTTACTTGCAACCAGAATCTCGTGGCCATCTTGAAAGGAATACTAGCTTGACTGCTATTAGGTAGGATTCTTACTTAGCCCTTGAACAGTCAGTTTACTATCTTGTACTGGCTCAGTTGTAAAGCCGCACCTTGCGATGTTGTTCCACTTGTGTGATGTGTGCTAAGACAGTTACTATTGAGCATTGCGAGAATTAGATTATCTTATTAGCATACTTCATTCTGTCCACCCTTTTCTTTTACCTCCTTTTTGTCCTATTGTTTTTTGTAACTTTCCAATTTTGAGAATGGGTCAGTTCTTCCCTCTTGAGCCTTCAGAGCCGTGGATGATTTTGCTTGTAGAGCAGAAGATGGGAGGAACTCATCTTTGTTTCAGCTCAGGGGTAGTGTGATACGTTGACATTGCTTTAGAAACTTAGCTACCAGAGACGGATTTTGAGAAATAGGGTGGCAAATGTGTTGAAGTTAGTTCTAATTTTACTTCAATTTTTGGGAACCCGGGGGGGGGGGGGTTGGGGTTTTCTATTACTTTTTGTTGTCATTCTCGTTTTACTGGGTGAAAATGTTACGAGAGCAATTGGAAGGTGATAATATTATTTTTAATGTCTCTCTCTCTCTCTCTCTCTCTCTCTTTTTGGGTACCTGAATGTGCTCATAATCTGGGTTTGTTCTATCCTCTCCAAATATTTTTAATTTTTTCCCCATTATGTTCCCAAAGAAATTTGATATTCAATCCATTAATTAACTGATTTATAATCTGTGTATTTACATATGTTTGTATGTAAAATTGGAAATGACAGATCTTCTGTTAGACAAAGAAGAAATCCGAAGGAAACTGCTGATCTGACCAGCCTTCAGGAGCTTATAGATGAAGTTGATCGCAATTGTCATTCTGGTCAGTTTGCAACCAAATTAATTGATCTGTTCTATGGTGGATACTTTCTTTTGGTAGTGAAAAGTAGCTGATGCTTTATGGTTTTGATTTGTAGGTCTTCTGGACATTGTGAGACACTGCACCTATATTGGAATGGCAGATGACATCTTTGCGTTGCTTCAGCATGATACTCATCTTTACCTTGCAAATGTAGTGAACTTGAGGTAATCATCCTGTTGCTTAATTATATTATACACAAACGGTTCTTGTGGTTTACCTCATAAGTTAAGGTGAAGCCCTTTGTTTTGCTTTTGTTAAGTATCCCTTTGTGGTCTATATCCATTACCAATCTTAGTAAATCTCCATGTTTCTGTTATTTGTGCAGGGGTATAATGGTCATTTTGTCAAGGGATGTTGATAAACTTAAAATGAGTTCTAATTAGTGGTGTGCACAATAAGTTGGATAGCTGACCCAAAATAATTTACCCTAGATAGTATTACCTTGGTTAAAAAAACTAAATTTCATTCCGGCACTAGTCGCTGATGTGCCCACTGTGCAAAATATGGATGTCTGTTTCAATTTCATGACAGTACAGAATAACCAACCTGATTTTCCTCTCCCCCTAAGGTACAAACGATCTCATCGTGACCGTGAAGCACATCTGCTGATGCATATTCTCCCAGAACAGGGTTTTAACTTTTAAGACCCAAAATAGAGGAAAAATTGGAGATGGCCATGTCAAAATGGGGCCAATAACATCTATTTATTTATATTAGAAGTATTTACTCGACCAACAAAAAAACCGCTGGAGGTAAAACAATAATAATAAAGCTGAAATGCTAAATGATAAGGGGTCTTCTCTTCAATTTTTGTCTGCTTTTATAGATCTTCTATGAAGAATCTTTGAAGACAAGGGATTGATATAGAATTAGATTTGTTGTTTCCATGTGGCTGTCCTTGTTTAAACCCTTTAAAGATTTTCCTTTCAGTGTCATTCATCTTGACTGGTCTGCAGTTCTGTTAAAGGTGTGGCTGCATGCATCTTTTTCTTAGATGTGGCCTAATAGTGCCTTGTTCTTTCGTTCTTTTGTTTTTTGGTTACAGGTGTTTGTTTTGTGTGGACTTCGTACTTTGCATCCCTCTTTTGATGAATTTTTGGTCCTATTAAATCAAAAGAAAAAAGGTTTCTCATGATCAGTTCACTTATATCTATTTCTCAATGAAATTTCAGCAAAGAGCTCATGTACCAGCAAGTTCTTCGTCGGTTTGCCCATTTTAAGTGCCTTGTTCTTTCGTTCTTTTGTTTTTTGGTTACAGGTGTTTGTTTTGTGTGGACTTCGTACTTTGCATCCCTCTTTTGATGAATTTTTGGTCCTATTAAATCAAAAGAAAAAAAGGTTTCTCATGCTCAGTTCACTTATATCTATTTCTCAATGAAATTTCAGCAAAGAGCTCATGTACCAGCAAGTTCTTCGTCGGTTTGCCCATTTTAATGCTATACAAATAAGTGAGCCAGCCCCAGTGAAGGAGTTGATCATGTTGGCACTAAAAGAGGGCAATTTAGATCCAGAATGCAGTGAGAATGTTGAGCTGAATGAGAAGATTGCAGAGGTAATTTACTTGCTTTCTTGAATTTGATTCCCTTAATTTTAAAAAAAAAATCATATTTATGTCTCTTTGAGGAAATTCAGAACCCCTCCCTCATCATAGGGAAGTTTCTTATTAAACCCTTCCTTAATAATTCATTACTTGCTAACAGATTTGACTTGCAGTACAGTTGCATGTGATTTTCATGGCCAAAATAGTAATAAGCCAATTTATTTAATTAAAAATAAAACAGAGAAAAACAAGACAACCCCACGACCATTAGAGCAGGGACTCAAGTATCGACGTACACGTTTTAAGAGAATGCAGACATCTTACCCCTGGCTGCAGTTCAACCCTGGATGCGGTTCAATGATGAGAACTTTCCAATTTTAGGTCCTCCTTCAAGCATAATATCATGGCCCAAACTCGTGGGTCTTAAAATGATTGGCCAAATGTCCAAGCCTCCTGGACTGAGTAGTGCCTCAATATAGTAGGGAGGGAACCATAATAGGGGTTTAATTTTCTGATTCCAGATCCACTAGCTCAGGATATTAACATAAGAGACCCTACGGAGCAACAAAACAAAGAATCAATCTTTAGTCTTTTCCTTCACCACTGCCAAGTCCTCACTGCACCAATTCCTCAACTTGCACAAAAAAACTGCTATAGAGTGAGCATCACTTACGATCATAGCTTAGTAGTGGTAGGGTAACTACCCCTCAACCATCAACTAGGCTTGAAAATGTTAAGCATTAGTGTTGATGGGAATAGTTTTGACATATAGTAGTAGTACTTTTGAAAGTGTCTCTACATAAATCGCAGGAAAATAACGTTGCCAGTACCTTAGAAACCCAAGCAGTGAACTAGTTCACTACTGGTCTGCAAAGGCTTATTTGAAATCAAGCATTACCCGAGAACAAGATTAGAAAGAACTTATCATCATTACAATTAAAACTGTTGTACAAGTGATGAGAATTTAATATAATCGGATCTGCTTAGTAGAAACTTTTGACCTTGGATAAAGTAATTGTAACTTGTGTACAATCATAATGATCGGACCCATGTAATTAATTGTGATAGTAGTTGTATTTTTATTTATTGAAGGAAGAGATCGCAGACTGGAGAATTGCCTTTTAATATGGTTTTTTAAGGTGTTTGTTCCTAGTGGACTTGCGTATCTCGTTCTCTTACTTCTCTCCACTCTTAAAGAAAATTCTTTTTCTTAGAATTAAGATAGTAACAGACTGAAGTTCGGAATATTAATGAGCAGATCTCATCTTGTTTACCGCTAGATCTATTGATTCTTTGATTATCATTATTAATCTATGGCTGTATTAATCCCATCAGCTGGGTTGAACATTTGAAGTTTTCTCCAATTTGCAGTAGTTTAGGCCAATTCTCGTCTTAAATATCTGAGTTTTGTTTTTACTATAATATAGTGATGCTCTGCAGATGAATACGGAACTACTCAAGCAAAAGGCTGATATGATAGAGGAGTACTTTTGCATTCATATAGATAAAGATGGAAATTTGTCTAGGCTTCCAGTTATACTTGATCAATACACACCTGACATGGATCGTGTCCCTGAATTTGTGCTTTGTTTGGGCAATGACGTAAGTTCTTTTTTATTTTCTTGGTTATCAAGATTTTCCCATATTTATAACCATATTTCTGATGCCTTATGCTTTGGAAGACAACAACAATACACACTTCTGATGAAAAACATCCCTATTAAATTCAAAACAGATTGGCAGTAGGTGGAGAGGATCAATATTATCCATATGAGACGCTAAATACTTAATTCAGGGGTTTATACAGTTGCTCTCAACATGATGTGTTACAGATTGAATCAAACTCTTGGGTTGATTAATATTTGGTGACATGGAGTACTAAGAGGGAAACTGGACTAGACAAGCCAATGAATTGTGTTGATTTGTGCCAATAAATTTGGAGACCCAGACGTACTGGGAAGTGGGTAAAGAGCCTAATAATTTTTGCACCCCCGCCCCAAATAAAAATAAAAATAAACAACATGAAAGGAACAAAGCCTTCCCATTTTGAGATTTTTGTTCTCTACAATCTTTACCTCTTCAACGGGTACAACACACATAGCTTCCATGAAAATGACCATACCTCTTCTCTTTATTTATTATTAGTTTAAGTTGAATTTTTTCGGTCGTGTCGTGGTTAGAAAGTAAATAAAACCATTTGATATTTGAATGATTTGATCCAGGAGTTCCGACCATAACCTGATTGGTTGGTATTGAATTTTTCAGAATGTTAATCATTCATTTATGTGGCTTATTGGAATTATTTTTTGACATAATAATAGGACCACAACGATGCATTTGTTAATCAAAAGGAGCTTTAGGAAGAGTTCATACATAACAAAACTTTCCTGCATTTTATGTGACTAACATGCTTCAGAATTGAGTGTTTATGTTGATGTTCTTATCTTGGAGGGACATGTCAATTGTGAGGATACTCTTGAGCATTCATTTTTCTTTGTTAAGTTAAAATGCAAAATAATCTGAAGTGGTATTTTCAATGTGACACACTGATGAGGAGACTATATAGCTGTCCTATTACTTTTGATATTCTCTATCTTCGCTGAGAAATGTAAATTTTCTGGCGCTAACTTTAAGTTTCCGTTTATTTTTTTAGGTTGACTGGGAGGAGGAAAAAAAATGCCTTCAAGTAATTTCAGCTGCCCTTGGAAACTTCTATGCCATGCATCCTCCTATGTTGCCCAACCCATCTGGTGATGGCTTGCAATTTTACCAAAAGAGAAAACCTTTCAGAAATCCTGAAGACAGTCTTTCTTGCACTACTGGTATGTCTGTTTGCAGCTGGATCTCCACATCTCTGTTTAAAGAGTCATAATTTATTGATTTCCTTTCAGTCTTATAAAGTGATTTTTAATTTTTAGAAGTTAGTTTGTGCGTGATGAAAAAAAAAGTTTTAACTTTGTATTTAGAATTATTTAACTACAGCTAGATATTCAGAAAGAATCTGAGCCAAATCATGTGTCAAGATCCAGTGGGGATGACATATGGCTAGGGATTTCAAGAATGAAGAGAACTGATATATTGGAGGCTGATGAGGAATCTTGAGGCGTTGTGATTAAAATCAATAAGATAACATATTGAAGATTATTTCCTTAAAGTTGACTTTGCTTTTAGTGCTCAAGTCAGTAATCATGACAGAATTTTTAGGAATACAAGGAAAACTCCCACCAAGTTTGGGTGAAAAAATATAGTAACACTAGCGGCACATTCATTGTCAATTTGCAAATCTGCGTTCACAAAATCAATGATCTCCAGGCATCTTAAAGTTTTCTTTTGATCTTCTGAAACCTCATAACGTTTGCAGTTTATTGGTACTAAAAAATTCCAGCCAGTTATGTGGGGATCTCCAGGCGTATGATAGATAGTAATCAGCACTCAGTCTCTCTCTCTCTCTCTCTCTCTCTCTCTCTCTGCTTGTATTTGTCAGAAGCATGAATCTCATGCAATTGGAGTCAATTAAATAACACCAATCCGAACTGGAGTGCTTTTTTTGGTGTGTACAGGAGATGATGTCGTGACAGAAAATGAAATCGAGCATGAACTAGTTGCAGAGGCAGAGACTGCATGGGCCCAGCGCGAGTGGTCTATCCAGCATGTTTTGTTTCCATCAATGAGGCTCTTTCTCAAGCCACCAAATTCTATGGCTACAAATGGAACATTTGTCCGGGTAAGCTACATTTTTTTAAAAGTCTATGACATACTTATTAATTACTTCTAGATTCTTCAGATACCCCTAGAAGACAATAGATTTCATTTCTGTTGGGCTGGCTAGCTCGGTAACTTACCTATACACTTCAACTAAAAGTCTATATTCGTCCAAGGAAAAAAAAAGTTCATACAGTTTGAGGCGCAGATGACAGTAATAATCCAACTGGTTCTTTTATCATGTATCAGGATTCAGGATGCCATCCCTAAAGACTAAACTTAAACTTCTTAGTGTTTAATTGTCAAGAATCTGTTTGTTTGTTTGTTTTTTTTTTTTTTTTTTTTTTTCTTATGTAGACGACATTATCTCTGTCTTATCTGTTTAGTCACATGTTGGACTCTTTGCTCCCTTTTATACATATAACCCTCTGTTTCTCACTTTTGTTATCTATTATTGTCTAGTATAAATTTTTATATTTTTAATATTAATATTATTAATATTATCATTATTGATGTTGTTATCACTATTGTTACTGTTGTTACTGCTACTATTATAAATTCTCGATTTGTTGGGGAAGTGTTGTTTTGTTCTGTTTTTGTTTTTTCTTATATTAAAAAAAACATATTTTCATTAAAGAGGAACAGAACAATATAGAAGATAAGTTGTCCACTGGTCTAGCTAGAAGATGTTAGCTCACTGAAACAAGAAAGACAGCGAAACATAGCTAAGCAACAAAGGTACATGGACACACAGCCGCAAAAATTAGTGCATAAAAGAATTCCAATCATACAATATAGCTTGAGAAGAACTATCCCTAAATTCCAAACATAACGACATCCGTTTTGTAATTGAAATGATATGGGAATCTTGCAGTTTGTAAATCTGAAAATCGAGGATATCCTTTGCTTTTTGTAGGTAGCTTCACTCGAGAAACTATACAGGATTTTTGAAAGATGCTAATGCCATCAGCGTCGTGACAGAAGATAGTGCAGAGGAGGATCATGTTTACAGGCTCATGCGTTCAGCTTACTTTCAATGCACTACATGGTTCCTTATGCTCACTGTAATTGGTTTTGTACAGGACTCTGGGTTTGGTGATATTAAAATTTTGTGAGAAAACACCTTTGTCCAAGTCAGGAGCATTGTTTTCCCTTCAAAGTGGTGTGTATTATAATTAGTTTAAAATCTATAAAAATCCTTTTTGAGTTTTGAAAGTGGCGTTCATCTGTGTTTCATATGCTTGTAACCCAATTTTTGAATGGGATTGAACATATCATCCTATTCGGCTGTTTCATGCTAGGATACACTTAGCTTCATTAGAATATAAACAACAGGAGCTGGCAAGGAGATTGTAGCTCAAGTGGCTAGGAGCATTCACTTCAATTTTTTCGAAAATTGTAGCTCAAGTGGTTAGGAGCATTCACTTCAATTTTTTCTTTTTCGACTCTTCTAGCGCCCAAAAGTAAATCAAAGATTGTCCTCAATGTTCCAAATTAAAGCATGACTAATGCAAGAAATAAGATGGCAGAGGATGGTATATGGAACTCGCTTTTTCAATTTCCTTAAAAACAAATATTGGGGGCTGTATGGCAATTTTTTGTTTTTCGAGAAGAGAAATTTCATTAATATTCCAGAACAATACAATAGAACCTGCACGTAGGAACACAACCTTATTAAAACCTTCCCACGGAAAACCACAATGGAAACTCTCGGGTAAGAAAAAGAGTGTCATACATGCATTGGACTACAAAAGAAACAAATACCAAACGTAAGAACACATCGCAGAACTACAAGCCCAACAAATAACATCCCATTACAACGTAATACTGTCAAAAAAGAACTTCTATTCTCACATAGTTCTTTACAGTGCTGAAAAGGGAGAGTATGTGGACTACATCCATAACATCTTGATGAAAATAGACCTCTATATCTAAGAAGCCCTTAATTTTTAAGTTTAATCGGTTAGTCTGGCAATAACCCAACAGTTAATCATCAACTCATGAGTCTCAGTGCTAGTAGCCTGCCATACATACACCTCCCTATTCTGTCTCTAATAAGAGCATCCGTAATGATGTTCTCTATTTCTTAACTAAAATTTAGCTAAAAATATAAGAAAGCTATTTTAGGAGCTCTCTAAAAAATTTCAACTCCAACCATACTCCCTAATTTGGAGAGTCATAAATGTTATAACTCTTTTTTGATTGGTCCATCTCTATTAAAAAATAAAATAAAAAATAGTTAGCATTAAATAAAGGTTTGAAATACTTATTAAATAAGGCAGCATTAAATTATAGAGAGAGCCACTGCTAGGACTTTCTTTCTCTCTAGATTTAGGAGGAGCTCCTAGAGGACTCCCTATTTTAGGAGGTGGATAGGGAGCATGGTTGGAGTTGCATTTTTACAATTCCTCCCTAAAATTTGTCTAAGGAGGTGGTTTAGGGAGCCCATTGCGGATGCTCTAAGACCCCAACCTCCAATTCTTCTAATTGATGACCAATATCATAGGAAAAAAGAAAAGGTGAGAACCCAAATCTCAATGCATTTATTAACATGAGTTCACTCTATCATTTCAAATGGCACACAAATATTCAGAGTATTTCATTTGATATTAGGGTTTTGGCTAACCAACAACCAGCTCGTTTTGATGCTAATAAAAGTCTTATATAATAGGGAGCATGTGGGTTTCAATTCAATTAAATTTTATGAGCTTTACAATAACAAAGAATGTGCTCAAAGTGGTTTTCCCTTTGAACACAGAAAAGAATGGAAGGTGGGTTTATTTGTGCCAACAAATAAATAATAAATATTAATGAAGTTGATAAATCTCGTTGCTCAGTTAATTGCAGAACAAATGCGGCGAATTTCACCATTTGTGGAAGACTTGACGCCGATATTACTCATCTTCACCATGGACCTTCCGAACTCTAGGTTGAAATTCAATGCTTGCAATCCTCTCACACCCAAAAAGCGTTGAACAAAACTTTTAGTGGAAGCATCGGTCCATAACTTCTGATCCGACTCAAGTATCCCGCGACTCTGCAAATTTGTAAAGAAAGTTGCATCAAACTGATTTGCGCTGCCCACGTCTAGATCAACACGCCTGGCAGCGTCGCCATTTTGAGGGCAAAGTGATTGCAGTTGAGAAAGGAAGAGAGGGTTGATGGTTGGGTCAGCGGCAATTCCAGTTGTAGTGAAGTTGTACAATCTGTACCTAAGGAATTGGCAAGCTGAAGTGCCAATGGTGTGTCCATCTGGTGACAAACAAATAAAGAAAGTTAGTTAGAAATGGAAATACAAAACCACCGATGCATGATATCCTTGATTACATTAATTAGTAATATGAGTTAGTGCATGCTTACCAACAAGCGTGACAAGATCAATGCTTGGATTTTGGCTTTTTGTTGTACATCAATGGAGTCTCTAAAGCCAGGCAAATTGTAAGGGCTTCTCAAAAGTAATGCTTGAGACAGATTCAACTATTTTAAAACAGAGTATTGAAGGAAAGACTAACAATGGTGCTTGGTCCATCCTTCCCACAATTCTGGAAATTAGAAGGCTTGCCAACAGTTTCCAGAGCGTTGAATGGAGTTGGATTCCTAGAAGTATCAACAAAGCGGCTCACGCAGCGGCTAGTATTGGCATCAGAGCGGTGTCGCAAATTTGCTGGGCTGAAAGGCCACCACCGTCTCTTCAGGGAATGCTAGAAGCGGATGGTCTTCCTGGACCACCAAACTAACGTTCTTATCTTCTTTTTGTACTAAGTTAGCCTCTCCACTCGCTTGCTTTGTCTGAGTGTGTGCTAGCCTAGTTTGTCTGTTTCTTTTCTTGGCTTTTGCCTCTTAATGAAATTCCTTTTCGTCCAAAAAAAAGCCAGGCAAATTGTAAGTCTCGGATTGCCAATGAAACCCTTCCATCTCTTCTTCCAGTAGGCACATTCCAACTGAATCCTTTGGTCTGCAACAACAAGTCAAAGTAATTTTTAATTAGCACATGGTTATTAATAACTAGATATATATTTACTTACGAGAACCACAGAATCCCGGGCAGCAAGGGCGAGAATATCTGCACAGGAAACCACCAAGGGGCACGCAGTTTCAAGCTTAGTCTTTCAATCGTCGATGACTTTCCAACCTCTTAAACCGCGGTTAGGTCCGGCGGTTTTCTTAGTGTTTACGCCGTTAAAAAGGACGGATGCATCACAGAAATTCCCAAATATTTTCGCATAAAGAACATAAAATATTACCAAACAGAGTCGGCAAAAAGAGAGAGTGCCAAGACAGAGTCGGCAAAATGTTCCTGCTTATGCTGACACGTGTCTGCTACCTACAGATGTGAAGAGTGCACCAGAATGTGACATGTGGGGCTTTGGGACGGGTGGTGATCTCTGCGTGGCTCTCTCATTTGAGTCATCTCATGATTTGTTAAATTTGTAATAGATTTGGGTCATAATCTTACCAAATAATTGGAGTATTTTCTTATTGCAAAATTTTAACTTTGTAATTGACAGGATCAGATTACCCAAGAGGTTAATGGAAAGTTTTTTAATATATTTTTTATGTGTAATTATTTTCTGCTGTATGATTTATTTCCTTATGCATCTGCCTCGATCTCCATCTGGACTTCTCTGATTCCGGGCACAGAACCAAAACACAGTCGGTTACAAGTTACAACCACAGCCCAGAAAACGGGATGGAGTTTTGGCAAGTGGGGTGTTGGTCTACTTAAAGCGCACTAACTGTTAACTATTGATATCATTGTTATCAGTTAGTGAGTTAGGTGTGAGAGGCACGTGAGTTGTTAGTAAGTATGTGAATTAGTTTCACAGCTGTATTGCACGTGAGTTGTAATTGTGTGAATTAGTTAGACAGCTGTATAAAGTGTAATACTGCTGTAGCTTAAAAGATTAAGAAATACAGAAATCAAGATTGCAATTTTTCTCTATTCCTCTCTCTTTCCTTCTTCTTCCTCATGCTTCTTTAAACATGTTGGTATCAGCGCCCTCAGTGGTTTAAACATAATCAAACGATCATATATCCACCTTCTCTTTGATTTTCTTCCCTTGTTCTCTCTGTTTCTTGACAAACTAGTACGTAGATCGCCATGGCCGAGAGGATTGTCTTCCACTGCTGATTCTTCATCTATAGCACTCACTTGATCACCGGGAACAGATGCGTCATGGCTTGGTCTTGCCTCATCATCAGTTCCCCCCAAAAAATCCTGATATGATTTCACTCTGTTTGATTTTCTTCCCTTGTTCTCTCTGTTTCTTGAAATGGAGTCATCAACTCCCCCTGAAATATCCCGATTTGTTTCCAAATCATACAAATGAGGATCTGGATTATCCATATTTTCCTTCATGACTTTGTCCCATTCTAATTGTTTATCTACAGCACTCGATTGATTAGTGCGGACAAAGGCGCCATGGCTCCGTCCTGCCCTATCATCAGCCCCTCCAGAAAAATCCAGATTTTCCATGATAGACAATGACAAACGAGTACATAGAACGCCATGGCCGAGAGGATCGTCTTCCACTGCTGATTCTTCATCTATAGCTCTCACTTGATCACCGGGAACAGATGCGTCATGGCTTGGTCTTGCCTCATCATCAATTTCCCACAAAGCATCCGCATATGATTTCGCTGCCAAAAAATCCCGATTTGTTTCCAAATCATACAAATGAGGATCCAACGTGTCATCAACTCCCCCTGAAAAATCCCCATTTGTTTCCCAATCATACAAATGACTATCCGGATTATCCATATTTTCCTTCATGACTTTGTCCCATTCTAGATGAACCCCTGTCTTCTCCACTCTCAAATTTTCAACATCATCAGGCCTTACAAGAATCGATACGTGGTCACCGCCTTCCAAACAGAGCACATCGTTTGACAATTGTCCCTGCCAAAGATAATGGTCTTCAGGTGCACTCCTAGTTTTTCGCGAGGCAAATGCTATCCGGGTGTGCAAAGCAGTTTGTTTGGTAAGATTTCTAACGCTAATGCCAATAAGACTGTCAGAATCTTCAAATACCCGATAATAAAAATAAAACCTTACTGAGTAGACGAAGCATATAGTCAACCCTTTTAAATCACGACCCATGATTCTTTGAGGAACTTCAAAGTAGACGATATTGCCCACATCATTGACGAATTTGAACCACTCAGGAATATCATAAATTCCATTCAAATCAATTCCACCAAATCCGCAAGAAGTCCATCTCTGCACACCAGAAGCAATACATTCTTATACATGCATGCATATATCATTACATGGGCAGTCAGATTGTGTGTGTGTGTGTGTGTGTGAGAGAGAGAGAGAGAGAGAGAGAGAGAGAGAGAGACCTGTAGGATGTTGTTCCTAAAATCGGCAGTGAGATTGGTGCAGCCTTCCATATGAATCCTTGTCATGGAGTTTAATGACTTATCCAAGCCTGGAACCTCAGTGAGTTTGAACGAATCACAGAGATACAATTCTCTCATATTCGACATTTCTGAAAAATCTGGAATTGTTTCCAATTCTGGGCAGTCATTTGCTTTCAGAACATACAAATTGGTTGGTAAATCTGGGATTGCACGAAGGTTTTCGCATGCATGTAAACACAAGACCTTGAGCTTTGAAAGACCAGCGAGACTTGGCAGGCTACGAAAATTATTGGCTTCAAGAAGCAGATCTTCTAAGGAAATTAGGCTACCGAGGTCCTTAGGGATTGCATCCTCAGTTGACAACTCGCAGCCTGCAAGACATAATAACTCTATTAAAGAGTTTAAGCCATGTAACGAAAGGGGTAAAAGATGGAATTTCAAAATTCTCACCAGATAGAGATAAAATTCTCAACTTCTTCAATTTTACTATGGAAGATGGAATTTGTCTGATGGCTGTGTAATCCGCTTTCAGAGTTGTCAATGATACCATGTCCCCTAAGCCATCAGCCAAGTTTTCAAATCTTGAACAACCATTCAGTATAAGAGTTTCAATAGACTTGGATTTATAGAAATTCAGTGGGAGATCCTTTAGCATTTGGCAGCCTGCAAGACATAACTCTATTAAAGAGTTTAAGCCATGTAACGAAAGGGGTAAAAGATGGAATTTCAATATTCTCACCAGATAGAGATAAAATTCTCAACTTCTTCAATTTTACTATGGAAGATGGAATATGTCCGATCTCTGTGTTATCTGCTTCCAAAATTGTCAATGATACCATGTCCCCTAAGCCATCACCCAGCTCTCGAAAACTTGAACAACCATTCAGTATAAGAGTTTCAATAGACTTGGATTTATAGAAATTCAGTGGGAGATCCTCTAGGCTTCCGCAGTCTTCAAGATTTACCAAAGAAAGTCTTCCAAGATTCCCGATGAATGAGTGAACTTTATACAAGTTGACACAACCTTCCAATATCAACTTTTCGAGATTCGGGAATTTTGAAAAATCTGGTGATTTTGTCATGTAATGATCATCTTTGACATGAATGATGTCATCATCATTGACCAGATTTTGAGATGGGCGTCGTTCATAATCACAAAGATGGTAATCAACCATATTTTCGTTCATAAATTTGTCCCATAATCAGGAATATCATTTGCACTGAGAAAAATGCCACCATATCCGCAAGAAGTCCATCCCTATACCATGTAGAGCCAAATTTCTATAAGAAATACATTCTTATGCATGCATGTGTACACGTGTGTTGTATGTGATAGAAAGAGAAAGATGCATGTGTGTGTTTGAGAGAGAGAGAGAGAGAGAGAGAGAGAAGGATTGACCTGTAGGATGTTCTTCCTAAAATCGGCAGTGAGATTAGTGCACTTTTCCATATGAATCCTTGTCATGGAGTTTAATGACTTATCCAGGCCTGGAATCTCAGTGAGTTTGCCCGAATCACCTAGATACAATTCTCTTATATTTGACATTTCTGAAAAATCTGGCATTTTTTCCAATGCAATGCAGCCACCTGCTCGTAAGACTTTCAAATTTGTTGGTAAATCTGGGATTGCAAGAAGATTTGTGCACCTATTTAAAGACAAATCTTGAAGCTGTGAAAGACGACTGAGGCTTGGTAGGCTGCAAAAGTCATTGCTTGCAAGATCCAATTTTTGTAAGGAAATTAGGCTACCAAGATCCTTGGGGAATGCATCATCAGTTAAATTCCAGTCTGCAAGAGCTAATTCTCTTAAAGAGCTTAAACTTTGCAACGAATGAGGCAAAAGATTTGTTGATGGCGACCCATTTGCATTACATAAAGATAAAGCTTTCAGTTTCTTCAATTTAAATATGGAAGATGGTATTTGTCTTATGGCTGTGTCATCTGCTTTCAGAGTTGTCAATGATACCATGTCCCCTAAGCCATCAGCCAACTTTTCAAAACGCGAACAACCATCAAGTAGAATAGTTTCAATAGACTTGGAATTATAGAAATTCAGTGGGAGATCCCTTAGCATTTCGCAGTATTCAAGATTTACCAAAGAAAGTCTTCCAAGATCCCCGATGGATGAGTGAACCTCAGACAAACTCACACAGTGTGGCAATATCAATTCCTCGAGATTTGGGAGTTTTGAAAAGTCTGGTGATTTTGTTAGCTCATAGGAATAACTGAGATTAAGGATTTTCAAATTCTGATGCAACTGTTACACAAAAACAAAATTAGAATGGAAATTAAAATCCAAAAGGAAGGTCTCTGATACAGAAATTAAACCAAAATGAAGAGAAGGCGAAGTATAATATATGTATATAACCAGAAGGAAACAACAACTAGGTTGAGATTATTATACCTTGCAATCCTTCCAAACTATTTTGAGGAAGCTATACTGCAGGTCTAAAGCAACTAGTTTTGGTTGCATAGGAAAGTCATCTGGTATGGACTCTAAAGGAAAATAATGCCACCACAACCATATTAACTTTTTGGGAAAATCTTTGTACTCTCCAGTGAGCTCTACGTTGCTGAGGTGGAGTAACCTCAGTTTTTTCATGTTGGTAAATGCTTGTGCACTGAATCTAGTCAAATCTAGATCAAAATCAAAATCCAGAGCAAGTCCTTCAACTTTTTTAGTTCCCTGTTCACAAAAGATACCGAGTTAGAAAAATGATTTACAAACATGAAAAATCCGCATATGTATTAACCAAAAGGTATAATTAATAGTATTGGACCATGTTACGCCCTATAGTTTGTGTTTGCAATCAAAGCACATATTTTTTGTTGGTTATGCCTAATTGAGCTTTGATCTTAATGGACATAATATAAGAAATGGCAACGGGGTCTAGCGAAGTGAAAAATGATCTAAACTTGCAGACTAAGGTCTCAAGTTCAAATGGCACATTGGTAGTGTGGATGTGTGAGAACCCGCTCTTTTACTTTGATTTAGACTATCTCTTGTACTATACCAAAAAAAAAAAAATTGGAAAAGGACATTTTAATTTATTATAGACACAGGATACATATGGTTCTCTTGCATGATGCATTCTAAAACTGTACTTGGAAAGTACTTACAGATTCATCGGTCAATACATCTGTTACGTCTTCACGTTTCCACAATCTACTAAACTTTTCAGGGTGACCGTGGGCATTTTCATAAACGATCTCTCTTCCCATGTCTCGAAGCAAATCATGCATCATCAGCATGTTTTCCTCACTAACAGTTACAAGGCACCGTTCAATGAGGACACTGATTCCTACCGGTTGAGCAAAGCCACATCCCTTTAATATTTGTGTTACATAGTCCTTGTCCATTCCGATAAAGAAACAAGATATATCAAGGAATATCTCTCTATTTTCCTGATCAAGTAGCCCGTCAAAGCTTATTCTGAGTATTTTTTGAATATCTCCATCAGGACTTCTTTCCAATTTCTCCAAATGGCTTTCCCACTCCGCTGTGGGTCTTTTAATCAGAAAAGACCCTACAACTTCAAGTGCTAGAGGCAAGCCTCGACAGTAACGAATTACACGTTTTGAGAGGTCAAGATATTCTTGACTAGGATAACCACTTTCAAAGGCATGCCAACCAAAGAGCTCTAGAGATTCTTTTTCATCCATTTCTTCAGCGGGATATGTGCTATCCACTCCAACTTGGTGTAGCAAATGTTGATTTCTTGTTGTTATAACAATTCTACTTCCAGGGCCAAACCAACCACGAGCTCTAGCTAATGCTTTTAGTTGCTGTAGATCATCTGCATCGTCAATTATCACAAGTGCTCTTTTACAGCAAAATCTTTCTCTTATCATATCAATCCCTTTAGCAACAGAGCCAACCTTTACGCCCTGGCTTTTCAAGATATCATTTAGAAGTTGTTCTTGCAAACCAACCAGACCATTACTGCGTTGGTTTGCAAATACTTCCCTCACGTTTGCAAGGAAACTCCTACCTTCAAAGCTACCTTCAAATTTGTTATAAATGGCTTTGGCAAGCGTTGTTTTCCCAATGCCGCCCATCCCCCAAATACCAATCATGCGAACAACATCCTTAGAACCTGAATTTTCAATATCTAAGTGATCACTCAAAATCTTCATCCGAGAAGTAATTCCAACAAGGTGTTCGATGTCTAATTGGTATTTGCTGTACAACTGCTTATTAACCTCCCCAAGAATTTTCTTGATAAACTTTGCTTCATGCCTGGCAATTAAACAAAGAAGCAGAACTACGAATCATTCCATGTGGAACAAACTACAAGGTTAAATTGAATCCCTAACTTAATAATTTAGAATTAAGATATAATTAACAATTAAGATTGGGATTTAACATCAAATGTTAAATGGATCTTACATTATCAAGTCCAAACCAAACCAAACCAAACCAAACCAAACAAACAAACACCAAAGTTTAAAGTCAAAAAGACAAAATGCATAGTTAAAACTTAAAACAAAGTTGGAAAAACAAAAACAAAAACAAAAAGGACAGAAAACAAAGGAGATGATAATCCAAGGAACAAGAAATTAGTAATTACCCATTGTCAGCATTTTGAAGATCTTCCCCACACAAATCTGCAGCTTGAGTGAGAGCATTTTTCCACCGCTGTACCTTTTCTTTCTCATGTTTACCTTCACAGATGCCCGCTTCATGTTTCTCAAATGCTTGTGCAAAACAACCAGTTTGTTTTCGGACATCTGAAGCATCAACATTATAGAACAATGGAATAACCTGTTGCCCCAATCTTTCTCTATTCTCCATGATCTTCACCAGCTCGTCAAGACACCAAGTGGAATCGGCATAACTCTTCGAGAAGACAATTATGGAGATCATGGACCCGTCGATTGCCTGCTCCAGTTGGGTTTTTATAAATTCCGCTCTTTCTAGCTCGTTGTCGTCAAGAAAGGTGCTGATTCCGGCATCAGATAATGCGGCGTGGAGGTGGCCCGTGAAGCCCTTGCGTGTGTCTTCACCTCTGAAGCTCAAGAACACTTGGTACTTCCAACGTTTTGATGAGGAGGATGGTGAGGATGAAGAGGAGGCTTTATGGGCTTTCCTGGCATCCATTAATTGATACTGGTTCAGATCAGACTAACTACAAATTATGCACAAGTTGGCCTTCCGATCCGACTTGTTCCTTGAACCCTTGAGCAGAAGAAGTTATTTCATAATTAATTATTTTTTCTGGGCAGTGGTTTGTGTGTTGCAGCACAGATGAATATATTATTGGGCAGTGGTAATTTTCTGGAAGCAACCAAAACCAGGGGTCGCTTTCTGTGGCTGCTGGCTACAATGTCCAATCAAACAAGGAAAAGAGAAAAAACGAAGAAAAACACAGGTCTTGTTTCAGTTTGTTTTTATAAAATCTTTTTTCGTTGATTGTTATGCAAATTACAAAATTAAACTCAATGAAGTATATACAATCTAATCTCAAAGGCCAATTTTGTCATTTGGATATTTTTTATTTATTTATAAAATCATCAATTTTTTGATAAAAAAATCAATGAAAAAGAGTTTTGTGAAAAAACCTAAAATCTCAGGAGGTGTTATAGCATCTTCAATGGAGATGTCAAATACCAAACATCAAATTTAAATTTGATGGCTGATGTGGCAATTTGACATCTTGGCAAGCTTTACACTTCACCCGATATGTCAAATTAAATCATTATTTTATTACATTTTAGTATTGATTTATTTTTAATTAAAAAGAAAAGAAAAGAAAAAGTAATAAAATATTCATTTGACATCTTAGCTTTTGGGATGTCAAAAATAACATCTCAACCTACGGCCTCCATTCCACATCAGCTTTGACACATCGGTTAGAGTGATGTGAGATGTTATTTCTAGTTGTTGAATGTCTATGTGGCACTTTTGACACATCAGTTTGAGATGCTCTTAGTGTAAATAACTCAAATTTGAACCTTATAAGAACTCTATGCGGTACTAAGTCCCTTATATATCTTACAATGCAATGTATAAAGTGAGACTTGGAGTAAATCATTATAAATAAATGATTACGGTGTGTTTAATCTTCTTTCATTAATTACTATATATTTTCTAAACTCGGAGGATTTGTCAGTTTCGCTATATAATCAACTTAAATCAGTTAAACCCATCATGCAATGCAAAAATTTTGATTTTTTATTTTCAGATACATGGTCTGATCTATACATGGTCTTACTCAGAGTTGGATTTTTAGATTTTTGAGGTTTTATGCGAAACTTAATATGACAATATTAAATAAATAAATAAATAAAAGTTTATCATGAATTGATGCCAGTTGATAGAGATTATATCATAAGGATGATTACTGAGATGACTGGACCGGAAGTAAGAAGGCATGAAAGACCAATTTATAGAAATCCCTATCCATATCCTGTTGACGGATTAAAACTCGCATAAGGGTTCAAAGTTCCCATTTTCACATTGTTTAATGGAAAGGACAATTATGCTTCAACTCTTGAACATATCTGAAGATTCTCCACTCAATGTGTGGCCATTGAAAATAATCCTATGCTTAAGCTGAAACTTTTTGGTGGATCACTATCTGGTCAAGCTTTCACTTGGTACACCAACCTGCCAGTTAATTCCATCCATACTTGGGAGCAGATGGAAAATGTGTTTCATGACTATTTCTATATAATGGAACTAGAAATCACCATCAATGACATAACTAACCTCAAGCAACAAGAGAGTGAATATGTGAAGACTTAATTCCAAGATTCCGAAAGCTCAAAATGAAGTGTAAGATTCATTTGGAAGAGAGGCAGTACATTTTGATGGCTCGGAAAGCTTTGAGAATTCCCTTATAGAAGAAGTTTGATGGTGTTGTATTCGGATACCTCACATAATTGGCAGATAAAGGTACCAGATATGAAGAATTGTGAAATTCATCCAAGGGAACCTACTACAAAACACCCACTGTAGTTCACCAAATTAAAATCAGTGGTATAGAGGAACCAATAGTTTGCAAAACCCTAGTCAAATCAACCAAAGATCAGAAGATGCCTACTAGTAGCTTCACTGCAAATAAGCTAATTGCCAATAAAGTATACTCATTTGATTTATTCAAGGTAGATCCTTTGTTTGATGAGTTACTTGCCTAAAAAGCTATTGAGCTCAAACACAAATTGCCAAAGTCAGAGGAGATAAAAGTAAGGCAATACTATAAATGGCATAATGTTTGGTCTCACCCCACGATTAATTGTGTTATATTCCGCGATTTTGTGGAAGAAGCAATCAGTACAAAAATATTCATTATTGGCAAAAAGGCATAGAATATGATGATTTATCATAATCCGCTCCTAAGGTGAACATGGTCAATCTCAACTAGCTAGATCGCAACAAGAGAAGAATAAATGTGAAGATAAATACTGATTTACCAAGATTAATGAAACCTACATGGTCGAAAGCTTTAATAGTGGCCGGAGTGTTTTTATGCAGCAAGTGCAAATGTGAATGTGATCTAAAGATTGAAGTTCAAGTACTCAAGAAGAAGGAGGATAAACTCATGGCAGTTTCCATGAAACCACATAAAGATGCCTATGGTCCTCACAACCTTAAGCATAAGGAGAAAGCATCGAGTGTGTTTGATAGGCTAGGTTCTGATAGGCCTAGAGGGTTCGACCGTAGGCGGTTATCACCCAAAAGAGAGATCTGCAAACTTCCTACCAAGAAATGGCAATCCAAGACTTTACATCTGAAGATTAAAATTGATTCTGATTCATTAAGAGTTACAATACCAGAAAAGAAGAACATGCTTACCCCTTAGGAAGAAATGAGACTAGCTGCAATTATTGAGGGGAGATGATAATGTCGGGAAGAATGGAAAACCTTCTTTTGAGTTAAATAAAACTCAGAAAAGGCAACTCAAAGGCAATTAAGCATTTCCAAAAAAGTTAAACAGGTTGCTCAAACTCTCAAAAGCCAAGTGGTTGTACCTAAGTATCAACGATGTAATTGAAGAGATACAACAGTATACAGAGAGAGAGAGAGAGAGAGAGAGAGAGAGAGAGGACGAAAACTTTTAACTTTTTCTCATTACAGTCAATTGTGACTGACCTGTCTTATAAATACCACACTCTTAACTAACTCCAAGAGCCTCCAATACATTTGTGACACATGGCTATATCCTCCACACACACATATCATACACTTATATCCTAACACTAAGAAGGACACAAAGTCATCTCAATCATCAGAATCAACAAAGGTGATCGAGGAAGAGATCAAACTAAGAGGAAAAGGTATTAAAGTTCGAGAATCCCAAGACAAGGTCATTTTTAAGCATCCCCCTCCCAAAAACATAGATGACTAACTTGGAGGAAATACCGCGCCTTGAAGCAAGGGGACTTGATCTCGAAGGCTGGAGAGTGCTCCACTACACCTCAAACCCAATTGGAATCCAATTTTGATAGTAAGATCGCAACATGATCATTTTCAATTCTCCTGTCACATCAAATGATCACTCCTAAAATCGATTCTGATACAGGAAAGGATGCAGAAGTTCATTCAAAGATAGAAAATTCAATCAGAACTGAGGCAAATAGATTAGAATCCAACCAGAATGATAATGATGATGCGCTACGGCAAGAAAATGATGGGGAAAATGATTATTTGGATCCTGATGCTAAATGGCCACCCGTAGAGTCATGCCCCGAGGATGATGATATGGCAGATACAGGTGAAGATGAAAAATGCATACAACCGTATCTACGTTCTTAGATACAGTTGTATGCAATCAAAAATGCATACAACCGTATCTAGTATGAAATTAAGATTATTACCTAAATACTTTTTGGGAGGATGCATGTATTTCCTTATCCAATATTACCTACCTTGGCACAAGGGCGTAGGTTTTCGAGTTATTACCTATAAATATAATCATATAGAAGAGAATTTATACCACAAAGAATTGTTAAGAAATCCTAGCGGTCACTCTCTCTCTCTCTCTCTCTCTCTCTCTCTCTCTCTCTCTCATAATTTCTTATCACTATTCTTCTGTGCGGATACCTTTAGAGGCTTCACATTTGTTGAGCTATTGAATCTTTAAGGGTTACTTTGAGGATTTGAAGAGAAACTCAATTTGTGAAATACTAAGATTGAGATCCGCTCTCGTAATAAAGGTAATGAATCTTGAATTATTGTACTTGTTTACATATATGTATATGTGTATCATTCACAACTATACTATTGGTTTGTGGAAAACGAATATTTTAAATTGTCAATATTTTGCGTTTTTTTTTTTCACTTTAGCAAACAAAATCCAACAATGTTATCATAACCAAATGTCACGACTTTGATTGATATGATTTACTTTTTATTATAGCATAAAATTTGATTATCTGTGATATATGTTTGGAGTGGTATTGAATACAATGTGGGCAATTTTGTTTTGGTACTTTTATGCATACATATGTGGTATTAAGCTTTTTTATGTTTTGAAAAAATATATATATAGTATTAAGCTTTTCAATACACATAAAAAGTTGCAATTTAAAATGAGTCATTCTATTTAGACTCATTAAATGTCTAAGTATACCTGTACTTCTAAGTTTATCCAACAATTTTGTAAATAAACCATGCCTTCTTTGAAAGCGCCCCTCAATATTAATCATACTGAGCTACCGATAAACGCATCCACTTTTTACTACAAACAATAACCAACACCCTTCTCATGCTATTAGTCAGTTTTTTTTTCCCTCTTTTAAAGATGTTATCGATGCTCCTAAAAATTCATCATGCACTCATAAACATATAGGGTAAAATTGCTCTTTTTTGTTTTGTTTTATACAAGTGATATAACGTCAACTACAAAGATAAATGCTCTTTACCACTTGAGTTACACGAATAAATTGCAATTAAAAAAAGAGTGTATAATTATTGGAGATTGAGATTCAAACATAGCACCTCATAATTGCGCTCAACAAGATCTCCTCTATTTCAAAGTTAATTTGTCTTTTGTACTATACCCGTTTAATATTGCGTAAAATTGAAAATAAAAGAACTTAAATGTGTAGGATTAGAGCATCTCTAATAGCCTCTTAAACAACTTTGGGATGCTCAAATAAGTGAGCAACATCATAAAAAATTTCTCCAATGACCTTGTCAAACTCATTCATTAAAGGTGCAATCAATTTATCTATCTTCATGACTGATAAGTTGACTTTCTCTATTCAAAATATTTAATTTTATTTTGAAAAAACAAAATCTACCTTAAAAATGTTTAAAACATGCATTTTTTCTTTTCAGATAATAAATACATAAATATTTTTTATGATATTGCGTTAATTGAATAAGAGAGAATGTTGCAAATAAACCTTTTCAAACTGTCATATATTTTTAGATGTTTTTTTAAAACTTTGAGAGAGAAGTAACTGTGCGGAGGTGAATGCACTTGACTTTGTACAAGGCGAGAAAAAGGTCTTCAACCACGTCAGCTTCGAGCTGCTGAAAAAGGACTCTTTACCAGATAGAGAGAACTTCGACGAGAGAGAGAGAGGGAGGACTCGGATTTCTCGGGAGAACATAGAGAGATAGAGTGAGAAGAGATAGGCTGAGCGAGAGGAAGAGAGAGGCTCACAGAGCGAGCTAGCTCTTCAGGAGTCAAGTCTTCTGGGTGAGGGGAAGAAGAAGCTTCTTTGATGTGTTGGGGTGCCAATCTGAAGAGGAAGAAGAAGGCCTCTAATGTATTGAGGTCGGCGGTCTGGGCTGCCGATCTGTGTTGAATGGATAGTTTGGTAGAGATGCTTCAACGACATAGGGTGGCTGAAAAGGGTTTGAAGAAAGTGAAGGAGGTGATTCAGCTCTACAGTTTTTATTTTCTTCCACTGAGTTATGAGTGCTCTGTTATGTTTGATTCCTTTGATTGTTATGTTTAGATGTTAATTCGCTGGGTTTAGCTTAAAATTTGGGTAATTTAGGGTTAGGTTTTAAGAATTTACAACTCTGATTAGGGTTTGGTTTGAGGGATTTCTTGTTCTTTCTCTTCTTCAAGTTCAATTTTGGTGAATTTCATATTAAATTCCTGAAATTGTGGAGTTTTTTTAATTATTTGTTCATCCTATATTTCCACCCGATGTGTTGATATTGACATATTTAGCCAATATCCGATGGGTTGCTAAAGTGTTTTTTTTTTTTGGGTGAATTGGTAAAGTGTTTGTCTACCTCAATGTGCTTGGTCATGCTGCACTAGGTTATGAGCAATATTAGTTGGTGCTTTGTTGCCACAGTAGAACCTCATAGGACTATAATGTGCTTGGTCATTGTTGTAATTTTTTTTTCAGTAATCAGTAATATTGTGTGCTTAGTTTTTTAATGGAATTTCTTCTTTGTTCGTTTATTTTTTATTTTTATGCTTATTTATGTTTTTATTTGATGCTCTAACATGTTTTTGTAATGTAGGAAACCAAGTAATATCAACTTAAGTGGCTCAATTATCATGGAAGCATGCAATTGTATTGAGCCACAATGGCCAGCTGATGAATTGCTGATGAAGTATCAGTACATCTTGGATTTCTTTATTGCACTTGCTTATTTCTCCATCCCTCTGGAGTTGATCTACTTTGTCAAGAAATCCGCAGTGTTTCCATACAGATGGGTCCTTGTTCAGTTTGGTGCTTTCATTGTATTGTGCGGAGCTACGCATCTTATCAACTTATGGACTTTCAGCATGCATTCAAGAACTGTGGCCATAGTAATGACCACTGCAAAGGTTTTAACTGCTGTGGTGTCATGTGCAACTGCCCTCATGCTTGTACATATTATTCCTGATTTATTGAGTGTTAAAACTAGAGAACTATTCTTGAAGAACAAGGCTGCAGAGCTCGATAGAGAAATGGGTCTTATTCGTACACAGGAGGAAACTGGTCGACATGTCAGGATGCTGACCCATGAGATCAGAAGCACTCTTGATAGGCATACTATACTTAAAACCACACTTGTCGAATTAGGTAGAACTTTGGCATTGGAAGAGTGTGCCTTGTGGATGCCGACACGTACTGGCTTAGAGCTTCAACTATCCTATACACTCCGTCAGCAGAATCCAGTAGGATATACTGTACCCATTCATCTTCCTGTGATCAATCAAGTATTTAGTAGCAACCGCGCTTTAAAAATATCTCCTAATTCTCCAGTGGCAAGAATGAGGCCACTTGCAGGAAAGCACATGCCAGGGGAGGTTGTTGCTGTTCGTGTCCCGCTCCTCCATCTCTCTAACTTCCAAATTAATGACTGGCCAGAGCTCTCAACGAAACGCTATGCTTTGATGGTCTTGATGCTTCCCTCTGATAGTGCAAGGCAATGGCATGTCCATGAGTTGGAACTGGTTGAAGTAGTTGCTGACCAGGTAACAAACCACAATGTGTATCTTTTGACATAATGTGTGACAACTCCCCACATTTGGACCTGATTGGAAGCTTCCATTGGCTAATTGAGTTGCTATTAGTTCTATTTTAATTTTTCTTGCTGATTTAGTTATGTTTTAAGAGACAGGGGTGCACTCTGTAATTTTCCAAAAAAAATTTCAATGTGCTGTGACTTAGTCCTTGTTATGGTTTCCTAGATTTTTTGTTTAGTTTCAATACTTTCTGATTTGGAATCCAAATCCTATTAAGTGATTGTATGTTTCATGTGTATTGCAACTTTAGAAGTGATATTAAGTTATATCAATATCATGTGGAATATCAACGCGGAAATATGGAATGTGTAGAAAATTAGTGGCAACATATGGAAATTTTAGGTGAAAAATAGAAACAGGTACTAACGGAGTTATCAAGGATAGTATTGGCATCTGGTACTATGAAGTCAGACTTGATGCTTGAAGTGTCACCAGAACTAAGAAGTTGTTAGGGAAGTTTTAGTGTTGATTTAATAGAAGATTCATTTGTTGTTATAAAGTTTTTTCACATAGAAGCTTCTGGTCTGGTGCATGGGTGATAATGCATGGATTGAGGTTAACATTTGCCCTAGGGTCAATCCTAACCAAGTGAAGATCCTAAGGTTGGAATATCGGCCAGCTAATCCTTAGACAGTAACCTTTTGTTTAGCATGAAGTTGCATCAAATCTCGGGAAACTATCATATAATTTGTACTTAATTGTTGCAAAGATGAACCTGGGAAATGAATTGCATTTTTGAGAAATTTTGTTGTAATATAGAAGAAAGGTAATTAAACATAGAAAAACAACTTATAAATGTAAGGGGAAAAGGCAAAGTACTGTTCAGCGCTATGGGCTTCTGTCTATCTTTAGGAATACATCCCTTTCAAACATTTTGCTTGATTGGAAGGCTGCAGTGTCTTGATTAGGATTGGTGTCTTCTCATAGTTGTAGATCTCTGTACTAGTTTTCCTGTTTCTTTTTGTTATTGGTGGATTACCCACCCACTTTTCTGTATGGTTTGCTATGAAATAAAGTTTCTCCTTTTCAAAAATAAATAAATAAATAATAACAACATATTTCTTATGTGAGGATGTCCTTTACCTGTTTATTGCTTGCTGTAATAATGTATGGTTTTATTAATTATAATATAAAAAAGCAATAATGTATTTACTCTTACTGTTGAGTTGTTGATTCAGGTGGCAGTTGCTCTGTCACATGCTGCAATATTAGAAGAGTCAATGAGGGCAAGGGATCTCCTTATGGAGCAGAATATTGCACTTGATCTGGCCAGGAGGGAAGCAGAAACTGCAATTCGTGCTCGCAATGATTTTTTGGCTGTTATGAACCATGAGATGAGAACTCCCATGCATGCAATTATTGCCCTTTCTTCCTTGCTGCAGGAAACTGAGTTGACACCTGAGCAGCGCCTGATGGTGGAAACAATCTTAAAGAGTAGTCACCTTTTGGCTACCCTCATAAATGATGTATTGGATCTTTCAAGGCTAGAAGATGGCAGCCTTCAGCTTGAGATAGCAACTTTTAACCTCCACTCTGTATTCAGAGAGGTTGGATTATGTGTTTCTGGCACATGAGTTAATTTAGATTTCATTGGAGCATTGCATTAATTTCTTTAGCAGTTTGCTTCAGTTAGATCTGTGGTTTTCAATTGCAGGTTCATAATTTGATTAAGCCTGTTGCATCTGTCAAAAAGCTGTCGGTTTCATTAAATTTAGCAGCAGATTTGCCAGTGCAAGCCATAGGTGACGAAAAGCGCCTCATGCAAATTGTTCTAAATGTTGTTGGGAATGCTGTGAAGTTCTCCAAAGAAGGGAGCATCTCAATCACAGCTTTTGTTGCAAAATCAGAATCTTTAAGAGATTTCCGTGCTCCTGAGTTTTTTCCGGTGCAAAGTGATAATCACTTTTATCTGCGTGTACAGGTTTGTTTTTTCAAATGCTTGATTGAAATCATTCCATCTTTGGAAGACTATTCTGTTTATTTGAAGTTAGTATTGTGTTTACATTCTCTTTTACCACTGTAGGTAAAAGATTCGGGATCAGGAATAAATCCGCAGGATATTCCAAAGCTATTTACCAAATTTGCCCAAACTCAGTCATTAGCTACTCGAAATTCTGGTGGTAGTGGACTTGGCCTTGCAATTTGTAAGAGGTACTTTTGTGTTTTATCATATCCAGCTTGATTGAGTTCTAATGTCCAATCAAACCACAAAACATAAAGGGGGACTTATAGTTTTGGTCCTATAGTCCGGCTCATTTTCTTTTTTTGGTCCTCAATTCACTACACCCAAATGCGTGAGGGACTGTTATTGAGCTGTGAAAGACACACAAATTACCATCATAACCCCACACACGAGCTTTGTGAGCATCGTGTGAAGATTCCATGAGTGTAACATTAGAAAATCTGATTTATTTTTTATTGCTAGCATTAACAAACTATAGGGATTTGATTGCAAAAAAATTGAAACTATAGGGCCCAAATCGAAAAGTGGCCCAAAATACAGGGATTACAATTATAGTTTCCCCGGAAAAAAGAATGTGAAAAGGAAAACTGTGAATTGAGCGTGTATTAGCTATTCTACCTGTTTTTTAAGCATTTCAAGTTTTGTAGAGTTTGAATCAATATTTCTAAGAGATATTTCAATTAAGATGCAGTTGTAATGCAATTTGTTTTGTATGATGTGATCAGGTTTGTAAATCTTATGGAGGGGCATATTTGGATTGAAAGTGAAGGTCCTGGAAAGGGATGCACTGCCATTTTCATTGTGAAACTTGGATTTGCAGAGCGTTCAAATGAATCTAAGCTGCCTTTTGTGACTAAGGTGCAAGCAAATCATGTACAAACGAACTTTCCAGGGTTGAAAGTCCTTGTCATGGATGATAACGGGTCAGTAACATAGCAACTTTACTACTCTTGATTTTTAGATGCAGTTGTCCCTCTTGCAATATTTATTTTCAAAAGGGTACGAAGCTATAATCAAGCTAAATTGGGTATGATTTACTCTATTCTTATCTCTCTGGGAGATGTAACAGATTGGACTTGGGAAATGATAGACCTGGACTTAGTGGGTGCATTAATTTGATATTTAGTAGTTTGGTGTTTCATAATGTCTGAATCGATAGTCGATGTCATCAACAGAGTAGAAGCTTGCATATATTGGTGTAACCCTTGTAAATGAACAGGCTTTACATCTTATAGAAGATGCAGTTTTAGCTATTGGTGACGTTTATGCAACTGAAGGTCTAATGCCTTGTTTTTCTTCTTTAATTTAATTCCCAATCACAACTCAACCACTTCTGTGGGTTCGTCCAAGGTTATCCTACCATTAACTGTATAGTACTGAGGGCTCGTTTGGGAGTGCTTCTTCCCGAAACGCATATGCCAGTAGCGCTTCTAGAAAGAAGCAATTTATTGTTTGGTTGTCACATATAAAAGTGCTTTTATACTTTGTAGAAGTGCTTTTGAAATTTTGTTGAGTGTTTGGTTGCTAAAATAAAAAGTGCTTGTAAGATTATTTTATATTAGAGTAACAAATTATCATAAGACATTATAATCATATTAGAACCACATATAAAATAAATACTTGAATCTTTCAACAAGCAATTTGAGAATGCTTTTTCCAGTTCCACTTTAGTTCAGCAAATAATCATAGTTTCTTTGATTCCCAAACAGTTAGCAGATTGAAATGTATAGAACCTTCTTGGTTGGCTCAGGAATTTCCAGACTCTATGACAACTTGTGTAGCAAATCTGCTGCTTCTAAAGAAAGCAAATGATGAAAGAAATACATACTTTTGTAAAATCAATCAAAGTTTAACTGAAAGTATCTGGTATACTGCACATCTGTAATAGCCATATACAATCAACAAACAAAAACAACACGTGAATCTAGGCCCTGAAGCAATGGAAATAGTTTGAATTTTACATGAGAGTGAAAATCCATTAGTCAATTTCAATCACTACAAGTTATGAACAATTTATGAAAATCACCTAATATAAACTGTCAATTCAACGAAGACCACAACAAACTTTACTTATGAACCAAAACAAAAGGAAATTATCAAAGTCCAGGCATACGAATTTAAAAAAAAACAAAAAACAAAAAGAGAAAACCCAAACCATGGAACAATAACAACAAAGGCAGAGAAGATCCAGTGTGATCCAAAAAGAAATCATAGAAGAACAGGGGCCAATTGAGATAAGGAAAACCAAAAACAAATAATACCCAGATGGATAAAATCATTAGGATACAATCTGCCAGAGGAGCAACAGTGGCCAAGTGTTTTTGCCCAGCAGCATTTCTAAGAAGAAGCAACTCTCATGTGCTTCTTGAAAAACCACTCCAAGGGCTTTTGAAACTAACCCAAAGCACTTTTACCATTTTTGCCAAACATCCTTATGAACAGACAGAAGTGCTTTTACCCATTTAGATGCTTTTAGCATTTTCAAAAGCACTCCCAAACGAGCCTTGAATGTCCTAAAGCCAGAGTTACCTAATGTCCAGAATTTCCTGTCACAGTTTTCCGGTGACCCATCCATTCTTCGGAAGTATAGCTTAACCTTAATGCTCTTTTTGGATAGATTAACTTTTGAGAGGGTGAATTTGCGGTTCTCTCTGTCTTCCCTTTTGCATGTCCCTTCAGACATTTGTTGAGCTTAGTTATGAACAAGTCTTCACATATATTGAAATTAGTAATTGAAAAATGGTGTGAAAACTCTGGAATTTTTTAGTCGTATTTGAGTTCAGTGAACTATATTGTAATTATGGTTTTGGAATATGTATTGTCTCTGAGTGCTGTAATTTTTCTCCTTTTGTTTTCAATGGTTTAGGGTCAGCAGGTCAGTGACAAAGGGACTCCTTGGGCACCTGGGATGTGATGTAACAACTGTAAGCTCAATTGATGAGTTCTTGCACGTTATTTCGCAAGAGCACAAGGTGGTGTTTATGGATGTGTGCATGCCTGGAATTGATGGTTACGAACTTGCTGTCCGGATACATGAAAAGTTTACAAAACGTCATGAACGGCCAGTATTAGTAGCACTTACTGGAAATATAGACAAGATGACAAAGGAGAACTGCATGAGGGTTGGTATGGATGGAGTTATACTGAAACCTGTCTCAGTTGATAAAATGAGGAGTGTTTTATCAGAACTGTTGGAGCATCGAGTTTTATTTGAGGCTATGTAAGATATAGGAAAATTGTTCTAGCCAAGGAAAGATTTCAATGGAAAATTGAAATGAAATCTTCCTCCGGCGATTTGCAGTATCGCATACACAGAACGTGGCATTGTTGCAATACAATAAAAGCTCGAGCAATGTCACCAAAGAGAAGCAAGATGAACAATAATCCAATTGTGTAAACTAATGCCCCACATTTTGTTGGAAAAAAAAATGTTGGTCGTCATTGCTTGCAACACTAATTTTTCTATATATGGATGATATTGTTTCCCATCTGAATTCGGGCAGTTAATTTATTGAGTAAAAGGTTGTGTTTTTCCACAACTTGGAGGAAAAATATTTGGTTGTGGCTTACTGGCATTCTTCATTTTAGATGTGGAGCACCGTGAGATTTATTTTTATTCATTGATTATAAATCTCACAAAATGACTATGAGAGGCAGAAACCATTGCTGGAAATTGTATGATAAAGCTCACTTTCG
>CM031918.1:0-81102 GCA_018703695.1 Prunus fruticosa
AACGCACTGATATATTTTGTTGCTCTACCTTGATTACGTCTCCTTGCCATCTGAAGTAAATTTCAACCCAAGATTTTGAACACGTAGCATTATAGCTTCATTTTCAAAATATGAAACCTCGTCGTGGACAGTTATAGCTTGTAATATTGTTTTCGTTATGAATTATAAATGAAAGTACTATGATTTCATTTTCAATATTTTTTTTTCATCCTAAATTTTTATTGGGACTTTTACACTAAAACCCCTTATGGTAAGATTCCTGGCTCCACCACTGCCTCTACAGCACAGTAACAACATTTTTTCCCCGTTTCGAGTGCCCCATTTTGATAACCATATGGATGACGGCATCCTTTTCCGTATGAAAATTGTCCAAACGGGACTGACCCACTGGATACTTCATTTTGCCACCACCATTGCCCTCGTCTTCCTCCTTTTCTTCTCATCTCCACCGCCACCGCCACCGCCATTGCCGTCGTTCCGTCGTTTCCGCTTACCCAATAACGCTCTGTTTATGTTACCCATGTCAAATAATTAAAAACAAGGCTTTTTATCACAAATGGTCCTTGATGTTTATGAAATTATCACGAATGGTCCTTGAGGTTTTTTTGTGACACTAATAGTCCTCAACGTTTGAACTTTTTATCACAAATGGTCCTTGCCGTCAAAAATTCTATTAAGTGTATGATGTGGAAGATAAGTGGAGCCCACATGTACAATCACATCGTGACATGTGGATTAAATAAATAAATAAATATTTTTTTTATGAAAATCCATTAAAAAACCATTTAGAGAGTAGAGAGAGAGAGAGAGAGAGAGGCTAAATGGGTTTTTAATGGATAATTTCGTAAACGTCAGTTAACGATTTTGATAAAAAGCTAAAAACAAATTCATCATAGTAGAAACGACGCCGTCACATAACGATTGGTGGAATTTATAACCTCACCTTCGATCTTTGACAACGAACGACGCGCTGACAGGTTCAAGGTTTTCAATTTTGGCATGTTCTCAAATCTAAGGTCTGTCAGGTTCTCAAGTCTCAAGTTCAGCAGGTACAAAGCTATCAAGTTTCTCTGGTCATAAGGATTGGTGGAATTTATAACCTCACCTTCGATCTTTGACAACGAACTACACCCTGACAGGTTCAAGGTTTCCAATTTTGTCAAGTTCTGAAGTCTAAAGTTTGTCAAGTTCTCAAGTCTCAAGTTCGTCAAGTTCAAAACTCTCAAGTTTCTCCAGTTAACTCTCAAGTTTCTCAAGTTCAACGGATCCTACACAAACCCATGACCCGTTTAATTAATAAAAGCGATAAATTTTGAAACTAAAAAAACTAAAAAATTGAGGCAGGTGCGTAGAACAAGACAGGCGCACGTTAGCAACCAGTGCGCACTACACACACCTCTTTGGGTTTTTCGTCGTTGTCTGTTTTCTCAGGCTGCTTTTTCTTGGTGTCGTTGGCGTCGTCTTTGTTGACTTTGTTGTCCTTTTTGGGCTGGGGAGAGACGAGGTCGACCTTATTCTTGGTCTTGGTGGCCAGCTTGTATCTCAGCTTTGTGGGGTCCACTTTTCCGACCACCGTCAGCTTCTTCGCTTGGCCCTCATATTTCACCAACTCAGCGCCTGTATATAATACACACAACTTAAAAACCATCCCAGAAATGAAACAAAAAAAAAACTAATTGAATCTAATCGTGGATGAGATTCAACCCATAAAGTAGAAACAGAGCATAATCTGAATCAAATTCCTTTGGAATATTACTTTTTCCATGCACCAAAATAGAGAAAATAAAAGGAAGACAATTTCATGAGTATAGGGAGATCAGAATCTCTGAAGACAAAATTTTTAGGAAATCTGATAAACTGGGGTTGAATGATTTTACCTTGAAAAGATTTGACCCATTTGACAATCTTAGAGGCGATGGGGCCGTCCTCCTTCTTCTTCTCCCCCCGTCGTTGTACTTGTTCTTGCTCTCGACGCCATTGTTGTTGTTCTTCTGCATGAAACCCAAAAACAAACACCAAAACCCGTTACTCAAACACAAACCCATCAAGCAAACGCAAGCATATGGAGAGAAAATAAGGGCTAAACGAAATGATAGAGAATCAGAGGCGGATGAATTGGGTCTCACTTGGCCATTGTGAGTTTTTTTGGCGGATGTATGAGTAATTTGTGAGTGGAGAGTAGGAAACGTGGTGAGGGCAGTGGATACTTAAAGCCGGCACTTGGCCATGGGACTGGGAGAGAGAAACTTCCTTGTAATTTTGTGTACGGTGGGTTGTGGTGGGCTCTGCTGATTCAAAAGCTGAGAACGCGCTTTGTAAAAAACAAAAACATTATATATTGTTTCTTTGAGAAAAATATTAGGGAAAGCCGGCACTTGGCCAGGGCGACCAGGGCCTGGCCCGGGGCGCAAAAAAAATTCGAGTTAAGCCATATATATAATATATGTATACAGGTTCCTTCTCCATTACGGAATTGAAGTCTGCAAATTCATTACGAATTTGTGTTTTGACCGTCGGATCTAGGAGGTATGCAAATCCATTACGGATTCTGCACCAATTGCTGTTTGTTTAATATCTCACCCTCTTTTTTTTATATTCTATTTTTTCTTCTCCTCTCTTTCTTTGTTATTTTTCCTTGTCTTTCTCTATTTCTTTAGTATTTTTCCTACTTCTTCCTCTTTTCTTTCTTTTCTCCTCCTCTGTTCAATCTCTCTCTCTCGCTTCTTTCTTCTCAGCTCTGTTCTCTCTTCCCTGCTCCCTCACACCCAAGTTTTTTTTGGCTCCTCCCCCCACCCACAAACCCATACCCATTCGACCAAAAATAAAAATAAAAAACCCCAGACCAATCAAATAATCAGGCTGATCATTCGAAATTGTTCTCCGACTCCTGGAGCTTTGATTTTCTTTATAAGATGTTTAGGTAGTGTAGAGTTGGTTCAAGAAGCTAACTTTTTGTTTGATCAAGTTAAAGTGGAGGGTCTTTGTGTTCCAAATAGTTATAGCTCTAAATCTAAGTCAAGTTCAATTGAATTGCTTAAAATGAGATTGCAAGAAATGCAAGATTCTGGGTGAGAATTCAGCAAGTACACGCTGACTCCATCGTTGCGGGTTTATTGCAATACAGGGAAGTTTGAAAAGGCTTTAAATGTTTTCAATGAAATGTATGAGAAGGGGTGGGTTGATGCCCATGTCATGTCTATCTTGATGTTGTCCTTTAGAAGAGGGAGCAAAAAAAAAAACCTGGACTTGAGGGAGCAGGGAAGAGAGAACAGAGCTGAGAAGAAAGAAGAGAGAGAGAGACGAGGGGGTGGGACCCACGAAGACGGGCTGGCCCTCAGGCCAGTTCAGCCCGAGCTTAAGCCCGAGGGTTGGGCTGATGTCATCGCTGACGCCAGGCTGGCGTCAGCCCACTCATTTGAATTTTTTTTTTGTTGCCACGTGGTGTCGTCTGGACTCTCTGAATCAGATTTTTTCCTCTAATCCAACGGCAGCCAATTTTTTTGTAATAAAATACTGGAAAAAATACCCAAAAATTAATGAATTTTTTTCTATAAATACCAGCCATTTTTTTAAAAAAATTTATCTGAAATTTGAAATTGAAAATTTTATCCGATTATGAGATATGAATAGTATTGACACATAGGAACCATTGCAAATGGGTGGAGGGGGGAGCTAGGGCAGCCACTATTCATGTGAATAGTAGTTGCCATTGCAAATAGTATTTTGTGTTTCCACCCGTTGCCATGGCTAAGGGCAGTTACTATTCATTTTTTTGTTTTTTTCACAAATTTTTTTACCTCAATAATTATTTCGGATAAAATTTTCGGGTTCCTACGTGTCAAGACTATTCATAATCGGATAAAATTTTCGGATAAGATTTTTGTGTTCAAATTTCGGATGAATTTCAAAATTCAAATTTCCGATAAATTTGGGTTCAAATTTCGGATGAATTTCAAATTTCAAATTTCAGATGAATTTCAAATTTCAGATAAGATTTTCATCCAATCAAATCAAGCCACGTGGCATCTCTATCTGGCCAAAATTTTCTATAAATCCAGAGGCTCAAGCTCATACCTCTCACACCATATCTTTCTACATTTTCATTTCTGAGAGTTCAGAATTCATACTCCATTCTCAAATGGAAGATTTTAGGAGATGCTTGGAGAGGCAAGAGCGATAAACAAATGAGAGAAGCCGTAGAGCAAATGAAAGAAATATGTTGCAGAGAGAAGAAGATGAACAAGTTGTCATAGCAGTGGCTATGCTTGATGAAGAGAACCAAGGTCGCCGTGGCTCAGAAGTCGGCCGTCGTAGGGAATGTGGACAGACATAGGCAGCGGTCTGGGGTAAGAATCTTTTGGAAGATTATTTATCCCAACTTGTTTGTACTCTGATGTTGATTTTCGAAGGCGATATAGAATGCAACCCCATTTATTCAATAAAGTCATGCATGATATTTGCAATTATGATGCATACTTTGTTCAAAAGTGTGATGCTGCGGGGTTGTTCGGACTTCTTCCTAGGAGCAAAAGCTTCCAGCAGTTATACGAATGTTGGCGTATGGAGCATCTGTTGATTAGGTGGATGAGATTGCCCGGATAGGGAAGTCCACTACGTTGGAGGCCTTGGTAAGATTTTGTGATGCAGTTGAAACTCTGTACACTAGGGACTACCTCAGACCTACTCCCAGGGACCTCCAACGGCTTCTACAAAAAGCAGAATCTCGAGGATTTCTAGGAATGATTGGTAGCATCGACTGCATGCACTGGCAATGGAAGAACTGCCCAACTGCCTGGCAAGGTGATTACGAAAAAAAGTATCATCCTTGAAGCCGTTGCTGGCTTCGACACATGGGTTTGGCATGCCTTCTTTGGAGTAGCTGGATCCCAAAATGACCTCAACGTGTTCCAAAATGACCTCAACGTGTTGGGTCAATCCCCGGTCTTCAACGATGTTTTGAGAGGCCAAGGCCCTAATATCACCTATCAAGTCAACAATACAGTCTACTAGACGGGGTATTATCTAGCTGACGGCATCTACCCGAGGTGGACCACATTTGTCAAATACATTCCGAATCCCCGATCCCGAAAGCAAAAATTATTTGCTACTTATAAAAAAAATACTGGAAAGATGTCGAAAGGTGTTTTGGCATCCTTCAAGCTCGATGGTTGATTATTCGAGGTGCAGCCCGTATGTTTGATGAGGAGGTTCTCAGAAGCATTATGATGACTTGCATCATCCTCCATAATATGATTGTGGAGGATGAGTATGATTATGAAGTTACAGAGGTCTACGAACCGAATCCCATGAACACGGCCTTGACACGAATTTATGAAAGGCCCATGGGGCCAAGTGGAGAACCGTTTGAGCCGGATCCATTGGTTAGGGATGGTCGTATCATGACCCGTATGATAGATCGATATATAGAGATGCAATCTTCGTATATTCATGAAAGGCTTCAACTTGACTTGATGGAGCATCTATGGGTGGTGAAAGGCAATGAAGATGAATGATGGAGAATAGATGCTTTGGTTAGGTTTTATTTATTTATGGTTTGGTTGTGTTGTTTTTTATTTATTATGGTTTGGTTGTGGTTTGTTATTATTATTGTGCCTTGTTTGTAGTTTTTTTTTAAATTTTTTATTATGCTTGGGTTGTGGTTTTTCCTTTAAATTATGTTTTGTTTGATGTATGGAATATGTTGAATAAAAAGGTATTTTATTGAATGCTTTGTTTATTAAATAAAGAAAGCCAATACAAGTCATTAAGAATTACTACTACTAAAATAAAATACATGAATTACAAGAACTTTAATAGAAAACATGAAAAATACAAATACATAAAAGGTATGCCAACTAATTTAATGGTTTTGATCATTTAACCAATCTGTGTTGCTAGGCCCATCATCCCGAAAAAGTCTTCTTCTCATAACATCCCTTCGTTCTAGCTTCCAAAATTGTTTTGTTTCAGGGGACATATGGCTTGTATCCATCGCGATGGTTTCCCGATCCGTCTTGTCCGTCTCTTTTTTCCGCAAATACTCCCTTTCTTGTGCATATTGTGCTTGCATTGCCATCTCGTTCTCTTGGCGTTTCAGCTCCATTTCAACCTCTTATGGCGCTCTGCCTTGCAATTTCCTCCAAAATTTTTGATGTATTACTACTTGAATTACCCCCTTTCTTTGCCTTCGCAGCCTTTCGGCCAATGGGCCTCGGCTCCTTTTCGATGGGTGAGTCTTGACTCATAGGGGAATCGACAGGTGAATCCGATGTCATTGAATCACGGAGTGGTGTCTCGTTTAACATAACGGCGGGACCCGTGGGAATGATTCTGAAGCGTTTGCAATTTTTCACCACGTCCCAACATTCATGATGGTTGAAACTTTTTTTGCCTTGCCCAATTGCACCAAACCACATCTGTGCTTGAATCATCTATTAAAAAAAAAATAATGGACATTAAGAAATATTTAAAATATATTGGATATGCAAGTAACAAAAATAAAATAATGGAAATGCAATTAACCTTACAAATATATTGGAAGTGCAAGAAATATTAACAAAATTTTGGAAGTGCAAGAAATATTAACAAAATATTGAAAATACAAGAAATATTAACAAAATATTAAAAATGCAATAAACATAAAATATATATATATATATATATTAGGACATTAAACTTAATAAAACTCAAATTACAAAATACTTACCTCGTTACTGTTATAAATGCATGAGTTGGTGGATGACCACCATACCTCTTAGCATTCACCATTTCTAATTCTATGTAACCTATACACTAAATACCATAGTTATGGGCTTGTAACTTATGAGTTGTTAATGTCTTCTTACCATTGTAAGCCTATAAATAAGAGGTCTTATCAAGATGAGAAATACAAGTTGATTGACACAAATTCTATTGTCTTCCTCTACTTTCCAATTCTCTCTACAATTTCCCCTTAGTTATATAACACGTTATTAGGATCAGACATTGCTCTTGGTATGTTTTCTTTCTCTGAATTTTCTTTCTTTTTATATGAGCTAGAGTCATCACATGGTATAGAGTTTCTTTGTACTCACCATCAGACTTCATCATGCTCGTTTAAGAAAAAAAATCCTTATTCTTATTACACATGAATATAATGCCATGTTTTTTTTTATTTGTTTGTTTATTTGATCTTAAGTATGATCTTAATTATTATAATGAGTTTGTATTATACAAAAGATCAGGGCCCGAAGTTCCTCGATCCTCATCATATAACTTGATTAGGACCTAGAGTCCTTTTGATTGAATCAAAACCTGAAGTTCTTTGATTCCAAATAATTGAGGTTGTGAAGTTCCGTGAATTTAAAGAGCACATAAGGACATGAAACTCCTTGATTTTGTATTAATCAAAATCAGAATTCCATGAGGTCTACATATGTCAAGAACTTTGAACCAGAAGTTTCGAATGCATATACATCAATTTGAGTATGAAGTTCAAAGCACAACTATTAATTCAATTTATTTAGATCTACGTATTCGAACTTGAAGTTTCGAACATATGTTGATATGAACATGAAATTCATAGTTTATCATGGATCTTAATACTATTTATGAACCTGAAGTTCATTACTTATTTGTGCCTATATGAACCTGAATTGGTTGGAAATCCAATTCTTAAAATTGTAGTTTGATCTACATATTGAATCCATATTAATATTATATTATCTTGGAATTTCATAGTCTTTAATTTATTTATTTTATTCCTCATTTATACCACTTTACTCATTTTATTTTATTTTATTTTATTTATGTTGGGTTATTAGTTAATTTTGTTTTACAATAGCAATATAATATTGATACTTATGGTTATTTTATATATATAACTGAAATCATAATTGCCAGAAGCAATCAATGCCCATTTATACGAAACAAAAAGATAATACAGGTTACACTCTATGTGTATTATGATGGAGCTGAAAAAAAAGGGGGGAATTAAGACCCGAAGATCTTGATCCTCAATATATTTAATGAAGGACTTGAAAATCCTAAATTCTATACATGTAAAGGAATGAGCCAGAAGCTACAATTTCTATACATCTAAAAAGGCAAGAAAATCCTTTTATATATGTGTATGTACATATATAATTTTATGGTTCACAAAGTGAAAAGGTGATTAAATGTTAACGTGAACCACGTTGATCAATACCAAATATTAGTTGGTTCTCTCATTGTTATGGTTTATAAATTTGAAGACACTCATAAGCTATGTGTAGTCTCGTTTGAGCTATAAATCCCACTTATAGGAATGTGTTCAATTTATTGTGAACAACTTTAGCACCATGTACCTGAATGAAAAAGGGATTTTGTTAATTCAGATATTGGAACCTGAAGTCCATATCATAATAATTTAAACCTGAAGTTTAAATATTGAACAAATGTGATAATTATAGAACCAAAAGTTCGAAGTGATATGAGGAAATCATTGGTGCATACTATATTATATTTACAGTTAATTAAGGTTTACATATTTCTAAATTCATTTTCAATTAATTGGGACCAGAAGATCTCCCATATCAATACTTGTAAAATAACTATTTGTGAACCTGAAGTTCCTCATTTTTCTCAAAAGGCATAAAAGACCAGAAGTTCTTCAATCACTTTTATTGAAACCAGAAGTTTCAACTATTTATTTTACGGCAATGTAAGGACCAGTTCTTAAAAGGCAATCCTTATAATATAAATATTTGTGGACTTAAAGTTCCTCAATTCTTAAAACACAAATGAAGACCTGAAGCTCTTTGATTCTTTTTTCATTGGAACCAGAAGTTTCAACAATTTATTTTATTGTAATATTTTTTTGTTGTTGTATTTTACTTTTACTTGGTTCTTTTCTTTGGTTTCATTTTTATTTTATGTAAGGACCTGAAGTCCCTAAATTATTCTTATATAATTAAATAAAGACCCGAAGTCTCTTAGTTCTCAATCCATATAATATCTATATAAGGACTTGGAGTTCTGCAATTTCTAGAAAGTAAATCAAGACTTGGAGTTCTTTGATTTTTCCCTAACTTGGAACCAGAAGTTCCAACAATTTATTTTATTTTATTGTTATATTCACTTATTTGTTTTCATTTTAATATGAACCTGTAGTTCATATCCTTTCAAGAACCTGCAGTTCTGGTATAACATATATAAGATGTTAATTGAACTTGAAGTTCAGAATCAAACGTTGTTTCTTTTATATTTATCATGTTTTTCCACAATGAAATCAAAATATTGTAACCAAATTATAATTGGAACTTTCAAGTTCCTTGGTTCTTAATTTTAATTATTTTTATATATAATTTGAACCTGTAGTTCAAAGCACAAAATGAAAAGATAAAATCATTCCGGAAGAATGGCATGCAAAAAATCATTCCATAAGAACGACATGTTTTATGTACAAAAAGAGTGTTCCAGAAGAACGACTTGCATTATTTACAAAATATCATTCTAGATGAATAACTTGGATTATATACAAAAGACCATTCTAGAGGAAAGGCTTGAATCATCCTGATATGTATCTATTTCTAAATGATTAAATACAATGCAAATTGTGAAGATTGCAAGTTGAATACATTGATACACTGAATAGATTAAAGTCCAGAAGGACAATCCACATGTCAATATTAATATTATGCATGCCGAATGCATTAAGGTTCTTGAAGGACAATACTTATGACATGAATTAAGGTCCCCGAAGGACAATACTTATGATATTTTTGGTATTATTTTGATGAGACCAAAATTCCCGTCGTTAGGGGAGAATCGGTTGTTCCTGAAAGAACAAAAGAACGACGTGAATGATTATGGAATACATTTATTATTGTCTCATCAAATAAATTGGTATAAAAGATAAATGCCAGAAGCATATTCAAGCACAAAAAGGATTGTAAGTCAAATGACCATAAGCAAATACAGACACAAGGTTAGTGACTACTAATAACCAATTTGTTGCATGCCTGAAGCATGATAGATTTATAGATTGCAAAAAAAAATTGAACTCCCCATAAAAACTGTTGGATGCCTGAAGCATGACAGATCTATAGGTTCCAAAGACTTAATTCCTCAGAAGAGGAGATTAATTGCAAAGTTTAAGCCCTACTCAAAATAACACTCTAGAAGAGGTTATGATCCACATTCTATAAATTATACATCTTAGAAGAGATATTTGTCCATGAAGTGACAATGAAAGCCTCTGAAGTGGCACTGGTACCAGAAATAATGAAAGCAATGAGATGCTTATAAATTATGCATGTGCATGCACATGAGAATCGTGGGATCATGAATTGATGATATATTAGTTTATAGTACGTACTAAAGTTATCAAGGGCTATACATGATGATATTGCACAACTTGTTATAATTGTCGACAAATGTAAATAAAGATTGGCCAACTGGAAGAGGAAGTCCAGTAAAGTTGAATATTTCTGAAAAAAGTGCAATTATTGAACCTATAGTTAAAACACCAAAAGGATATAAAAGTGTATATGTTACAAATTGGTGTTTGAGATGAAGTGAAATAAATCACTTGATGATATGGCACAATGTTTCCCAGGTATAGACATGGGATTATGATGGTAAACATATGTAGCTATGTTATGCATTTTTATGAAAAATTCATGTATAAAAATTCCTGACGGATTCAGAATGCCTGAAGCAAATGATTTAAAATATGATGGCTTGTAATGATCATTGTGTGGATTAAAGTATTGTGGAAGAATATGGTATAATCGTCTCAATGAATATCTATTACAAAAATGATATATAAATAATTTGGAAATGAGTTTATCATCATTGCAGTATATATATGAAGAATTTTGTTAGAACTCTTGAAGAGTTTACAAAGGCTTCTCCTGATTTGATAAAGGAATTTGAGATGAAAAATCTTAAAGGATTATGAAGTTAAGCATATCGCCAGAAGCGATCTTTTGAAGAATACATAAGAATAAATTCTGAGAGATGTAAAATGTCATACATTATATAAATTATTGAAAGAAAATCTCTAAGAAGTTAAGGAGCCTGAAGCTCAATGTCTATACTCAATTTTCATGAAATGAAAGTGATCTAATTGCCTCAGTGAGTACTTTGATTGAATTATGAGTTCAATATCAAGTTCAAGATGGTTGCAACATATTCAGATTTTTAAAGAAGTTATCAGAATATTTAGGTCTTTTGAAGAGCCTATGACATGCTAGCATAGTATACAAAAATTTATATAAATAGCTTATTACATCATGCAATTTTATACTCTTGTCCTCGTAACGGTAACGTATGAGTTTGCTTATATTACCATGATATTATAAAATATGATGTTATTTTAAGAATTGTTAATGTGAAAGGATTTGTGAAAATAGTCTAGATATGTTTGGTATTACTCTAACCTCAACAGGGATTCAAAGGAATGACCCACATACATCCTCCAGTGATGATATTGAAGAAGTTTTTATACAAAGCATTACCAAAGCTTGCTTTGTCGGAGGAAAATGAGATATCAATATCATTTGTGTTGTATCTTCAAATAATTCAAGTTTGTCCTCATTAGGGGGAGTAATTCATCAGGGGGAGGATTCAACAATTTTCTACATATAGGACATATGTGCGCTGTACTCTTTTCCCTTGGACTAGGTTTTTGTCCCACTGGGTTTTTCCTATCAAGGTTTTAACGAGGCAACATAAGCACGTCCAACACCATATCAATGATCCAGAAGAATGTTGCACTCTTTTTCCCTTTGCTTAGGTTTTGTCCCACTGGATTTTCCTAGCAAGGTTTTTAATGAGGTAACTATGTCAATTGTATGGTGGACATCCAAGGGGGAGTGTTATAAATGCATGAGTTGGTGGATGACCACCATACCTCTTAGCATTCACCCTTTCTAATTCTATGTAACCTATACACTAAATACCATAGTTATGGGCTTGTAACTTATGAATTGTTAATGTCTTCTTACCATTGTAAGCCTATAAATAAGAGGTCTTATCAAGATGAGAAATACAAGTTGATTGACACAAATTCTATTGTCTTCCTCTACTTTCCAATTCTCTATACAATTTCCCCTTAGTTATATAACAGTTACTAAGATTTTCCCCGCTTCTACGGTTGTCCATCGCTTTGGCCAAGGCATCCCTCCATTTTCCCAACTCTTTATTGAGAATTTTCCACCTACTAGACAATGCCATTTCCGTATCAGTCGACCCCGGAATTTTTTCACAAAATTCGGCATGAATTTTTTTCCACATATGAAAAAATTTCATCTCATTGCCTGTCACGGGACAATAAAAAATTTGGAGCCAAGCCTTACATAAGGAAACATCTTCCATGGTGCTCCACGCCCCTCCGGTTTTGATTGAAGAAGCCATAAATATAAGAAATAAAAATACAATTTGAAAGAGAGGAAAATGTTGAGTAAAGAGTGAATAATAGTAGAAGTAGAAAAAAATGTATGAGGATTGGTGTTGAAAGTGAAGGGTATTGAAAGGTATTTATAAAAAAAAAAAATCAAAATATTTTGGTATTTTTTTTTTTAAAATTTGATTTTTTTTCATAATTTTATTGCCAAAAAAATGCCAGCCGTTGGATTGGAGGAGAGAAGCAAATCGGAGCGCCCAGGGCTTGACAGCTGGCTTCTACCCGTTGGAGCTCTCGCAGGGCTAACGTCAGCGCACGTGAATTGCACGCGCCAACGGTAAAAAAAATGAAGCTGCGCGCACGTCATCAGCCCTCGGTTTGGGTCTCAGGCGGAACTGGCCTTTGGGCCAGCCCGAGTTCGTGGGTCCCACTCCCCCCCCCTCGGCCCTGGGCTCCTCGCTGGAACCTTTTTTTTTTTTTTGCCTCCCCCTAGCCTTGGTTTCAGCTGCTCACTGGAGTTGCTCTTATGGATTCTTATACCTGCAACTTCGTAATGGAGAAGGACCTAAAAAAATAAAAAATAAAGTCCTCATAAAAAATTAAAAATAACTAAAAGAACCAAGCGTGCATCCTTCCTTCCAAAAATACGCGTGCTAAGGCCATCTCCAGCCATAGGGCTAAATATAGTCTAGGGCTAAAAATTTAGCTCCCCAAAATATTAATTTGTTAAAGAATAGTGCAAGTATGGATTCCAATAGTCATTGCCAACAAGAAACATTCAAACAGCTTTTAAAACTCTATATATATCCAGCTTTTAATAAGGCAAGTGAGGGAGTGCTTTAATATTTGGTGATTGAAAAGCAAATGGTGGGGTTCACAATGAATTTGGCCTAGGCCAAAGCTGGGCTACATTTGGCCCAGTTGGAGGGCTAAAGGGCCAAATGTGGCCCTTCAAATTTGGCCAAAATTTTATTTAGCCCATGGCTGGAGATGGGTTTTGCATTAATTTAGGGCTATATTTGGGATATAGCCCATGATTGGAGATGGTCTAATAGCCCATATATGCCAGAAAACACATATCACCGTCTTCATCTCTCTAATCTATCCTCGAACCAGTCTGGGATACTGTTAAGCTTCTTGGCATAGTTGAGAGCTGGATGAACATCCATATGGAAAAAGACTTATAAGCCCACTACGTTCTTGATCATTTATTATTATTGCATCTATATTATTTAATATCCATGTTGACCAAAGTTAGTGGAACTTATGATCGTGGCAGATAAGAAAGCATTTGGGAGCATGCATTTGGATATCCTTATCAATCGCTTGTTGTTTGCTTTTGGTTACTTTATATATTATGATGTTGTAATACACCAACCACTCCATTTATGGAATGAACTTCGTATGAACTTGAAATGTCTCATTTCTTTGACCTATTGATTTCGAATTGTGCCGAAAACATGGACAACAACATAATATGGTGGGAGGAGTCATTTGGTAAGTTTTGAGTGAAATCCAATCGCTAAAACTATGCAATACACCAACCACTCCATTTACGGAACGAACTTCGTTCGAACTTGAATTGTCCCATTTCTTTGACCTATTGATATGCTATTAATAGGGAGTATTAATTACAATTATGGCAATTAATGAAATGCTTGAAATAAATTATAAATAAAATATGAAGTCTGGTGGCAACGATGTAAAAACATAGGAATACTACGACCTCTTATATCCTCCTGGTCATCCCAGAGCGCATAGCATTCTGCAGTCGCCAAGACCTCTGCTAGAGTCTGGTTGGGAGTAATAGTCAGCTCGCGATATAAGTCGTGTTCAGTTGGAAGACCTTTCTTGAAAGCAGAGGACGCAATTCGGTCATCACATCCTACAATGTTGGCCTTTTCCGCTTTGAATCTCATGATGTAGTCTCGAAGGGATTCATCGGACTTCTTGCGCAGGTTGTACAGGTGGTCAGGGTTCTTCTTGATCGTGCGGTAAGAAGTGTATTCTTTGGTGAAGACGTAAGCTAGCTCTTTGAAGTTGTTGATCGACCCGGATGGCAGGGTGTGAAACCAATCTTGGGCTACTACTCGTAAGGTCATTGCAAACACCTTGCACATCAATGCGCCGTTGGCCTTGTAGAGGATCATGACACTTTTGAAGTGCTTTAGGTGGCTCTCGGCATCAGAATCCCCATTGAAATACGTGAACGAAGGCGTTGAGAATCGCTTCGGGGGAGCAACATCCTCGATTTTGGCGGTGAAAGGCGTAGAGTTTGCTTGGTCCACCTCCCTACATAAAGCATCTTCGTTCGAAATTTCTACCAATCTTTAAGTTTCGAAGTCGGTCGTTTACGAGCTTCTCGACATCTTCCGCAAGCATGGCTTGCCAATCACGTTGGCGACTGCAGGGGTCCTTTTCTTCCAGGCAGCCGGGACGAATGGGCTTGGGCTGCTGTAAAGGATGAGCGGAGGAGGTTGCCCCTGTTTCTGAGTTCAAAGACCAGGCTCCAAGAGAGTTTTGAAAGGGTTTGTGAAAACCCTTTGAAAACACCTTGGTTCCCTTCACCAATGAACCAAATAAACATGACAAATTAGCAATGGAATGGCTTGGCATGAGGAGCTTGTGGCATGGGAGCTAAGCTTTCACAAGTTTAGCAATTTGAGAGAGAGAAAAGCATGAGTTTCTTACAGAGGACAGAAATTAAGACTTGGGGCAGAGGAAGATTAGGAAGGTTTTTTATCTCAGGAAAAGAAGAAGACCATGGAGGAAGAGGATTGGGTGGCTTGAGTAAATTTCAGGTTGCTTGACAAAGCTTGGTCAAGCTATGGTCCCTCGTTGACTACCTTGGGGTTCTGATAAGGGTGGAGCTCGATGTTGAATTTCTTATAAAATGCTGGGCTGGGCTTTGTGTATAATATTGGGGTTACTAGGGCTCTCCTTTCCAGCGGCCCGCACGCTTTCGTCCAGCGCTGGAAATGGTTTATTCGTTTTTGAGCATTCTAATTGTCATGGATTTTCCTAAATGCTACAACAGCCTATGGGATGTTCTCCTAAAGCATTGGACCCCATTCTTCTCTCTCTCATGCTAACCCATGTGTTTGGGCTCAAGAAATGGGCTTGAGTTTTGGGGCTCCCAAGTAGCCCAAAACTTCCATTTCTTGGCTCATCAATGGGCCCCATGAAAGCTCGTTACCATCCATACCACAACCCACTCAAGCAAGCCCCGGGCATTTGCGTGGCTTGGGCCCACTTAAGCTTGTAGTCTGGCTATGTGTGAAATAATGATTTCCTGCTTGGCATGACATGTTGCTTGGCGTGCTTGAATTTTGTCGTCCTTGAAAAGAGACATAATGCTTGACAAAATAATTAGCATGAGCTTGTAGAGCCAATGCCTTTTATAGGCTCATTTTAATTCCTAGCGTGATAAATTGCATATTTATTTGGCATGGCACGTGATCGTGGCTCGTGAAAGCGTGCATGAAGAATTTCGCATGCTCCATATCGGGTTTCTTCTTAATCAGGTGTCGCATTGGGCCGGGAATTTATTTGGGCCCAACCCTTGATTTTTTGGGCCTCAACAGCGACCTTCGTGATTCAAGCGGGGATAGTTGACTTCCTCGTTGACTTGGAGAGATCAACTTCCTTGGTTGCCTGCCCGTGAGGCAGATTGGTGGATTGAGCTTGCGAGGATTCCTCCACGAGTTGTCGTCGCGAGTTGGTTCTCGAGTGGGTTGGTGAGTGTCGGTCATTGCGCTCGTCATGCAATCGTTCACGGACTCGTGCCCCTGTGAGCCCAGCCTTGAATGGACACTTCTTTGCGAGCCCAAACGATTGTGGATATTGGACTGTGGGCCCAACCTCTCGTGCACATTAGTCCATGGACCTAACCTTGAACGGATTGTCGACCGGCTCAGAGTACGGGTTGTAGATGTCTATGTCTCTTCTACACGACCTTGTTCTCTCCCCTACCCATTAGTCCCTGTCCGACTAGTCTGGGATCTCTCAAGATGCTCGCCGGTATGCTCTTGTATCCTTCTCTCCTCGCCACGGGCTCCATGGTCAGGGCCTTGATTCAAGTTGATTTGCCTGAGTAGTTGGCCAATTAGATTGTTTTGGTCGTTGACCCTCTGTGTGAGTTGATCAACCCGTGAATTAAGGCCCGCTTGATTGCATAGGTCGGGAAGAGAGGTGTGGATCGAGCCCAATGACATATGGGCTAGGGCTCCACTAGATGTGTACACGGGTGCATACGTAAAGTGTTGTTGCAAAGGAGGGAGCGAATGGATTTGCTCCAAGATGGCGCCGTCACTTGGCCCTTGCGGTGGCAAGGTGGAGGAGTCCACGGGGCCATGGTATGGTGCTGCCGCGAGTGGTGCGGCAATTCCAGCCGCTATTTGGTGGTTCACCGGGTGATTTGCAGCTGCAAGGAGTTGTCCCCACAGTTTGGTACAACATCTGTTTGGAGAGGTTGTGAGGCCTCCGGAGGTGGTTGGATGACATGGGCAGCCATCGGGGCCTGCTGGAACTCGCTAGGGAGCTGCTAGGAAGCGTTAGCAGCCATGGGAGGCCTGCTGCAAAAAGCTGGCTGCAGCTGTACCTCGTAGTGGCAGCGAGGTTTCGGCAGTTCCAACCATGGTTGTTTGGAAGGCTTCGGTGGATTGGAAAATGGATTTGGAGCATGCTTTGAGTATTATTCCTCTTCATTGTCTTTTTCTCCTTGCAAAATAAATAGGAATAAGAGGACCACACCCGGGGGTGTTGGCCAAAGGCCCTCCGATGCCTAAGTTAGTTCAATTGAATCTAGGAGAATCAATAGCTGAAAAGGGTACGGAGATGTGTTTATGGTGTAAACCGGGCGGCCGGAGCCTTGTGTAAAAAGAGAGAGAGAGAGAGAGAGAGAGAGAGAGAGAGAGAGAGAGAGAGAGAGAGAGAGAGAGAGAGAGAGAGGCGGCAAGGAAGGGATTTTTGTAGAGTTTTTGTGAGCTTAGAATGGCTTACCTCATGCCTTGTGTAGCCTCGTAGTGCTAGGGTTTGGAGAAAAATAATCGTTGTTGGGAAATGAATTATTTTCCTGATTTTAGGAGATTTAAATCAATTAGGGATTTAATGTGAATCAAATCCCTAATCAAGGCAAGAATCCCCAAATCAAATAATCCTCAAATTGAAGGAAATATTTGACCTAGGGTTTGCTTAAAATTAGGTTCCCACAGTAATTAAATTTATGAATTTGTATTAAATAAAAAATTAATTAAAATGTCACTGTAAAGAAAAATAAATTTTAATGTATGAGGTAACCCCTCTGTGAAAAATTTGACTCCGCCACTACAGCCTTGCTAATGCCAATGCCATATAAGATATATAATTTATGTTTGCACAAGTTTTTAGTTTATGAGATGTAGTTGTGCAATATTTCTGGTACCACTCAGACTCAGGGAAAGCCAAAGATGGAGCTCCTGAAAATATAGAGAGCATTTCAAATGCCATGACAATATTGTTTGGAAATTTTTTTTCTTTAAAATTTCTGTAACCGTATTCACAAGAGTTCGGTAAAATTTCCGTGAGGGTTTTGAAGCTAATTTGGGCGGATAAATTATTATTTTTTATTTTTCCCTTTTTCTATCTACCTAATACCACTATATATGTGTATGTGTGTTCCAACTTCCATAGATTGTTCCCATCAAACTTTGGGGACAATGGAGCTGATAACGAAAGTGATATTTGCAGAGAAAGATAAAGAAGGAAGAAAGCTAGAGAGAGAACATAGAGATTTCTAAGAGATCTTTTACTGTTTGTATTTTCTTATTGAACAATTACCGTACACACAAGAGCTTTATACAATTGCTTAAACACCTCCTAACTGACCACGAGATATACATGTGATCTACAGCTAATATGCTGACTAGACATTGTTGCATTCCTAAAAGGACACAATTTAATGTGCAAACAACCAATTAAAAATACCCGCAAGTGCACGAATCTATCGAAGTATAGATTGTATAAGTACGGGGTCGAATCCCACGAAGAACTTGTCGGTTGTCTATAAGTTCTAATTCGAGTACAAAAAGAACACTTAACTAACACACCACAATGCACAAATGAAAATTTGAAACTAAAAAAGAAATATAAAAGAAACAAACAAAACAAAACAAAAAAAGAATTGTGCTGTGAACAGTGACCAGCTGACCGGTCGTTTGTTAAGAGCGACCGGTCGTTTTTTTGTCTGCGACCGGTCGTGAGGTAAAAGTGACCGGTCGTTTTAGTACAGAGTCGAAACTTCAGAATTGTGTGCTGAGCGACCGGTCGTGAGACACTAGCGACCGGTCGTTCTTGGGTAGAGTCGTTTCTCTGCTTTTTCCAGTTTCGACCTCTATCCAGTGTTTTGCCTATAACTTTCCAACCGTACGTCCAAAATTCACGTTCTTTATACGGTTGAATTCAGCACAGAAAATGGAAGAACACAACGCGGACCAAAAGTCCAAAACAATTACAGAAACAGATAGAATTTAGTAACAAAGACACGTAACGTGTCAAACACGCAACTCACACACACATTGGGGGGGGGGGGGGGTTTGATTTGTTTGAAGTAACCTATTTCTATTGCATGAAAGTAAATGGACTTTGAAATTAAATGAGAATGGCGGAGATGAATTATCAAGATGTGAAATCAAAATGTAACAAACACTAGGGTTTCGGAATCCACCCTAAACAATTCTACCCAAGTTCATGAATACTCAAGTAATGAACTCTAAACGTGTTGATGAAGATGTTCGCAATCAAGACCATGGGTCGTGGCTCAAGACGCATTGATTCTCTCTAATATACGTAAAGTGCATGGTTCGTGCTACAATACTTGTGCCCTCCTCATAACCGAACCTAGGTATGGTTCGTACTTCGATTCAATTACAAGGAGAACCCATTAAGTTCAAAGAGAATATGAACATCACAAGAATCCTAATAGCATGGTGTTTACATTAGGTATTCAAGAAACCAATTCACATAGATGATTCTTACTTCATCCATTTATTGCTTAGGATAACATGAGGATACACATAATCCCAACAATCTCAAGAAGCATGCTTTCAAAGGTGATCAATCAAAGAAGAACATACATCAAGGATAGATTAATTTGGTGAATTGGAATTCATCAACAATATCTAGAAATTCATACACTCAAGCATCAAAACAAAAAGGTAATCATGTTTAGGGCTTCAACCTAAGCCCTAGCTATGGAGTTTAGTTCCTCATAATCATTTCAAACACAAATTCAAAATGAAATTAGAAAGAGTTTACAGATTTTCAGAAAATGATGAAAGCTTCAAGATCATCAATGGTGGAAGTCTTCTTCTCCACTTTTCTTGACTGCACCTTGGCTTTCTCCTAGCTCCAAGCTCCAAAATCTGCTCTCAATTGTGTAGAATGGTGGAATACCCTCTCTCCCGTTGCAAAAACTCCCCCAAATCTGATTGCAATCCCTTTTGACTTCTCTCTCTCCTCCTTTCCAGCTTTTCTTTTAGTATAAAACTTATTCTTTCTCTAAAGCTATTGCCCATTGTCCCCTTGCAAATGATGAAACCTTGTTTTAAGGTATAATCCAAGGCTCCAATTGACTCAGGAAATGCCACTCAAATGCAATCCATTGTTACCAAAAGGTGTGGTAACAAGTAGAAATAAAATGCTATTAAGTGGGGGTGAAAACTGGGCCAAAACAAACATCCAGAGCCAGCGTCAATTGTCCGATCAGCTGGATAGGCTACACTTGCCCAATGGAGCTCAAATTTGGATATGTTGTAGTTAACATCCATTGGAACAAGTCTTATGAAGATCATCACCTCATCCAAGGACCGGAACATGCTGATCCAAGGCCACGAAGTTGACCTACGAAAATGAACAAAAACCGAATTTATATCAAATAATGCACTTTTAGCTCATTTTCATACAAACCAAGGTAAAACCTATTAAAACACAAAAAAGAAGTAAAAAGCTATAAAATGTCAAGAACTAACTCAAAATAGTGGGTGAATAACATGAAAAATCATGTGTAAAAATGAACCGAACAAACTTCCCAAACTTATCTTTTGCTAGTCCTCGAGCAAAACAGAAATTAAAACAAGACTGAAAACAAAACTTTCCGAACACTTTCTAAGGAGAGAGCAACTCATGCAAACGACTCAAAAGTTTTCACAAGAAAAACTCAGTTTACACATTATTCACAAGGCGGCAAAATTCATAACACAACATGCTCAAGTGTAGTAGTGTGATGGCCAAATGGAACTCATTCTCCAATTTCAGTTTTCACACAACTTCAAAAATCATACCAAGCACAAATGTAACTTCAAATCTCACCAAAGTTGTCCTCTCACAAATGAATCACTCGGAAGAGGGTTACAATGCATCACTCAATAATAAATATGAGAATAGAGTTAAACCATACGGGACTTAACTCAAAATTAGCAAGATGAAAAACATGCATGAATATGATCTCAAGAAGGATGCTAAACACTTAAAAGCTGAAAAATGTGTGCAAATCAACCACATGACATTTAGGATCAATTTAGGTCTTTATTATAGGTTGTAATGGGGCTAAGGGTGTAAGGTGAGTAAGAAATGAAGGATATGGATACAACAAAGTCCAAGGAACTCACAATGTAAGAGCATATAATCGTTGACTAAAAGACTTTGAAACATCACGCTTGAGATTTTCACTCAGTTTTTGGTGATCAAAAAGACCACAAAGCCTTATACCTCCACTAATTATGATTCACACTCCTTCCTTCCATTTGAACAACCAAGAAACATGGAATTGAAATTGAAACCATTGCCACTTAACCACGACTTTTCTCTTTTCTTTCACCCTTTGAGTGAAGTACTTTTTTTTTTTTTTTTTTTGGATAGAATGTAATAACCCTTCCCAAACTTAGCATGAAAAACACATCTAAATTAAAGCTCACGAGTTCCTTAGAAAGGTGAATTCTTGTTTTTCAGGCTAAGGCTAGAAGTAATAATTGGTTACTTGAAAGAAAAGGCATACATATAGGCTCAAGGTGGTTAACAATGGAAAATCATGCTTAAGCATGCATAGGGTTAGCTTGAAAGGCACAAACGGTCCAAAGAGGGCCTCAATATCATTTCTCAAATGTCATGTAATCAAATTGCATAAGAATGAGTAACTTTTAAGTGCTCAACCAAATCAATGAATAATGAGATCAGACAACAACTCAGAATGACAAGAAAAGTAAGAATATGTGTATAACACTCATGAATTGAAGCACAAGGCTCAAAGCTCACATTATATGGTTATACAAGTCTAATTCATGCTTGATACAATTCTTTGGATCATGCAAGTCCCTCAACTGGAGAATTATGAAACAAATGGCAAGTGCATAGAGGGTTTCAAACATATCATGCTAGAACGATGCCATTTAGTGAATAACAAATTATATATATATATATATATATTTTTTTTTAACATCTTCAATCAAGTCATGTAAACATTCATCACAATCTCATCATATATGTCGGAAAGTGACTTGAAAACAAAAAAGACTCAAAACTGAAAAGAAAACAGAACAAATTAAAGCAAGAATTTAAGCGAAACGAAAAAGACTTGCTATCCCTTCCCAAACTTAGAAATAAACATTGTCCTCAATGTTAAAGAATTCAGGCATTAACAACGTTATAACAAGAAATAAAGGGAAAGAGCAAGTAAATACAAAAACAAATAAGAAAAACAACTACAACACGGTTGCAAAACAAAACAAAACAAAACAACACCAAACAAAACCAAACAGTAAGCCCTAACAACAATCTTACACATGCAGAAATCCAGCCCAATGAAATGCACAAACCAAATGAAAGCCCAACCCAAACGAAAGCCCAAAAGCGAAGAAAGTAAATAAAAAAGAGAAACCAAGTCAGAAGCACAAAGAGCGAGGACTCAGGAAATAGAAAAAAATGGGCCCTGAAGTCTCGGCACCTGTGAGTCACGGGAAACAAAGTGAGAGACGTGTCGACAAGCAGCGGTCTCTCTCTCGGTCCCAAGCCAGAATTATTGGCTTCATAGGAAGGTGTGACGACTTTTGTTTCTCAAAAGTGCTGAAAGGCAGAACTGTAATTAAAGGGGTTGGGGACCAGGTGAGGTGACCTAAGGGGATAGGCCGTAAGGGCCGCGCAAAACGCAGAAGCGCCGTGTCTAGGGTTACGTAGAAACTAACTCTATAAAAGAAGAAGAGAAAGAGTTGGGGAAAAACACACAAACGCAGAAACACACAACAGAGAAAAGAAAGAACAAAAGAAAAGAAAGTTCAAATGGCTTCTTCCTACCCATTCTCGCTGGATCTCAACCTAGCTCCACCGACTCAGACTCGGGGCCAAGCAGCGTGGCACCAGTGTGGATGCCCTACTTTGCCTCTGCACGGGGGCACGTGACAGTGAATGACTCGATACTGCTGGACAACGATGTTGCCCTTGGAGTTGCTAGAAATCTAGTAACTCCCAAGGATATACGGGTGCTGGGATCAAGGGATGACAACCGGGTCGTGAGCGATGCTCTGGCACTAAGCGTGCAAAGCACTGAACAGCAGTCGCAAGTGTGGGTCATCGCCTACTGCGAAGTCCCATGAAGTGGAGGTGCTAAGAGGTCAGTTGGCACCTTCTGATATCTCCTGCTTCCTTCATGTCGAAGTTGTACTTCTTAATTGCCCAAAGGGCCCTGTGTTCAAGCTCAACAGGTAGATGACAAGGTTTACCAAAGATTAAGCGAAATGGAGACATACCGATTGGAGTTTTGTAAGCAGTTCGGTAGGCCCAGAGAGCATCGTTAAGGCGCAAAGACCAATCCTTTCGAGTAGGACCAACAGTCTTCTCTAATATATGCTTCACCTCTCTGTTAGAAATCTCCACTTGTCCACTAGTCTGAGGGTGATAGGGGGTGGACACCTTGTGAGTTATGCCATACTTCTTGAGTAGGGTCTCAAATGATCGGTTGCAAAATGGGATCCCCCATCACTAATGATGGCCCTCGGTGTTCCAAACCTACAAAAGATATTGGCTCGAAGAAAGCTAAGAACAACTTTCGCATCATTAGTCTTGGTTGGAATTGCTTCCACCCATTTTGAAACATAATCAACCGCAAGTAGAATAAATAGATTTCCAAAAGATGAAGGAAATGGACCCATGAAATCTATTCCCCAAACATCAAATATTTCAACAATTAGAATTGGGTTTAAAGGCATTTGATTTCGAGATGAAATGTTACCCATTCGTTGACACCTATCACAAGATAGACAGAATTGTGATGCATCTTTGAACAAGCTTGGCCAATAGAATCCACTTTGCAAAACTTTTAAAGCTGTCTTCTTGGCTCCAAAGTGGCCACCACATGCGTTCGAATGACAGAATGTGAGTATGGACTGAGATTCGGTTCTGGGAACACATCGCCTAATCACGGAGTCCGAACAATACTTCCACAAATATGGGTCATCCCACACATAGGACTTAGTGGTTTTCAGCAATTTGTCCTTTTGACCTCTTGACAAATCCCTTGGTATATTTCCTGGAGCGAGAAAGTTGATAATGTCAGCATACCATGGGTCAGAAATTTGTAATGCAAAAAGTTGCTCATAAGGAAAGGATTCACGAAGAGGAAGAGTGTCTTCTTCGGTATTGGAGTTAGTGATCAATCGGCTAAGGTGGTCAGCTACCACATTCTCCGAATCCCTTCTTATCTCTAATTTCAATATCAAACTCTTGGAGCAACAAAACCCATCGTATCAATCTTGGTTTTGCTTCCTTCTTTGCCAAGAGATATTTCAAAGCTGCATGATCAGTGAAAACAATTACTTTAGAGCCTATCAAGTACGAACGAAATTTCTCTAAAGCAAAAATTACAGCTAACAGCTCTTTCTCAAGTAGTTGAATAGTTCAACTGAGCATCATTAAGGGTACGGCTTGCATAATATATTGCATGCAATCTCTTCTCAACTCTTTGTCCTAATACAGCTCCAACTGCAAAATCAGATGCATCACACATTAATTCAAAAGGTAAATTCCAATTTGGAGGCATAATGATAGGTGCAGTTGTGAGAAGAGTTTTGAGCCTTTGAAAAGCTGCCAAACATTCATCATTAAGATCAAAATTTGCATCTTTGGCAAGCAAGCTACACAATGGTCGAGAGATCTTAGAAAAATCTTTTATGAATCTTCTATAGAAGCCGGCATGTCCTAAGAAGGATCGGATCTCTTTCAGCTGATGTGGGAGGTGACAACCCGCTTATCACATCTACTTTGGCTCTGTCAACCTCAATGCCTTGACTGGAAATCACATGACCTAAAACGATTCCCTGTTGTACCATGAAATGACACTTTTCCCAATTGAGAATTAAGTTGCATTCCCGGCATCTTTGCAAAACTAAAGACAAGTTGTTAAGGCATGAATCAAATGAATGACCAAACACACTAAAATCATCCATGAATACTTCAATAAATTTTTCTACCATATCGGAGAAAATACTCATCATGCATCGTTGGAAGGTGGCCGGGGCATTACACAATCCAAATGGCATACGCCGGTAGGCGAAGGTACCATAAGGACATGTGAATGTCGTCTTGTGTTGGTCTTCAGGAGCGATGGCAATTTGATTGTATCCTGAATAGCCATCCAAGAAGCAGGAGTAACCTGTGACCTGCAAGACGTTCAAGCATTTGGTCAATAAATGGTAATGGAAAATGATCTTTTCGGGTGGCGGTATTTAATTTTCTATAATCAATACAAACACGCCATCCCGTTTTGACACGAGAAGGAATAAGTTCATTTCCCTCATTTCTTACAACAGTTATTCCTGACTTTTTAGGAACCACTTGGACCGGGCTTACCCACTTGCTATCGGAAATAGGATAAATTATACCCACATCCAATAGCTTCAGAATTTCTTTTTGGACTACCTCTGTCATGATTGGGTTTAACCTCTGTTGAGCATCCTTTGTGGGTTTGGAATCAATTTCCAGTAAAATTCTATGCATGCATCTTGTTGGGCTTATTCCCTTGATGTCCGCAATACTCCAACCAATTGCTCCCTTGTGTTCTCTTAACACTTGCATCAACTTCTGTTCATTTTCCACATTGAGATTGCTAGCAATAATCACGGGCAATGTCTCTGTTTTACCTAAATAAACATACTTCAAGTGGGATGACAATGGTTTGAGCTCTAACTCGGTGCCCTGTCAAGAGAAGGAACAAGCTTTTCAGGATTGACTGGCAAAGGTATAAAATTTGGAGTGTACTTACGTGGTATGGCTGGACATGCATCAAGGAATTTCTCAGCCTCAAGTAACTCATTATCAACAATTTCAGCAACTTGAGGATTTTGTGTCAACACCTTTTCTAATGAATCTGTACCATGAGTACTATTAAATGTATTTTGCACAATATGACACAATGTATCAATACGAAAACATTCATGTTCATCATTGGGGAGTTTGAAGGCATCATAAACTTTGAACTTTATTGTTTCCCCTTGAACTGTCATTGTCAATGTTCCTTGTCGAACATTGATCACAGGTATCTCCAGTGGCCATGAAAGGGCGGCCAAGAATCAATGGAAGATCCACACCCGGAATAGGAGCTTCTTCCATCTCTAGCACCAAAAAGTCAGCTGGTAAGATGAGATCATTTACTTTCACAAGTACATCTTCCAAAATTCCTCTTGGATATCTCACTGATCGGTCCGCCAATTGAATGCTGACAGAAGTTGGTTTAAGATCACCTAAGTTAAGGGCTTCAAAAAAGAGTAAGGCATCAGATTAATTGAAGCACCTAAATCAAGTAAAGCTTTGTCAAACAATTTATCTCCAATTATGCAAGGAATTGTAAAACTTCCTGGATCTTTCAATTTGGGAGGGAGCTTCCTTTGCAAAATAGCAAAAGCTTCTTCCGTCAGTGCAACCGTTTCATGATCTTGGAATCTCCTCTTGGTGGTACAAAGGTCCTTCAAAAACTTTGCATAACTCGGAATTTGCTTGATTGCATCCAAGAGAGGAATATTGACTTGCACTTTTCTGAAGGTTTCCAATATTTCCTTGGCTTGTTGAATTTTTTTGGAACTCATAAGCCTGTGAGGAAAAGGAGCACGTAAGATTTCTTCGTCAGTAGGTTCACGACTTACCTTCTCCTTTCTTGCCCTTCTTGCAAGTTCATGCTTTGGGATCCACTCGGATGAAGAAGCTGCTTGCTTATCTTTCTCTTTGTTGCTTTCATCCTTTTCTTTAGGCTCAGCCACTTGTTCAACCTGCATGTCATCAACATTGTGAATCAAATCTTTAGAACCATCAATTTCACCAATTACCTTACCAGTTCTCAAGGTAACTGCTTGAACATGCTCACGCCCAGTTGGATTAATCTCTGGTTGGCTAGGCATCATACCAGGTTCCCTTTGACTCAAAGCTTGAGCAATTTGCCCCACTTGATTTTCTAGATTGGAAATGGCCTTATCCGTTTTCTGCATGTGGGTGTCATTCCTCTGCATGTAGCTTTTTGTCTCAAGTGATGAAACTATCTGTGTTTCTAGCCATGGAAGCAACAAGTTCTTCCAAAGATTTTCCTGTAGATTGTGGTTGAGGTGGTGGTTGTGGTGGATTGTAGTAGTGCATTTGACCATGAGGTGGGCGAGTATGTTGTTGACCTTGAGGTGGGTGAGTTGGCCCTTGAGGTGGTTGAGTTGGCCCTTGTTGAACATTCGAATTGTCACTCCACCTGAAATTTGGATGATTTCTCCACCCCGGATTGTATGTTTGTGAGAAAGGATCATTCTTAGGCCACTGATTTCTCTGAAATGAGCCCACTGCATTTGCTTCCTCATGTGCCAAGGGACAATCCTCGGTGTCATGACCAATTGTGGAGCAAAATGCACAAACCTTGGATGATCCCGGTGCCAATTTCTTCACCATGTTGGTTAGGTTTGCAATCTGAGCTTCCATACTAGAAAGGGTACTTACATCATAGGATTCCCCTTTTTTTGACTGGTCTTTGCCTTGAATTATATTGGCGAGCATTTGCAGCAACAAGATCAAATATTGCTCGCACTTCTGTTGGAGTCTTGGTCATTATAGTTTCTCCTGCAGCTGCATTCACATTATTTTGGTCCGCTTCAAAAAGTCCTTCATAGAAGTGTTGCATTAGAAGCCAAGCTTGTATGTTATGATGCGGACAAGTGATTAGAAGTTTCTTGAAACGGTCCCAATAATCCTGGAAGCTTTCTCCCGGCCTTTGCAGAATTCCTGTAATCTGACTTCGGAGTTCATTTGTCCTTTGTGCTGGGAAAAAATGTTGCAAGAACTTTGTAGCAAGATCCGTCCACGTTGTGATGGAATTTGGAGGTAGATAGTGAAGCCATTCCTTTGCTGTATCCTTCAAACTAAATGAGAAAAGTCTCATTCTTATCTCATCACTACTCATGCCTTCGATCTTTATTGTGGAACACACTTCCTCAAAGTCTAGGATATGTGCATTAGGATTTTCTCCAGGATTTCCCAAGAACTTAGGCAATATGTGTATCATGCCCGATCTCAACTCAAAGTTTTCCAAAGTGCTTGCGGGATATACTATGCAAGATGGTTGTCCAGTTGTTGGCGGTGAAGAGTATTCTTGCATAGTAAGTTCCGCATTTGCAGCTGCTGCCGCCATTGGTGAAGGTGGAGGTGACTCGACTTTTGGTGAGCTTGGTGATGATGAAAATGGCGAGAGTGAAAAAGGCAATGGAGTAGACACAGCTAGTTGGATGTTCCTTTCTCTCAAAGCTTGAGCTTGGATATCTTCTACAGTGCTATCTAATGAAATATCCAAATTCAGAAGGGACATAAGCAAAATGTTCCTGCAATAAGAAGAAAACAAAAACAAACTCAAATAAAATGAAATGACAAACAAGGAAAAAAAATGAAAATAAAATTAAGTACTCTAAATATACTCAAACAAAACATATAAGCAACCGTGCCAGTTCCCCGGCAACGGCGCCAAAAATTGTTGCATTCCTAAAAGGACACAATTTAATGTGCAAACAACCAATTAAAAATACCCGCAAGTGCACGAATCTATCGAAGTATAGATTGTATAAGTACGGGGTTCGATCCCACGAAGAACTTGTCGGTTGTCTATAAGTTCTAATTCGAGTACAAAAAGAACACTTAACTAACACACCACAATGCACAAATGAAAATTTGAAACTAAAAAAGAAATATAAAAGAAACAAACAAAACAAAACAAAAAAAGAATTGTGCTGTGAACAGTGACCAGCGACCGGTCGTTTGTTAAGAGCGACCAGTCGTTTTTTTGCCTGGCGACCGGTCGTTTTAGTACAGAGTCGAAACTTCAGAATTGTGTGCTGAGCGACCGGTCGTGAGACACTAGCGACCGGTCGTTCTTGGGCAGAGTCGTTTTCTCTGCTTTTTTCCAGTTTCGACCTCTATCCAGTGTTTTGCCTATAACTTTCCAACCGTACGTCCAAAATTCACGTTCTTTATACGGTTGAATTCAGCACAGAAAATGGAAGAACACATCGCGGACCAAAAGTCCAAAACAATTACGGAAACAGATAGAATTTAGTAACAAAGACACGTAACGTGTCAAACACGCAACTCACACACACATTGGGGGGGGGGGGTTTGATTTGTTTGAAGTAACCTATTTCTATTGCATGAAAGTAAATGGACTTTGAAATTAAATGAGAATGGCGGAGATGAATTATCAAGATGTGAAATCAAAATGTAACAAACACTAGGGTTTCGGAATCCACCCTAAACAATTCTACCCAAGTTCATGAATACTCAAGTAATGAACTCTAAACGTGTTGATGAAGATGTTCGCAATCAAGACCATGGGTCGTGGCTCAAGACGCATTGATTCTCTCTAATATACGTAAAGTGCATGGTTCGTGCTACAATACTTGTGCCCTCCTCATAACCGAACCTAGGTATGGTTCGTACTTCAATTCAATTACAAGGAGAACCCATTAAGTTCAAAGAGAATATGAACATCACAAGAATCCTAATAGCATGGTGTTTACATTAGGTATTCAAGAAACCAATTCACATAGATGATTCTTACTTCATCCATTTATTGCTTAGGATAACATGAGGATACATATAATCCCAACAATCTCAAGAAGCATGCTTTCAAAGGTGATCAATCAAAGAAGAACATACATCAAGGATAGATTAATTTGGTGAATTGGAATTCATCAACAATATCTAGAAATTCATACACTCAAGCATCAAAACAAAAAGGTAATCATGTTTAGGGCTTCAACCTAAGCCCTAGCTATGGAGTTTAGTTCCTCATAATCATTTCAAACACAAATTCAAAATGAAATTAGAAAGAGTTTACAGATTTTCAGAAAATGATGAAAGCTTCAAGATCATCAATGGTGGAAGTCTTCTTCTCCACTTTTCTTGACTGCACCTTGGCTTTCTCCTAGCTCCAAGCTCCAAAATCTGCTCTCAATTGTGTAGAATGGTGGAATACCCTCTCTCCCGTTGCAAAAACTCCCCCAAATCTGATTGCAATCCCTTTTGACTTCTCTCTCTCCTCCTTTCCAGCTTTTCTTTTAGTATAAAACTTATTCTTTCTCTAAAGCTATTGCCCATTGTCCCCTTGCAAATGATGAAACCTTGTTTTAAGGTATAATCCAAGGCTCCAATTGACTCAGGAAATGCCACTCAAATGCAATCCATTGTTACCAAAAGGTGTGGTAACAAGTAGAAATAAAATGCTATTAAGTGGGGGTGAAAACTGGGCCAAAACAAACATCCAGAGCCAGCGTCAATTGTCCGATCAGCTGGATAGGCTACACTTGCCCAATGGAGCTCAAATTTGGATATGTTGTAGTTAACATCCATTGGAACAAGTCTTATGAAGATCATCACCTCATCCAAGGACCGGAACATGCTGATCCAAGGCCACGAAGTTGACCTACGAAAATGAACAAAAACAGAATTTATATCAAATAATGCACTTTTAGCTCATTTTCATACAAACCAAGGTAAAACCTATTAAAACACAAAAAAGAAGTAAAAAGCTATAAAATGTCAAGAACTAACTCAAAATAGTGGGTGAATAACATGAAAAATCATGTGTAAAAATGAACCGAACAGACATGTACAGTCATCATTCCCCCTCAAACCCAGCTGGGTTCCCCAATCTAAGATGAATACAGTGTTTGAGGAAAATAGGACTATGAAGACCTTTGGTAAATACATCAGCCACTTGTTCTTCAGTTGGTATGTATTGAACAATCAGGTCTCCTCTTTGAACTCTCTCTCTAACGAAATGAAAATCAATATCTAAATGCTTGATACGTGAATGATAAACAGGGTTAGAACTGAGTGCAATAGCTGACAAGTTGTCACAATGCAAAACAGGTTACTGAGGCAGACGAACTTTTAAATCTTGCAACACCTACCTTATCCAAGCTATATCAGCTGATGTATGTGCCAAGGATCGATACTCAGCTTCTGTTGAACTCCTAGCCACAAAAGTTTGTTTCTTGGATTGCCATGAAATAGGATTAGGACCTAAGAAAACCACAAATCCCGTAGTAGATCTTCTGGTATTCACATCTCCTGCCCAATTTGCATCACTAAAAGCAGGTAATTGTCAAGGACCACTAGAGAACTTCAAGCCATGATTTGGAGTGCCCTGAATGTATCTGAGTATCCTTTTAACAAGTAACCAATGAAGTTCTGTAGGAGCAGTCATGTATTGGCAAATAGAATTGACGGCATAGGATAAATCTGGTATGGTAAATGTTAAATACTGTAAAGCTCCAACAACACTTCGATATAATGAGGGATCAGATAGAAGAGTACCCTCAGACTGCAATACTAGAGTATGTGGCTTACTAGGAGTTGGGCAGGGTCTGCAGGGACTCATGCCTGCTTTATGTAGAAGTTCTTTAGCATATTTCTTCTTGACTTACAAATATATCACTCTGTGCATTATAATCAATATGTAAACCCAAGAAATAGGTAAGCTTCCCCATGTCTTTCATTTCAAAAACTGCACTGAGTTCATCAACCACTTCTTGAATATAAGATGCCTTGGAACCTGAAGAATTATATCATCCACATATAAAAGAAGAATGACAATATCAGATCCTCTATGTTTGACAAACAGACTTGGGTCAGAATGAGAGGATTTGAAACCAATAGCTGGTAAATAACCAGTGAATTTAGCATTCCAAGCCCTTGGAGCTTGCTTAAGACCATAAAGAGATTTCTTTAATTGACACACAAACTCTGGATGTGCAGAATCTTCAAAACCAGGGGGTTGCCTCATGAAAACTTCTTCTTCAAGATCTCCGTGTAAAAATGCATTTTTAACATCTAATTGTCTTAAAGACCATTTGTTCATAGCAGCCATACTCAAAATTAATCGAACTGTAGTATGCCTAACTACAGGACTAAAAGTCTCACTAAAATCCAATCCAGGCTCTTGACTAAATCCTTGAGCTACCAGACGAGCCTTATGCCTAGAAACAGTTCCATCTGAGTTCCTTTTAATTCGATAAACCCACTTACTGCCAACAACATTTTTATGGCATGGTTTTGGAACTAAAATCCAAGTACCATGCATGTGTAATGCATCAAGTTCTTCCTGCATAGCTTTTATCCACATTGGAGATTGAGAAGCTAACTTATAAGTGGCAGGCTCAGTTTCATCGGGCAGTGAAGGAATAGAGGTATAATAGCATTGATAATATGAAAAAGGCTTTCTACAAACAATACCATCCTTGGACCTTGTAGTCATAGTATGTGTATTAACAGAACCACTAGGAACTAAAACATCATCATATGGAGAACTAGCTGGTAGAAGCTGTTAATGTATGAATTTTGATTAATTCTTTTGGCTTCCCTTGACATTTTTGTAATAGGACTTTTATATGTATTTATCAAGCTCAAGGATAGATTAAGATTAGCATCTCTAAGTGTTCTTAAATCTCATCTATCCTATTGATGTTCAAGCTATTTGACAAAGGTAAAATCATGCATTGCATATCATGCATTAAAACTGTTTTCATAAAAGTTGACTAGTCATCTTTGTTCAGTGCGATTTCCAGCTGATTAAATATCTGTTTTGTCCTATTCACTTTTTCTCTCCAGCTGCCATGTGTCAGACCTGACCTAAGGGAATCTTTTGTCTGTAAAGGCAAGTGTATTCCCAATTTGGAAGCCGTCTCTTTTGTGTGGAAGTTTTGGCTTGCCATCTTTCTCTTCTTCCTTCTCAAGAGTAAACCATTTATTTCATCTATGAGTTTTTCTAATTGATTTCTTTTTGAAAAACTGCTTTTGAAATATGAATCTGCATCTAGCCTTTTAAATCATTCTCTCATATAGATCTAGATCGGATTCGTGACTGATTTCTTCAAGAGTATGGTTTCTTGAAGAAATTGGTCTTTCTCCCTTGAATCCAAAGTTTGGTTTCGTTTTGAGTTGGAGCTTGCAAGCTAGTGCCATGGGATGATCGAGTTGGAGTAGGAGCTGCCATTACCATGAAGAACTAAGCTTGGAGCTTTGCTAAGTTGGAGAAGAAGATTGCACAAAGGAGGTAAAGCTCATCTTCCTAAATAGATCTAGGTTTTGCTTGAGCTTGCTTGTATTCCTTTGTAAGAATCTTTTTCTACTTAGTGGATTGCCTAGTCGGTTGATGACTCCAGTTTTTCCCAATGGTGGGTTTCTGGGTAAACAAAACCTGTTTTGCATATCTGTAAATTTATCTGGGTTTCTGTTCTTGGTGGTTGACTAGTCATCTATATCTGCTGTTTGCTGTTTACTTGATATTGATGACTTCACACACTTTCACCATAGTTGTTGCTAGCACAGGGGATGCCTAGATTGATGGGTCCTTCTGAGTGCCTAGGTTGTCACTAGTAATCTTCTAGGACTGCAGGTACTCTGTGGCATACTCTGTGTGTTCTCTTGATTGTTGAGTTGTTGTGTCTTGTTTGTTTAGTTAAATTTACCCCTCGTCACCTAAGTATCAATTTCAGAAGCACTTGTAACTGATCATCCCTTAGCACGAGTACTGACATAGAATCAAGAGGTACCCTATCACCAATAGAATCATTGCTAGAAGAAGCACTAGAAATCAGATCACTATTAGAAACTTGGTGAGGTAAAATTACATCCTAGATACAGCAGGTTGTAAACCAGACTGGGATAAACTCATACTATGCGCTGAGAGCTGATGAAGACACAGGAATAGGAATAGAAACCAATCCTGGAGGTGCCTTTGAATTTCCATGAGACGAACCCGAAACAGATGAAGACATTTTATTTGCAAAAGGAAAAACTGTCTCATCATGCAAAACATGTCTTGAAACAAAAAATTTATCAGGAAGCAGATTAAAACACAAAACTCACTTGTAACCTTGTGCACTTGGTAAATCGATTACACGAGCATCCTATGGAAGACTATGTTGTTGCAGAGACTAGGAAGACTGGTGAGCAAGAGAGATGATAGATGACGACATAGAGTTCCTTGTGTTGGCTAGTCATGGAATGTAGAAGGCGATGTCCAACCAACAAGTTGTGAATTCTATTAGAAGCATAAAGAACGCCGAGAAAGCAGCAAAACACCTCACTAAACGGGCATCCAATATTTCTTGTTTAGTTGTAAGATTTCAGTGATTTTTTAATGCAGATTTCTGTCATATAATATTATATATCAAAATTTGTGAGGTGAAGGAAAAAGTTGGGGTAGATTCATAAAATAACTTGGGCATTGAGAAGGCATGGGCGAACCTTGAAGCGTCACGACTCGCTGCATCTTGAATCGCTGTTTGCGTATGGAGAACGAAGTGGATGATGCGGATCAGCTCACCATCCATCTTGAAAACAGCCTGGACTTAGCTCGAAGACAGGCGCGGCGTAACTCTTGCCGGCTTCCTCATCTCTAGAAAGAACCTCAGATCGGTGGAGTGAAGATTGCCCTCCGTCGTGAGTGGCGAAACATCGTACAATCGGAAGATGTAAAGATTGCATGGGCTAGTCCCAATGTATATATTATCACGGTTGCATCTGTTGTGGTGGCTAAGAAGCTAATGGAGAAAGGTCCCTGGCACGTCCACGACGACGTCTTCTCCATCCAGCCATGGTCAAGTAACTGTGCACTAGCTGAAATCCACCCAAACAAAGCAACTTATTGGATACAAGCACATGGGATCCCCCTTGGTTTGATGACAGGGAGAAATGCTCGACTGATAGGAGGGAGAATTGGCACTGTTATCAGGATTTGAGGATCCTGTCATTAATGGAACTAGGAGCTTTCTACGGATGAGAATCGAGATCGACTCGACAAAACCCCTTCAACTTGGGTTTTGGCTACCCAGGACGAATGGAGAAAGAACCTGGATCAATCTGAGATATGAGGGTTTGCGCGATTTTGCTTCCGATGCGGCAGACTTGGCCATGCAAACCTATTGAGCAAACCATGTGTTCATACTCTATGTCCGGTTGTTGCTCGGGAGGAGCTGAAGTACGGAGTGGGGTTGGCGGTGAGAACCACTCGGGGCCCCCTCTCCTCTTTTTCTGGAAAATACTCTCGTAATTCAAAATCTTCTCGTTTGGTAACGGAGGAATTATCGGGGAAGCGGAGTGTGGCGGATGACGACTACGGCAATCTGGACCCGGTTCGCGGCAGGTCGGCTGATGCTCTCCGCAGGGATTCGACAATGCCAACCACGCGCAGTGGGATGGGGGACAACACGCTGTTACGGTTCCCAATGAAGTGATGGGCTTACATCCTCCTGTGCCAGATTTTTATTCTAAATCAAAGGCCATTATGACACCTGCCTTTTCCCTTAGTGCTCCAGTAAAAGGACAAGGAGGGGAGGCTCTAGGCGCGATACCAACTGAAAATAATATTGAGTCTCACAACAACAATGCTTTTTTGGCCCCCACACCTTCTTTGGTTTGGGTCAATAAAGACCTTACCCATGATGTTGTGTCTGAGAATATTCATGTGGCTGTTGGGGAAGGTGTCGCACTCAACAAACTGGCATCCTTGAATCCTGAACCTAATCCCACTTGTGTCACGAACCAACTTGCACAATTGAAATGTGGAAAGAAGAAATTCTTTTTGAATGGTGGTACCCCACCTTGGATAGCATGGGGTGGCTCTCTAAGGCTGGCTAGATTCACTAAAGTGGCGGGCAAAATTAGGATGCTGAACACTTTTCCTAGAGTGAAAACTTACAGGAAGCAAAAGTTGGGAAATATTGAGGAGGAGGAACTCCGGGATGTTTGTATCAATGCCTCAGAGGAGATGCATGAGGCGGATAGTCGACTGGGAAGTTTGGGTTCGGAGGATCTATCCCACCTCCAAGGTTGTGGTGGCTGGCCTAACACAGCAGCTACACGAAAGTCATGATACAACTGATATGGAACTGTCAAGGGTTGGGGACTGCCTTGACAGTTCAGATTTTGAGGGGGATGATTCACTCCCACAATCCCTCTGTGGTTTTCTTGATGGAGACCAAGCAGAATTGCCACAGAATGAATCAACTACGCATGAGGTTGGGGTATCAGCAAGGGGTTAATGTGGACCCTATTGGCTTGGCAGGGGGTCTCAGCTTATGGTGGAAACCAATTGTCTCTGTTCAAATTATCTCTGCATCAAAAAACCTGATTGATCCTGCGATATTGGGTGATCGCAGGAATCCAAATGCGATGCTCCTATTTCTATGGCCCTCCTTACAGGGAGGAAAAAGAGTCTTTTTGGTCTGGAGTCTCAAACCTGGGGGTTGTGTCAGTGTGCCATGGGTGTGTGTTGGTGATTTTAACGAAATGATATGGCACCATGAAAAGCTGGGTGGTGCTCCTTGGTGCAACTCTCGTGTCAGATATCTCAGAAATTTTCTAAATGATCATGAGCTTATTGATCTTGGTCATGTGGGTCAAAATTTTACATGGGCAAGAGTGGACGACGGGGTTATCTCCATTCAGGAAAGACTTGATCGCGCTCTTGTCAACACAAATTGGATGGATTTTTGGCCAAATTCGAGGGTGGTCCACATGCCCAGAGTGGGATCCGACCACTGCCCCCTTATTTTTGAATGCTTTCCACCTTCCAATTGTGCTCGCCGACTTTTCAAGTTTGAATTAGCTTGGGCTGAAAACCCTGAATGCGTGGAGATTGTTAGTGGGGGCTGGCGTGAGGGACGGGGTCGGTCACTGGCAAATAGGTGGCGCTCTAGTTTAAACTCTTGTAGACGGCATTTGATTGCCTGGAGCAAATCCAATTTCCCAAACAATAAAAAAGTTATCTGCAGTCTGATGAGGGAGATCGATTTAATCCAACAGATCGACCCACTGAATTTGGAGCAGGAAAAAGATTTAATTTGCCGTCTTTCGGAAGCGTGGAAGAGAGAAGACTCTTATTGGAAGCAGAGGTCACGTATCCTGTGGTTAAACGATGGCGATCGCAATACCAAATTTTTTCATACATCTACGGCTATTAGACGTAATCGCAACCGCATTACTAGAATTTTGGGTGATGATGGTACTTTGTACGAAAAACAAGAAGATGTTGAAAGAGTTTTCAGGGACTACTTTTTAAAGCTTTTTGCCTCCGATGGCAGCCGTACATGGAATGGTGTTTTGGATTGTATTCATCCTATTGTTGATGATGACTGGAACCGTGATCTATGTAGACCTATCGAGTATGATGAGGTTAAAGACGCAGTTGTCCAACTTGGCTCTCTCAAAGCCCCTGGTCCCGATGGGTTTCCGGGCCTTTTCTATTAGAAGTTCTGGGAGGAGGTCAAAGACGTCATTGTGGGTACTGCAATGAGTTACTCTGAAAGCTGGGAGGCAGTACATGATTTTAACCATACAAATATTGCTCTAATCCCAAAAGTTCGGGACCCGGAGTTTCCATCTCAGGACCGACCTATTAGCCTCTGTAATAATGCTTACAAAATCCTTTCGAAGACCCTGGCAAATCGTCTAAAGGTTGTTCTTCCTCATCTCATATCCCATCAACAGAATGCATTCATACCGGGGAGACAAATCCAGGATAACATCCTTGTTGCTCATGAGGTTTTTCACTATCTCCGTCTAAAGCGGAGGGGTAAGGTGGGAGAACTTGGGCTAAAACTGGATATGGAAAAAGCCTATGATCGTGTTGAGTGGGATTTTCTTGAAGCCACAATGAAAAAATTGGGTTTCCGAAACTGTTGGATTAATATGGTCATGAGATGTGTAACTTCGGTGTCTTTCTCTGTGGTTATTAATGGCAAACCGGGTCGTTCCTTTGTTCCCTCACGTGGTCTTCGTCAAGGGATCCACTTTCTCCCTACCTTTTCATTTTGATCAGTGAGGTTCTCTCTCGTAATGTGGAGGATGCCGTGAGACGTGGCTGCCTGCATGGGGTACGTCTCTCTCGGAGCGGCCCAACTATATCCCACCTTTTATTTGCCGATGATTCTCTTTTCTTCATCCATGCTACAACTCAAAACTGTAGTGTTTTAAAAAAGATTGTCGATGACTACTGTTTGGCGTCTGGCCAAAAGCTCAATACGGATAAATCGTCCTTATACTTTAGCCCAAATGTCACTGACTCTCTTGCGGGGAAACCTGCTTCACATTGGGGATGTCTTCTACCCTTGACCCTGGCTCTTATCTGGGTCTGCCATCAATTTGGGGGAGATCAAAAACCGCTGCACTAAACTTCATTGTCGATCGCATACAGAAGAGAGTTCAAGGATGGAAATCACAGCTATTAAATCCTGCCGGCAAGGAGGTCTTGATAAAGGCCGTGGCTTTGGCTGTGCCAACGTACCCGATGTCTTGTTTTCGATTCCCGCAACCACTTGCAAACAAATTAATGGTATTCTTAGTAATTTCTGGTGGAGTAATGGTGACACCAAAGCTCATATTCACTGGAAGAGATGGGAGCTTTTATGCCTTTCAAAGGACAAGGGTGGCTTGGGTTTTAGAGATCTTGAGAATTTTAATCTTTCTCTCCTGGCTAAACAATGTTGGCGTATTTGGCATAATCCTGATGCTTTCTGGGTTCGTGTCTTGAGAGCCAAGTATTTCCCTGATGGTGATTTCCTTAAAGCAAGAAGGGGGCCTTGTCCTTCTTGGGCATGGGCTAGCTTCCTGGATGGTCGTAAGATTATGTCTGATGGTGCCATATGGCAGATTGGCAATGGGTTGAAAGTGAAGATATGGAGCGATAACTGTTCGGTTCATTTTTACACATGATTTTTCATGTTATTCACCCACTATTTTGAGTTAGTTCTTGACATTTTATAGCTTTTTACTTCCTTTTTGTGTTTTCTTAGATTTTACCTTGGTTGGAATGAAAATGAGCTAAAAGTGCACTATTTGTTATAATTTCTGTTTTTGTTCATTTTCGTAGGTCAACTTCTTGGCCTGGGATCAACATGCTCCGGTGCTCGGATGAGGTCATGATCTTCACGAGACTTGTTCCAATGGATGTTAACTACAACATATCCAAATTTGAGCTCCATTGGACAAGTATTGCCCATCCAACCAATCCAGCATGTTACCACAGCTCTGAAAATCCGAACTTGGCCAGCTTTTACCTCCTTTGTGTTATTTTGATTTTCTTGTTACCATAACTCTTGGTAACAAGAAGTTACCTTAGCTTTGAGATAATTTCTGAAGCAATTGGCATCTTTGTGAGGACAAAGCTTCATGATGGCAAGGGGACAATGGGCTAAGGCTTTATCAAAGGTGGTAGTTTTATATTAAAAGGTAAAAGCTGGAAAGGAGGAGAGAGGGAGGAGAAGTCAAAGGGCAATCTGATTTGGGGGGAGCTTTGCAACGGGAGAGAGAGGCTATTCCATCAGTCTACACATTGAGAGCAGATTTTGGAGAGTTGGAGCTAAGAGAAAGCCAAGGTGCAGCCAAGAAAAGTGGAGAAGAAGACTTCCACCATTGATGATCTTGAAGCTTTCATCATTTTCTGAAAATCTGTAAACTCTTTCTAATTTTATTTTGAGTTTGTATTTGGAATAAGTATGAGCAACTAAACTCCATAGCTAGGGCTTAGGTTGAAGCCCTAAACATGATTACCTTATTGTTTTGATGCTTGAGTGTATGAATTTCTAAATATTGTTGATGAATTCCAATTCACCAAATTAATCTATCCTTGATGTGTGTTTTTCCTTGGTTGGCCATCTTTGAAAGCATGCCTCTTGAGATTGTTGGGATTATGTGTATCTTCATGTTTTCCTAAGCAATAGATGGATGGAGTAAGAATCATCCATGTGAATTGGTTTCTTGAATACCTAATGTAAACACCATGCTATTAGGATTCTTGTGATGTTCATATTCTCTTTGAACTTAATGGGTTTTCCTTGTAATCGAATCGAAGTACGAACCATACCTAGGTTCGGTTACGAGGAGAGCACAAGTATTGTAGCACGAACCATGCACTTTACGTATATTAGAGAGAATCAATGCGTCTTGAGCCACGACCCATGGTCTTGATTGCGAACATTTTCATCAACACGTTTAGAGTTCATCACTTGAGTATTCATGAACTTTGGTAGAATTGTTTAGGGTGGATTCCGAAACCCTAGTGTGTGTCACATTTTAATTTCAGATCTTGATAATTCATCTATGCCATTCTTGTTAAATTTAGAGTTCATTTACATTCATGCAATAGAAATAGGTCACTTGAAACAAATCAAAACCCCCCCCCCCCAAAATGTGTGTGTGAGTTGCGTGTTTGACACGTTTTGTGTCTTTGTTACTGAATTTTATTTGTTTCTGTAATTGTTTTGGACTTTTGGTCCGCGATGTGTTCTTGCATTTTCTGTGCTGAATCCAACCGTATAAAGAACGTGAAATTTGGATAAACGGTTGGAAAGTTATAGGCAAAACACTGGACAGAGGTCGAAACTGGAAAAACAGAGAAACGAATCTGCCCAAAAACGACCGGTCGTTACTGTTCAGCGACCGGTCTCACTGTTCACTCTTCATGGCACTGTTCACTGTTCACGGCACTGTTCACAGGTGATAAAGTGGTGATAAAATGGCGATAGAAAATGCTGTTTGTGTTTTTGTTTAGTTTTCTTGTGTTGTTTCATTTCTTTTACACTTCTTTACTCATTTTTAGTTTCCATTTTGCATTTGTGCATTTGTGGTGTGTCAATTAAGTGTTCTTTACGTACTCAAATTAGAACTTATAGGAAGCCGACAAGTTCTTCGTGGGATTGAACCCGTACTTACATAATCTATACTTCAATAGATTCGTGCACTTGCGGGTATTTTTAATTGGTTGTTTGCACATTAATTTGTGTCCTCTTAGGAATGCAACAATTTTTGGCGCCGTTGCGGGGGAACTGGCACGGTTGCTTATCTGTTTTGTTTGAGTATGTTTAGAGTACTTAGTTTTATTTTTGTTTATTGATTGTTGTTTCATTTTATCTTGATTTGTTTTTGTTTCTTTTTCTTCCAGGAACATCCGAGGAGTCATCTCCACCATCTCCAATGGCAGCCGCAACTGAAATTGTGGAACTTACTATGTAAGAATACTCCAATAAATTTGTGATGGAGGAAGCAAATGTTTTTGGCTCATTTCATAATGAGTTGCCTATGAATGAATATTTCCGACAAACATACAATCCGGAGTGGAGAAATCATTCAAACTTCTGGTGGACCGACAATCCAAATTTTCAACAAGTGTCATATCAACCATATCAAGGCCAACATAATACCTGTCCACCTTATGGTCAACCCCAATATTATAATCCACCACCACTTAGTCAATCTCACCAACCACCTCAAGGACCAACTTTGGAAGAAATTGTTGCTTCAATGGTTAGAAACACAGAGAGTTTCATCATGCAGAGGAATGACACCCACATGCAGAGGAATGATACCCACATGCAGAAAATGAATAAGGCCATTGCCAATCTAGAAAATCAAGTAGGGCAAATTGCTATAGCTTTGAGTCAAATGGAAGTTGGGATGATGCCTAACCAAACAGTGATACCAAATGGGCGTGAGCATGTTCAAGCAGTTACCTTGAGAACTGGTAAGGTAATTGGTGAAATTGATGGTTCTAAAAATTTGATTCACAATGTTGATGAAATGCAGGTTGAGCAAGTGATTGAGCCTAAGGAAAAGGATGAAATCAACAAGGGGGAAGATAAACAAGCAGCATCTTCACCTGAGTGGATCCCAAAGCATGAACTTGCAAGAAGGGCAAGAAAGGAGAAGGTAAGTCGTGAACCTACTGAATGAAGATATCTTACATGCTCCTTTTCCTCACAGGCTTATGAGTTCCAAAAAAATTCAACACGCCAAGGACATATTGGAAATCTCCGAAAAAGTGCAAATCAACATTCCTCTCTTGGATGCAAACAAGCTCAAGGAATACGAAGCTGTTGCATTAACGGAAGAGGTTTCTGCTGTTTTGCAAAGGAAGCTTCCTCCCAATTTACAAGATCCAGGAAGTTTTACAATTCCTTTACTAGAGGAAGACAAGCTGAGCATCCATGTTCCAAGTACCAATCATATGTTCAATGTCATTCCTTCTACTCAAATGAGAAGGCCACCCGATCCTAAATATGTGCCTCCTCCATCTAATCCACGTATTGAAAAGCGCTTAAAATTGCTTTTGAAATCTACTCATGCGCATAAAAAGAAAAGAATACGAAATGGGTTGATTAGATGGCAAAGAGATTTGAAGAAACTTCATGTTCGGCACAAGGAGGCGATTGAGCCAAAACCCCCTAAGTGACCATGGTATGTTGGAAGTCCGGCAAAAGACTTTAAACTTAGCGCTTCTTGGGAGGCAACCCAAGGTGAATAGAAGAAGTTTGTTGTCGTCCTAATCGCTTCAAAGTGGAGTTTCTCTAGACTCAAACTTTCTTTTATTTAATTTTATTTATTTTATTTTTGTGTTAGGGTTACAATTTTCCAACCAAGGTAATTTCGAATTTCTTGTTGTTTCTCTTTGTTTTTCTTACTCTTTCTTTCTTTTATTTGTTTGTGTTTCTATTTTGTTAGTAAGTTTGGGAAGTAGATTGCTTCATGATTGCACACTCTGAACTTTGGCTCAAATGCTTATTCCATTTCATAACATGTGATTACATTTATAAACTTGAAAATGCATACATAAAATTCCTAATCACACGTTCATTGTTGCATTCTGCGCCACCTGAGGCTTCTGCTAATTGCCTCTGCTCTGTTCTTGCTTGTAGAATCTGCAGCAGCTCTACATGATCTTCGTTCCTTTTCTGCAGCATCTCTACATGCTGGCTGGCACTGTAGAGCCGCTTCTGAGGTCCGCCACCAGAGCTTTCAGGGCCGCCACCTCCTCACTCAGTGCTCCGCACTCTCGTGTCTCGCCAGGAGGCGCATGCCCAAATTTGTGGCCGAGACCGCGTTGAGCACGGTTAGATTGTGGGACTCGTCCACTGCCATCTGGTCAGAACCTCTGCGCCACATGCAGATGATCACCTGCAACTGTAAGTCTCCTGCAGTCATGCCCTCCGGCATTCCTGCCCTTCGCGGCACCACCTCAGAGAAGTTTGAGGCCGAGGCCATGATGGTATGAGGAGTTTGGGAAGATAGGGTTTGGAGGAGCCCGTATCTGGGCATTTGGTGGTGCAAGTGACAACTCAAGGTTAAGGTCATCAACAAGCATATCTGGGGATGCCATTGATTTTTATGTCTGGGCTTTTTGATGGTTTTTCTTGAGTTTGTAGGTTGAAATGCAGGATGCTCCTTCTTTCAACCGAGAAGTGGTTTAAATAGACATATGCTCATAAGGGAGCCGACACCACTTTGCATTTCCTGCGCAATTTGCGGTTGCGTCCAGTTAAAAGGGGAAGCATTTCTACTTTCGCTTTGCTTTCTTTTCCTCCCTGTTTTCTGGTGCATTATGTTTTGATTTCTTTTCAGTTTGTCGTTTTTGTTTTATTTTAGTTGGGAAAGTGTGATTTGTGTCTTTTTCGTTTGTCGCATTCCTTTTATTCCGGTTTGGGGAAGTGCGTTTTGTTTTTTTTTCCTTGTCTTTTGCAACTTTCTTTTCTTTTTATTTCCGGAAACAAGAAATTCAAAATTGAAAAAAAAAAAAAAAAAAAAAATACACGGAAAGGGCAAAGACAACCAGGCACACCACTAATACTTTAGAAATTATTCTTTCACAGTGCTCGGTGTCTCGGCCATTGGACCTTTGAGTTTAGCCCTATGGCTATCCTCTTCCGGGGCTTCACGCACAGCCTCTTGGGGCTCATCACTCGAGCTCCCAAAGATCGCACTCTTAGCTTGAGCGTACCTACTCTCGCGATTCTGTTTTCTTGCGTTTACCCGGTTGGTCCAGGTCCTCCAGCTGCTTTCTCATGTCATGGACGTAAACACTTACCATCTTTGAGAGATTTTTGTTCTCTTCCTCCGACGCCTCCAGCTGGTGTCGATTCACCTCCACTATCCTTGCCCTTTCCCTTTTTAAGCTTTTAATAATACTCTGGCATTCTTCCACCATACTTCGCTCCGCCGCCAACTGACCTCTCAGCACCTCCACCTCATGGGACTTCGCAGTAGGCGATGACCCACACTTGCGACTGTTGCGGTGCTTTGCACGCTTAGTGCCAGAGCATCGCTCACGACCCGGTTGTCATCCCTTGATCCCAGCACCTGTATATCCTTGGGAGTTACTAGATTTCTAGCAACTCCAAGGGCAACATCGTTGTCCAGCAGTATCGAGTCGTTCACTGTCACGTGCCCCCGTGTAGAGGCAAAGTAGGGCATCCACACTGGTGCCACTGCTTGGCCCCGAGTCTGAGTCGGTGGAGCTAGGTTGAGATCCAGCGAGAATGGGTAGGAAGAAGCCATTTGAACTTTCTTTTCTTTTGTTCTTTCTTTTCCTCTGTTGTGTGTTTCTACGTTTGTGTGTTTTTCCCCAACTCTTTCTCTTCTTCTTTTATAGAGTTAGTTTTTACGTAACCCTAGCCACTGCGCTTCTGCGTTTTGCGCGGCCCTTACGGCCTATCCCCTTAGGTCACCTCACCTGGTCCCCAACCCCTTTAATTACAGTTCCGCCTTTCAACGTTTTTGAGAAACGAAAGTCGTCACGCCTTCCTATGAAGCCAATAATTCTGGCTTGGGACCGTGAGAGAGACCTCTGCTTGTCGACACGTCTCTCACTTTGTTTCCCGTGACTCACAGGTGTCGAGACTTCAGGGCCCACTTTTTCTATTTTACTGAGTTCTCGCTCTTTGTGCTTCTGACTTGGTTTCTTTGTTTTATTTACTTTCTTCGCTTTTGGGCTTTCGTTTGGGTTGGGCTTTCTTTTGGTTTGTGCGTTTCTTTGGATTGGATTTCTGCGTGCGTAGGACTATTGTTAGGGCTTACTGTTTGGTTTTGTTTGGTTTTGTTTTGTTTTGTTTTGCAACCGTGTTGTAGTTGTTTTTCTTGTTTGTTCTTGTATTTACTTGCTTTATTCCCTTTATTTCTTGTTATAACGTTGTTGATGCCTGAATTCTTTAACATTGAGGACAATGTTTGTTTCTAAGTTTGGGAAGGGATAGCAAGTCTTTTTTTCGTTTCACTTAAATTCTTACTTTCTTTTATTTTGTTTTCTTTTCTGTTTTGAGTCTTTTTTTTTGTTCTTAAGTCACTTTCCGGACATATATGATGAGATTGTGATGAATGTTTAAATGACTTGATTGAAAATGAATGTTTAAAAAAAAAAAAAAAATTTGTTGTTCACTAAATGGCATCGTTCTAGCATGATATGTTTGAAACCCTCTTCGCACTTGCCATTTGTTTCATAATTCTCTAGTTGAGGGACTTGCATGATCCAAAGAATTGTATCAAGCATGAATTAGACTTGTATAACCATATAATGTGAGCTTTGAGCCTTGTGCTTCAATTCATGAGTGTTATACACATATTCTTACTTTTCTTGTCATCTGAGTTGTTGTTTGATCTCATTATTCATTGATTTGGTTGAGCACTTAAAAGTCACTCATTCTTGTGCAATTTGATTACATGACATTTGAGAAATGATATTAAGGCCCTCTTTGGACCGTTTGTGCCTTTCAAGCTAACCCTATGCATGCTTAAGCATGATTTTTCATTGTTAACCACCTTGAGCCTATATGTATGCCTTTTCTTTCAAGTAACCAGTTATTACTTCTAGCCTTAGCCTGAAAAACAAGAATTTACCTTTCTAAGGAACCCGTGAGCTTTAATTTAGATGTGTTTTTCATGCTAAGTTTGGGAAGGGTTATTACTTTCAAAAAAAAAAGAATACTTCACTAAAAGGGTGAAAGAAAAGAGAAAAGTTGTGGTTAAGTGGCAATGGTCTCAAATTCAATTTCATGTTTCTTGGTTGTTCGAATGGAAGGAAGGAGTGTGAATCATAATTAGTGGAGGTATAAGGCTTTGTGGTCTTTTTGATCACCAAAAAATGAGTGAAAATCTCAAGCGTGATGTTTCAAAGTCTTTTAGTCAACGATTATATGCTCTTACATTGTGAGTTCCTTGGACTTTGTTGTATCCATATCCTTCATTTCTTACTCACCTTGCACCCTTAGCCCCATTACAACCTATAATAAAGACCTAAATTGATCCTAAATGTCATGTGGTTGATTTGCACACATTTTTCAGCTTTTAAGTGTTTGGCATCCTTCTTGAGATCATTTTCATGCATGTTTTTCATCTTGCTAATTTTGAGTTAAGTCCCTTATGGTTTAATTCTATTCTCATATTTACTATTGAATGTTGCATTGTAACCCTCTTCCGAGTGATTCATTTGTGAGAGGACAACTTTGGTGAGATTTGAAGTTACATTTGTGCTTGGTATGATTTTTGAAGTTGTGTGAAAACTGAAATTGGAGAATGAGTTTCATTTGGCCATCACACTACTACACTTGAGCATGTTGTGTTCTGAACTTTGCCGCCTTGTGACTAATGTCTAAACTGAGTTTTTCTTGTGAAAACTTTTGAGTCGTTTGCATGAGTCGCTCTCTCTTTGGAAAATGTTCGGAAAGTTTTGTTTCGAGTCTTGTTTTAGTTTCTGTTTTGCTCGAGGACTAGCAAAAGATAAGTTTGGGAAGTTTGTTCGGTTCATTTTTACACATGATTTTTCATGTTATTCACCCACTATTTTGAGTTAGTTCTTGACATTTTATAGCTTTTTACTTCCTTTTTGTGTTTTCTTAGATTTTACCTTGGTTGGAATGAAAATGAGCTAAAAGTGCACTATTTGTTATAATTTCTGTTTTTGTTCATTTTCGTAGGTCAACTTCTTGGCCTGGGATCAACATGCTCCGGTGCTCGGATGAGGTCATGATCTTCACGAGACTTGTTCCAATGGATGTTAACTACAACATATCCAAATTTGAGCTCCATTGGACAAGTATTGCCCATCCAACCAATCCAGCATGTTACCACAGCTCTGAAAATCCGAACTTGGCCAGCTTTTACCTCCTTTGTGTTATTTTGATTTTCTTGTTACCATAACTCTTGGTAACAAGAAGTTACCTTAGCTTTGAGATAATTTCTGAAGCAATTGGCATCTTTGTGAGGACAAAGCTTCATGATGGCAAGGGGACAATGGGCTAAGGCTTTATCAAAGGTGGTAGTTTTATATTAAAAGGTAAAAGCTGGAAAGGAGGAGAGAGGGAGGAGAAGTCAAAGGGCAATCTGATTTGGGGGAGCTTTGCAACGGGAGAGAGAGGCTATTCCATCAGTCTACACATTGAGAGCAGATTTTGGAGAGTTGGAGCTAAGAGAAAGCCAAGGTGCAGCCAAGAAAAGTGGAGAAGAAGACTTCCACCATTGATGATCTTGAAGCTTTCATCATTTTCTGAAAATCTGTAAACTCTTTCTAATTTTATTTTGAGTTTGTATTTGGAATAAGTATGAGCAACTAAACTCCATAGCTAGGGCTTAGGTTGAAGCCCTAAACATGATTACCTTATTGTTTTGATGCTTGAGTGTATGAATTTCTAAATATTGTTGATGAATTCCAATTCACCAAATTAATCTATCCTTGATGTGTGTTTTTCCTTGGTTGGCCATCTTTGAAAGCATGCCTCTTGAGATTGTTGGGATTATGTGTATCTTCATGTTTTCCTAAGCAATAGATGGATGGAGTAAGAACCATCCATGTGAATTGGTTTCTTGAATACCTAATGTAAACACCATGCTATTAGGATTCTTGTGATGTTCATATTCTCTTTGAACTTAATGGGTTTTCCTTGTAATTGGAATCGAAGTACGAACCATACCTAGGTTCGGTTATGAGGAGAGCACAAGTATTGTAGCACGAACCATGCACTTTACGTATATTAGAGAGAATCAATGCGTCTTGAGCCACGACCCATGGTCTTGATTGCGAACATTTTCATCAACACGTTTAGAGTTCATCACTTGAGTATTCATGAACTTTGGTAGAATTGTTTAGGGTGGATTCCGAAACCCTAGTGTGTGTCACATTTTAATTTCACATCTTGATAATTCATCTATGCCATTCTTGTTAAATTTAGAGTTCATTTACATTCATGCAATAGAAATAGGTCACTTGAAACAAATCAAACCCCCCCCCCCCAAAATGTGTGTGTGAGTTGCGTGTTTGACACATTTTGTGTCTTTGTTACTGAATTTTATTTGTTTCTGTAATTGTTTTGGACTTTTGGTCCGCGTTGTGTTCTTGCATTTTCTGTGCTGAATCCAACCGTATAAAGAACGTGAAATTTGGATAAACGGTTGGAAAGTTATAGGCAAAACACTGGACAGAGGTCGAAACTGGAAAAACAGAGAAACGAATCTGCCCAAAAATGACCGGTCGTTACTGTTCAGCGACTGGTCTCACTGTTCACTGTTCATGGGACTGTTCACAGGTGATAAAGTGGTGATAAAATGGCGATAGAAAATGCTGTTTGTGTTTTTGTTTAGTTTTCTTGTGTTGTTTCATTTCTTTTACACTTCTTTACTCATTTTTAGTTTCCATTTTGCATTTGTGCATTTGTGGTGTGTCAATTAAGTGTTCTTTATGTACTCAAATTAGAACTTGTAGGAAGCCGACAAGTTCTTCGTGGGATCGAACCCGTACTTACATAATCTATACTTCAATAGATTCGTGCACTTGCGGGTATTTTTAATTGGTTGTTTGCACATTCATTAATTTGTGTCCTCTTAGGAATGCAACAATAACTGGCTGCACCACAACTCCATCCTACGCCCAAAACCAATCATCACCGGCTCCGGCCCTATACCAACTTTCGTTAATGACCTCATTGATCGGGACCTAGAGATTGGAGTTTGGCAGGCATCTCAAATGTTATTGAGCCCTCTGTGGCAAAATTAATCCGTGCCATTCCTCTCTAATCTAATCTTCTCGCGAGGATTCTTTGATTTGGCCTTGGAATAAGGATGGAACTTTTTCTGTTCGTAGTGGTTACCATTGGGCTATGGATAATTTGGTGGCAGTGTGCACTGTGCCGGATCATCACTCCCACCAAATTGATAAAAAGTTATGGAATACAATTTGGAGCATGAAAGTCCTCCCAAAGATCAAACTTTTCTTTTGGAGGGCTATGACCAATTCCCTGCCGACTCTAAAAAACCTCTTTCATCGAGAGCTAGGACCTCTCCGGGGTGTACTCTTTGCAATTCGGGGGACGAGTCAGCTGAACATGCGATTCTATTGTGTCCTTGGAGTGCTTGTGTTTGGTTTGGGATCCCCTTAAACTACTGTGTAAATGTCCAAAGCGTGACTTCTCTTGACAGATGGCTTTTGGGAGTTACTGATTTTTTGGATCTGTGTGAAGGAAGGAAAAAGGAGACACTTGCTTTGGTGGGTATCACATGTTGGGAGATTTGGAAAGAAAGATGCTCTGCTCTTTTTGAAAGTCGTTCCCCTTGTCCCCACTCTGTTATCCGAAGAGTTATTTCCTTATGGGGAGAACTTTGTCCATCCCCTGGTGTTCCTGCTAGTTCCACTCCCCTGTTTCTCCCCCCATGCTCTCTGGAGGGCTCCTCCCCTTCCATATGTTAAGGTTAATATGGATGGAGCTTGGAAAAAGGAATCACTGCAGGGTGGTATGGGTTGTTGTTTACGTGACTCTGAGGGCAGAATGTTGGCTGGTATGAGTAAAGCTACTCTCGGAACTCTGCAGTTGAAGTGGAAGCGGAAGCTGTTTTGGAAGGACTAATATTGGCCAAAGAGAAAAACTGTCAGAAAATCATTCTTGAAAGCGATTCCATGGATGTTGTCTCTTGTATGAGAAACGAAAATCTGCGCGGCAACTGGAGAATCATCCCACTTATCTTGGAGATCAGGAGGCTCTCTTCATGGTTTACCTCGGTCAAATGGGAATGGGTATCTCGCAAGCAAATCAAGCTGCGCATGCTGCTGCAGCACTATCAAACATGAGGGTGCGAACTATGCGTTGGGCTTCACAGCCTCCTCCCTCATTGGTTCAGGTATTGGCAAAGGATGGTTTGCCTTGCCCCCCTAGTATTTAATTTTGATTATATGGTAGGATTACTACTTGTATTTCCAGGTTTTGTCTCCTGGGAGGTATCTTTGGCCTCCTTGTGATTTGTTTGTAATGTTCTGGGGTTCTCCCCTGTCCCTGTACTTTTCTTTCTTGCACGTCCTGGTTGGTGTTGCTTGAGCCATCTTTGGCTTTCTCAATGAAGTATTATTAAGACCAAAAAAAAAAAACCCATGAATACACATTGAGCAGTCATTGGTTGAAGCTTGTGCACATTATAACATCTCAAGTAAGGATAAACAACAGTGCCAAAAACTCTCAGATGCTGAACATTAGGAGCATGGCCAAACAACTTAAGGAATGGAGATTGATGATTCAAAATCTCACTCGACATTCTATTTATTAGATAAACAGCATGAGCGACAGAATGAACCCAAAACTTTGTAAGAAGTGAAGCAGCAGATAAAAGAGTTATGGCTGTGTTAATAACACGACGATTCTTTCTTTCAGCCAGCCCATTCTGCTGAGGAGAAGACAAGTGATGAATAATGATGTTAGAATCAAGAAAGGCATTGAAAAATGTGCTAGTAAACTCACCCCCTCCATCAGTTTGAAATATCTTAACTTTAGCATCATACTGATTTGTGAGCATATCATAAAACTTCTTGAAAACTCCAAAAACATCTAATTTATTAAAAATGGGATATAGCCACATAAAACCAGTACATTCATCAACAAAATTGACATAATATTTGTAGCCATCAATGGATTTTACAGCAGAGGGACCCCATACATCACTATGGATACATTGAAATGGCACAGTAGCTCTAGAATGACTAGTAGGAAACGACAACCTATGCATTTTGCCTTGTAAACATGCTGAACAAATAGCTGAAAGAAGATCATAAGAAACGGAAATAGCAGAAGCGTGCAACATTTTCTTTGTAACCTCATTGGTGGTATGTCCTAACCTCTGATGCCACATGGAGGACTTTATTTGCTGGCCAATGTAAGCTATATTCATTGAAGAAACTGAAGATACTGTACACTGAGGAAGCAGTGGAATAGGATATAAGCCATGATCACTCTTTCCCTTGAGAAGCACCTGATGAGTGACTTTGTCCTGTATTAAGAAACCAAAGACATCAAACACAATATAGCAGTTGTTATCCTTACAAAGTTGGTGCACTGACAAAAGATTTGCTTTGAGTTGAGGAACATGAAAAACAGAGGGCATTGTAAGCCTAGATGTGGCACAAGAAAGATTAGAAGTGCTGATATGAAGTATATTCAAACCTTCCCCATTTCCAACTGTGACATTTTCCTCAGGTAGCACATGGAGTCACATTTTGCAACTAAGACACATCACCCACCATATGATGTGTGGCTCCACTATCAGCAATCCATACTTGTTCAGGAGAATAAGAAGTCTGTGTTGTCATAGCAATTAAGGAAGAAGGAGGAGCTTGACCTTGAAATAAGTAATTCGACCTGTGATGACAATCCAAAGCACCATGTCCACGCTTGCCATAGATTTGGCACTCATGCACTGTAGAAACTGAAGATTGAGAATTGGCAGGCCTATAGAAGCAGTTAATAGCCGTATGACCCCTTTTATTACAAATCTGACATTCAGGAACAAACTTGGAACCTGAAAATGTGTTGTGGCCTAGATAATCAGGAGTAATGCCTCTGAAATTTGGACAAGTTGGAGAGCTAAAATTCCTTCCACCATTGAACTTGCCTCGACCAAAACCACTATGAGAAACAGGGCGAGGACCAAAAGACAATGAAGGAGGTCGAGAAGATGCATTACCAGAATAACCAACATGAGAAGCAGGTGTAGGAAGCAAACCTTGTCCTGAAGACATAGAGATAGACGATGAACCACTTTGAGCTCCTTGAACCCCATAGCAAGAAGATGTATGAGGCACAAACATAGCAGAATGAGAGGTAATCCGAACGTCGCAGTTTGCTCAAGCAACCAGTAACTGAGCCCGAAGATCTTTCAACGAGATTGGTGTATCACGAGCAATCAAGATCGTTTTGATTATGTCGTATTCAGGTGGTAAACCGTTTAATGCAACAATGACAAAGTCATCATCAGAAATCTTAGTACTAGTAGCATGTAACTGATCACGCAGATGCTTGAGATGAAGAAGAAATCTCTCGATGGAATCTCCACCTTTTTGCACAGTCTGAAATTCAGTTTTCAAATGATTAATTCTAGCACGAGAAATCGACGCATAACGATCGGTGAGATTAAGCCAAGCATCCCTGGTAGTCTTACAGCCAATAACCTACTCAATTGCTTCATCAAGACTGAGAAGAGCTTTATCAGTGCGCATCCAATCCTTATACGCAACAATGACTTCCGATGTCACTCCCTCTTCATCAACAATCGCAAATTTGGGCGGAGGAAGAGCAGAGCCATCAAAATGTCCAAAGAGGTCGTAACCTTCAGAACCGACTCAATTTGATAATTCCACTTAAGAAAATTATCATCAGTAAGACGAATAGTAAGCAATCCAAGGAGTTGTTCAATTTTGAGAGAAGATGATGTAGAAGCAGCTGTGGCAGAAATCTAGGGTTTTCTGAAACAAAAATTTTCGATTTTGAGAAGAAAATTCGTCGAAGAAAGATGACGAAGACACAGAAGCAGAGAATAGAACAGAAATATGCGCAGGAGAAGAATTGATCAGACAGCCATTGAGGGCTCTGATACCATGATAACGAAAGTGATATTTGCAGAGAAAGATAAAGAAGGAAGAAAGCTAGAGAGAGAACATAGAGATTTCTAAGAGATCTTTTACTGTTTGTATTTTCTTAATGAACAATTACCGTACACACAAGAGCTTTATACAATTGCTTAACACCTCCTAACTGACCACGAGATATACATGTGATCTACAGCTAATATGCTGACTAGACATGTACAGTCATAAGGAGCTTGGGAGCAACCCGCATTTCACAGTGTACGTGCTATAGTCCTCCATCGAGCAATTCCAATTGCAACTTCATACAAAGTTCTCCATTCTAAGTGATGATTTGCTCCCAAAGGAGATACATACACACACTTGGCCTTGAATTGAAATCTGAAATCAATGATCTTGAAGAAAGCATTCAAGGGCTCATATTAACACAGCATTCAAGGGCTCATATTAGGGTTGACCTTGAACTGTGCCTCAGTTTCCCAAAGAAAATAAAGTTAACAATTTGTCATCTATCTGTTGGAAATTTGGCTCACATTAAGGATGCAGGCTTCAGAGGAAGCGACCGGTCACAAGGGAGGAGCAACTGGTCGTTTGAAGCAGATTGAAAAAAACTGGAATTCGCTGCAGGCGACCGATTGCCAAGTTGGTGCAACCGGTCGCCAAGTTGGTGCAACTGGTCGCTTGAAGCAGATTGTAAAGCGACCGGTCACTAGGAATGTGCGACCGGTTGCCGCCGCGCTGTGCTGAATTTCTCCACGCGTTTTTCAGGTTGTCTTCTCAAGACTGAATTCCCTACCTAACTCCAAGTGCCTCCAAAGTCTTTAATGGGTTCTAGGAAGTCTGGTAACATGCTAAAGAAGCTAGGAACACCATTGAATGTTGTTTGTTGACTTGTAGCAAAGGATTTTGTAGATAGGGTGGCTATAGGGTGTATGCATTAATGGTTTGCTTTTGGCTTGCCTAACCTATGGTTTAGGTGTGGGTGGCTGAAAGTGAGAACGTGCAGGGGTAATTGCAGCCCTCTCCTAAGTCCAAAGACTTGTCTACAAAAGGAAAGAAGATGCAAGGCAACAAAGGTGTGGTTAAGTTCACCAAGGGAGTGGTCTTTATTCTCCAAAGGGTGATTAAGTTCACAAAGGGTGAGGGTAATTCCATCAAGGGTGTTTTAACCATCAAGGGAGGAAGAGAGTGCAATCAGCTCAAGTAAGGATCTAAGTATTGGGGTCTTGTAAGTCTAGACACCAAAGGGGGGAAACACCAAGGGTGAGAAAGTGTTCACAAGTGCATCAAAGTGTTGAGCAAAGGGTGAGAGAGAAAAGAGAGCTTGGGGAGAGAATAGAGTTCTAAGGGGGTTTCTTTGTAAACCAAAGTTGTAACTTATTCTTTCATTAGTGAATTTCTCAAGGGGATCACCAAGAGGATGTAGGCAATTGCTGAACCTCTATAAATTCTTGTGTCACTTTGTGCTTTGTTGTTTTCTGCAAGTGTGTGAGTGTGTGATTCATCCATCATTGTGTTTGTCACAAAGTCCATCAACAACAAGATCATTAGGGGAGTGAGTGAAAGTTTAGTTCAATTTTCACAACACTATCTTGCCATTGACATTGTTTTCCAACCAGTGAAAAGAAGAAAAAAAAATGAAATCACAAGGACATTATTTTCCTCTTCTCTTCACGAATTCCAGTTTGACAACACCTTCAACCCCAACATTGTTAGCCTCTAAAGCCTCATACTCAATCGATAGTGACCTTTGATTTTTCCAGTCTCTTCAATTTTAAATGCCATGTCTTTCACTTTTTCCCAATATTTTGTCAAAAAAATCTAGTGTGGAAATACAAATAAAGCACTTCACTAGGAAAAATTGATGAAGCTCTGGTTCGTCAAAGTGTCATTTGTGTAGAAATTCTCTCTCAGTGACGCCTGGAAATTAATTGAATGGCTTCCTTTTCCCATGTATATGTACAATTTTTTTGTTTTTCTTTTCTTGTTAGTTTGAGATAAACATGTTTGAATTGAATGGCTTCCTTTCCCCATGGGAATGACTGATATATCTTCTTTCAGTTAGTTTGGAACACCAACGGAGAAGAGTAACAGAAGCTAAGATAAATCCTCTTCTCTAGAAGGATCACGGTATTTAACTACAGTTATTTTGACTCAATTGCTGATGCTACCTCACATTGCAGGTAACAACCAATTAGCTCAATTAATCAAATTAGAAGGTGAGTACTTTTAATCCCAGGATAATTTTTTTCGGCACTTTATAATCTTTGCTTGTTTTTATTTCATTCAGAATGACAGGAGACAAGAATATACAAAAATATTAAACATCAACTAAAGTGCAGAACACAAAACATAGCAGGCTTACTAGGCAAAACAGAGCACCGCATCGAGAAGGCAGAACGACTGGTTGGAAGCAAACTTGAAAAAGATCTGAGGCCAATGGAAACCAAGTTTGGTCATAGAATATGTAGTATACTTGGACGCCATGACAGTCAACTTGCGCAGCTGTGAACTACAAAAATGGAGTTTTATATTTTATTCATCTTCACACAAACTAACTACTTAGACTTAATATTATTCAAATAATGTGATTGTGCTGAAATGGAAGATGGCATCCATTGCTCAAACAAAAACAGTATGAAAATATTTTTCGGATAACGAAAACTGTTTCATTATAACGAAGCTAACTTCCTTACAATAATTCAGCTAGAATTTCCTAATCACCGTAGACCTGCTCCTGAACAAAATTGCCTTAAGGTCCCAGCTCAATTTTTGCCAAGCTTTGATAGACAAAAGGTCTAAGCTCTATTTTATCGATCTTATATGGACTAAAGGTCCCAGCTTAATTTTTTTCGAGCTCTTATGGACGAAAGGTCCAAGAAGGTCCAAGCTCAATTTTTGTAGAGCTCTAATGGACGAAAGGTCTAAGCTCAATTTATATTGAGCTCTGATGGTTGAAAGGTCAAAGCTCCATGTGTATTGAGGTCATATGCACGAAAGGTCCAGTCTCCATTTTTATCAAGCTCATATGGACAAAAAGTCCAAACTCAATTTTAGAGCTGAGCTCTGATGGGCGAAAGGAACAAGCTCATTTTTTGGCCAGCTCTGATGGACAGAAGGGCCCATCTCAATTTTTGTTAAGCTCTTATGGAAGAAAGGTCCAGGCTCTAGGCTTATCGAGCTCATATGGATGAAAGGTCCAAGCTCAATTTCTGTCGAGCTCTGATGGACGAAAGGTCCAAGCTCAATTTATATCGAGCTCAGATGGAGGAAAGGTCCAAGCTCCTTGTTTCTCGAGCTCATATGGACAAAAGGTCCAAGCTCAATTTTCGTCAAGCTTTGATGGACGAAAGGTACAAGCTCATTTTTTGGCGAGCTCTAATGGACAAAAGGTCAAAGCTCTATTTTTATCGAGCTCATATGGACGAAAGGTCCAAGCTCAATTTTTTTTCAAGCGCATATGGGAAAAATGTCCCAGCTAAATTCTTGTCAAGCTCATATGGACGAGAGGTCCAAGCTCAAATTTTTATCGCGCCTTGATGGACAAAAGGTCCAAGCTCAATTTTCTCAAGCGCATATGGGAAAAATGTCCCAGCTAAATTCTTGTCAAGCTCATATGGACGAGAGGTCCAAGCTCAAATTTTTATCGCACCTTAATGGACAAAAGGTCCAACCTCAAGTCACCAAGCTCATGCTCAGGTTGGCGATGGTACCCACATCAAATCGCCAACCTCATGCTCAGGTCGACATGAGACCCACCTCACCTTGCCAAGCTCATGCTCGGGTTGTCAAATAACCAACCTCGTATCGCCAAGCTCATGCTCAGCTTGGAATGGAACCAACATCAAATCACCAAGCTCATGCCTGGGTTGGCAAGGGACCAACCTCGAATTGCCAAGCTTTCAGGTTGGCAGAAGTCCTTGGCGAGTTGAGGCCCGGGTTGGCAAGAGTCTAACCTCAACATTTGTCGAGCTCAGGCTTAGATTGGTAAGAAAATCAACCACAAATTGCCAAGCTCAGCCTCATGTTGGTGGAAATCCGACCTCACGACATCCTGAGCTTAGCCTCAAATTGGCGAAGATTCGGACCTCGAGACTCGTCAACATCAATTGAGCTTCCTTCACCAATGTCATCATGATACGTGGCATCTATACCATTAGTCCATTTACACATCAAGTTATATTTCTCCTTTGCACAACAAATTATTACTTTCTTCGCTACTGCCCAAGTCCTTTTGCCACACTTGTTTTTTATGGAGATTTGGGGACTCTTCATGGTGCCGATATGTTAGTTACTACAAAATTTATGATATGATTTAATATTGCTTGCTCGGCCAAATTATTAAAATGCAACTCCCCACACAGAACTCTCTTGTTTGGGGACTTAGGGGACTTCTGTTTATGAGGTAAAATACATCTAGACCAAGCTCGACTAAAGCACGATGACAGAGTTGAGTTTAGGCCCATATGGTAGGGATGAGCTCGATGTTAGTGGTCGAGCTGGGCTCGAGCCTGATCACCATATATTTTTCCACCTTGACCCAGTTGGGCTTGTTGACCCATTGGTCCATGGGCTTGGGCCCGGTGTGCCTGAGGTTGACATCAATTGAGTTTACGTGGTGTTCACTCAAAGGACTCCTAGTCATAGAGAAGCTATGATGTTTCGAGATCACCAAGATGCCTATCTAAATAGATTCCTAGTCTGAGGAGGACAAGGTTGTTCTGGAGTCCTAGTTCGAGGAGGGCTAGGTTGTTCTAGAGTTCTACTCTGAGAAGGACTAGGTGGTCTGGGATGATATAAAAGACGGAGGAACCCTCCGTCAAAGGTATGCAATTCTAAGCACCAAAATCTATTGTGCAATCTGCTCGCAAACACCCAACTGACTTAAGCATTGGAGGGTCCTTGGTCTACACCACACCGGTGTCACCCACTGTTAGCTTTTATGTTTTACAAGTTCTGGACGACGACTTGGTTGGTCACGCTGACCTAGACTGGAAGAATTGCCCGACCTCAGTCTCGAAGAGGTCATCTTCTGTTGAATCAATTTTAGAGATCAACAATACATAAAATCAAGAAGCAAAGCACAAGTATGGTTGGAAACGAAATAAGCATCCTCAAAATTAAAATATAGCTGTTCGGAAAATGTGTAAAAGGACTCTACCCTAGTAAGAGACTAGGCCATTTCTACAAAAAGGAAGGGGGAAAAAAAAGACAAGCCGTCAGAATTGCCCGACCCCCACTTTCCGCCAACACCTGCTATGATTGCTCATCCCCTTGACCCTGAGTTGCTCTTGCCTAGTCACGGCCTACGTCCATTAGTGTTGGGTTTTTGGCCTACTTAAATTTGGCATTAAGGATTAATGTTTTTGCTTTAGCATAGGAATGTACACCAATTCACACTGAATATAATTTTTATTGGTTTTATTTTAGTTAAGCAGGACCCGCGCTGAATTCCTCCTCCTGGAATCCGTGATGAACCCTGCTTCCAATCCGGCATCTAACCGATTCCGGACCCACTTTACTAAAAAGCTCTATTGCCCCAATTGAAACTAATAGACGATTCGACTTCTACCAAAATTTCGGCATAGTCTCCTTTATAACTGGAACATTTCTCAATTTCCAGGTACCTGCAAACAAGCGCCAAAACAAACCCAACTTCAAGGTAAGGGCACGCACAACAGTTGATAAGACTATTCAAATGGGCTTCATGCCCTCTACTAAACTCAAAACGAGCAAGCAGAGCAACTAAAGATTAAGTTTACAACCCAAAGAAAAGGAAAGTAGAGAAAGATAAAGAGGAATTCCTCCAGTACGAACAGCGGCGATGCCTCAACATGGTGGTCTCGACCTCGGATATCTAGAACCTGGGGGCAAAAAACAGAAAATGTGAGTGGACGAAAACAAAGCGTTAAACATAATTTGTATTCAACATAAATAACCCCCTCTGTTTAAGAAAATAGTGCCCAAAACACCATGCAATAGATTTCTTCGGTAAACGTGTTAATGTATGAATTTTGATTCATTCTTTTGGCTTCCCTTGACAATTTTGTAATAGGATTTTTATATGTATTTATCAAGCTCAAGGTTAGATTAAGAATAGCATCTCTAGGTGTTCTTAACTCTCATCTATCCTATGGAGGTTCAAGCAAATTGACAAAGGTAAATCATGCATTGCATATCATGCATTAAAACTGTTTTCATAAATGATGACTAGTCATCCTTGCTCTGTAGGATTTCCAGCTGGTTAACCATCTGTTTTGTCGTATTCTCTTTTCTCTCTCTACTACCATGTGTTAGTTTGACCTAAGGGATTCTTTTGTCTGTAAAGGCTAGTGATTTCCTCATTTGGTAGCCGTCTCTTTTGTGTGGAAGTTTTGGAAAGATTGGCTTGCCATCTTTCTCTTCTTCTTCCTCAAGAGTGAACCACATATTTCATCTATGAGTTTTTCTAATTGATTTCTTTCTGAAAAACTGCTTTTGAAATATGAATCTGTATCTAGCTATTTAAATCATTCTCTCATTTAGATCTAAGTCTGATTCAAGACTGATTTCTTCAAGAGTATGGTTTCTTGAAAAAATTGGTCATTCTCCCTTGAATCCAAATTTTGGTTTCGGTCTAAGATGGAGCTTGCAAGCTAGTGCCATGGGATGAACGAGCTGGAGAAGGAGCTGCCATTGCCACGAAGAACTGAGCTTCAAGCTTTGCTAAGTTGGAGAAGAAGATTGTACAAAGGTGGTATAGCTCATCTTCCTAAATAGATCTAGGTTTTGCTTGAGCTTGCTTGTATTCCTTTGTAAGAATCTTTTTCTACTTAGTGGATTACCTAGTCGGTTGATGACTCCAGTTTTTCCCAATGCTGGGTTTCCTGGATAAACAAAATCTGTTTTGCATATCTGTAAATTTTTCTGGTTTTGTGTTCTTGGTGGTTGACTAGTCATCTATATCTGCTGTTTGCTGTTTACTTGATATTGATGACTTCACACACTTTCACCATAGTTGTTGCTAGCACAGGGGATGCCTAGATTGACGGATCCTTCTGAGTGCCTAAGTTGTCACTAGTAATCTTCTAGGGCTGCAGGTACCTTGTGGCATGCTCTGTGTGTTCTCTTGATTGTTGTGTTGTTGTGTCTTGTTTGTTTAGTTAAATTTACCCCTTGTCACCTAAGTACCATTTTCAATTGGTATCAGAGCGTCAGCTATTAACACAAATAGAGAGATCCTAGGATTTGTTTTGGTGTTTAGGTGTGCTCACTATGGAAAGGGATCGAGTTGCTGGATCTTGCAACTCCCCACCTTATTTTGACGGTAATAACTACGCTGCATGGAGAGAAAAATTTGAGATATTCCTTGATGCTCTTGATGAGTATGCAAGTGTGTATCTCACAAAAGAGTGGATTGCTCCGGTTAAAGACTGTTGAGGGTGAAGTTGTACCCAAGCCTAGGTCAGAATGGACTGAAGCAGAGGTGTTTGCTGCGTATGCAAACAAGAAGGCCAGAAATGCCTTAGTTACAGCCTTGTCTAGCACACAGTTTGCACATATACAACACATCCCTAATGCTAAACGGGCTTGGGATAAACTAAGGGTGGTTCATGAAGGGGATGACCAAGTTAGAACTCTAAAACTTCAGATGGTGCTTGCACAATTTGAAGAACTTAGGATGTCTGAAACTGAGTCTATTTCTAAGTTCTATGGGAGAGTGGAAATGATCACAAATGAAGCCATGAGTCTTGGTCAACCTATTCAAGAGCTTCTTGTTGTTCAGAAAATTCTTCGTGTTCTACCATCTAGATTTAGAGCAAAGAAAACCGCAATCATGAAAGTCCAAAACTTAAATGAAATTAAGCTTGGCAAGCTTGTAGGAAAATTAAAAACCTATGAGATGGAGTTGAATATGGAAGAAAATGACACTAAAAAATCAAAAAATGTTGCACTTCAAGGAGTGCATGGTTCCTCTCTGAAAGGTGGTGAAAAATCCTCAGATTTTGAGGATGAGATGGCCTAGTTTGTCAAAAAATTTAGGAGAATTCTTAAGGATAAGGGAAAGTTTGCTAGAGAGGGTAGCTCTGGTGGTGAGAGACAATTTAGACCATCAACTGATCGGTCTAATGAGAGGAACAAGGATGTCAAACCTTTCACTAAACACTTTAGAAAATCTGTCAAGTGCTTCACATGTGGAGGCATTGGGCACTATGCTGCCGACTGTGCAAACAATCAGAAAAAATACTCCAAAGGAAAGGACAAGGCCATGAAAGTGAGCTGGAGTGAGAGTGAAAGTGAAGTGTCTCAAGAGGATTCATCTTCCTCTGATGATGATGACCAACAAGTTGCCTTCGTTGCCTCTGTGCAACCTGTGTCTGATGATTCTGATTTTGAGTCTGATGACCTTGCATACGAGTCATTAGGAAGAAAATATGATTGCTTGTTCAAAGAGACTTTTTCCTTGAAAGAAGAGAGTCTCAAACTTGAGGCAAATAACCAAGAACTTCAACATGAACTTCTCATCTTAAAAGAAACCAAAAAGGAGTTGAGTGACAAATTTGAGTCTCTAGAAAAAGAAATTGTTGCACTTGTGTCAATTAGGAGTAATCTTGAAAATCAAGTTAATGTCCTCAAGGAGAGTAACATTGGGTTCCAGAACTCAAACAAACAGCTCCTAGGTGAATTGAATGAAGCAAAAAGTAAGGTTATATCTATGACCATTGGTGCCACAAAAATTGACAAAATGTTGAATATGGGAAAACTTCATGGGGACAAAGGCGGTCTTGGATTTAATCATTTTGATTCTAGGTTGTCCAGCTCAACCACTAAGTTTGTCAAGTCAAAAACTCCAGCCATTGCACCTCTTGATGTTCATTAGGTAGTCAAAAAAACCTAAGTTTGTTCCAACTTGTCACAAGTGTGGGTTGACTGATCATATTAGACCAGTCTGTCATATGTACAAAAAGGATAAGACCAGAAAATTGTCTTCAAAATCTAAAAGGAATCCCAGATCTTTGCAAGATCAGGTTGATGATTTGCTAAATGAAGTCACTAAGATTGCCAAACTTGTCTCCCTTAAAATAAGTTCACCCATTGTTCCTAAGTCTACTTGGATTACAAAAGGTCATGCCAAATGTCTAGTTGTGCTAAATGCTTTTGCTGCTTCAAACACCAATTCTTGGTACTTTGATAGTGGCTGTTCCAAACACATGTCTGGTGATAGGAGTGTTTTCTCATTTCTCAGGCCATTTGATGGAGGCACTGTGACTTTTGGTGGAGGTCAAAAGTCTCAAGTTGTGGGGAAAGGTACTGTTTGTATCCCTAGTTTACCCGAGCTTAAGAATGTTAGATTTGTTGAGGGTCTCACATCCAATCTCATTAGTGTAAGTCAGTTGTGTGATGATGGAATAGTAGAATTTAGATACTCCAAGCATGGTTGCAAAATCATTGGAAAGGGTGGCAATGAGATTGTGAGTGTGTCAAGGTCTAGGGACAATTGTTATTGCATTGATGGTGTCAATGATGCAAAAGAAGTAGTTTGCAATAAGGTTGTGAATGAAAGTGTCTTGTGGAATCAAAGACTTGGACATGTGAATTTTAGAGACTTGCATAAATTGTCCAAGAGAGAGTTAGTGAGTGGTCTACCAAAGCTTGACAAATCTGATCAACATGTTTGTGAAGGATGTCAAATGGGCAAGCAAGTTAGAGTGTCACACAAAAAGGTCAAACACATTCAAACACATGTAAGTCTTGAACTTGTTCATATGGACCTTGTTGGTCCTATCCAAACCTTGTCCCTTGGTGGAAAGAAATATATTCTGGTCACGGTTGATGATTTCTCTAGGTTCACTTGGGTCTCATTCTTACGTGAGAAATCTGAGACCTTTCAAAGGTTTAAGTCTGTTTGTCATCTTTTGCAAAAAGAGAAAATGACTAGTCATCTGCCTCTTGTTAGAATTAGAACAGATCATGGAACTGAATTTGAGAATTCTCAGTTTCTTAAATTTTGTGAAGAAATGAGAATTAAACATGAGTTCTCTGCCCCTATTACACCTCAGCAAAATGGTGTTGTGGAGAGAAAGAATAGGGTTCTTGTTGAGATGGGTAGGGTGATGCTAAATAGCAAAAAACTTGCTAAACATTTTTGGGCTAAAGCTGTCAATACAGCTTGTTACATCTCAAACTCCCTATGAGATTTGGAAAGGAAAGAAGCCTAATGTGTCATATTTTAGAGTCTTTGGTAGCACATGTTATATTTTGAGAGATAGGGAGCATCTTGCTAAGTTTGATTCTAAGTGTGATAAGGGAATATTTCTAGGGTATTCCACTTCCAGCCGAGCCTATAGAGTGTACAATTGTAGAACAAGAACCATTATTGAATCCATAAATGTCAATATTGATGATTTTGCTGCCTCTACGGAGACGGCTTTAGATGAGGATGGTCTTCTTCCTCCTCCTCTTGAGCATGACCCTCCAGGTCTGGATCTTGTGGTTGACCTGTCAACTTTTGGAAGTTCTGTCCGTTGCCCCTCAACCCCTTCAACTTCTAGTTCCATTTCATCTGTCCAGGCTGACAGCTCCCATGTTGATCATAGTCCTCTCACTCAAACTGAGAGTGTCATTATTGGCCCTCTTAATCAGGGAGTGAGAACTAGGAAACAACTAGCTCAAGAGATTAGCCATGTGTGTTATGTCTCAAAGGAAGAGCCTAAAAATGTGAAAGAGGCCTTGCATCATGGTGAATGGTTACTTGCAATGCAGGAAGAATTAAATCAATTTGTGAGAAATGATGTTTGGTACCTTGTTCCTAGACCAGTTAACACAAATGTCATAGGCACTAAGTGGATTTTCAAAAATAAAACTGATGAACAAGGTAATGTGGTAAGAAACAAGGCTAGATTGGTTGCTCAAGGATACATTCAAATGGAAGGCATTGATTTTGATGAAACTTTTGCCCCTGTTGCAAGATTAGAATCTGTTAGATTACTTCTTGCCATTCCTTAAAACTTGAAATTCAAACTTTATCAAATGGATGTCAAAACTGCTTTTTTGAATGGTATTTTAAATGAAGAGGTCTATGTTGAGCAACCAAAGGGTTTTGAAGATCCACATCATCCAAATGATGTGTTTCATTTAAAAAAGGCACTCTATGGTTTGAAACAAGCTCCTAGAGCATGGTATGAGAGGTTATCCTCTCATCTTCTAGGAAATGGATATGTTAGGGGGTCGGCTGACAAAACCTTGGTTGTCAAAAGATTTAAAAAAGATGTCTTGATTGCTCAAGTGTATGTTGATGATATTGTAGTTGGTTCTACCTCTGATTTGCATGTTCAAGAGTTTATTCATGTCATGACTAGTGAATTTGAAATGAGTCTTGTGGGCTTGGATGCACCGATACGCCGGATTTTTGGGGTATGCGCGTATCCGATACCACCCCGATACGATACGGCACCGATACGTATCCGATACGCCACGTGGCGTATCGTGGACTTTCTGAACCTGTTGACTTTGCGATACGGCTCCGATACTTCGTCGATACGGTCACGATACGGTCGCGATACGTTTTCGATACGTCAGGGGGAAAATTGAAAGTAATTGGAAAATTTGGGGGTGATTTTGAAGGTTATTAAATATTTGGGGTAAAATTAAAACTTAGAAGTTCAAACACTCTGCCTATGTCGAGAGGCTAGGTTTTTTTGGGTCTCATTCAAACAGCAAACAAAACAGAAGACGGAGGAAGAAGGAAATAGGAAAAAGGAAGAAGGAAGAGAACTCACCAGCGTCGTCGCACCCATAGCCGTGGCACCTGGCCGTCGCACCCATAGCCGTCGCCATCTCAGATTCATTTGGGGTTTCTTACGCAGGAGCTCAAGGTTTTCTTTCTGTTTTCTTTTAATAAGCTGCTTTGCTGTTTTGTTAGTTGGGTTTGGGTATATAATTTTAAAAATTGTTGTGTGGTAGTTTTTGAAGTTGGAATTGTTGTTAATTAGATAATAGGTACGTATATGCTATATTATATGGGTTGGGTATATAATATATTCTTTAAAATATTTTGGAAACAGCTGCCTATGAATTGTTTTGTTAATGTTTTGAACATATTATGGATGAAATATCAATTATCAATTATTCTATTTATATTATTATTTTTAAATATATATTATTTTAATCGCCGTATCGGTGCCATACCCGTATTCTATTTTTTGGAGATTTGCCGTATCGGCGTATCGTATCGTATCGTATCGCCGTACCCGAATATCCGTATCGGTGCAACATAGCTTGTGGGTGAGCTTAACTACTTCTTAGGTCTTCAAATCAAACAAAGCCATGATGGGATCTCTGTTTCTCAATCTAAATATGCAAAAAATCTTGTGAAAAAATTTGGTTTGGAGGGTGCAAAATCTGCAAGAACTCCAATGAGCACTAGTGCTAAAATTCATAGGGACTTGCATGGTAAAAATGTGGATCAAACTCTCTATAGAAGCATGATAGGAAGTCTTCTCTACTTGACTGCTAGTAGACCAGACATTTCTTATAGTGTTGGTGTGTGTGCTAGATTTCAGAGTGATCCAAAAGAGTCTCACTTGTTTGCTGTTAAGAGAATCATAAAATATGTGAGTGGGACTGTTGAGTTTGGGTTGTGGTATACCTATGACACTTGTGTCAATCTTGTTGGGTATAGTGATGCCGATTGGGCAGGTTGTAGTGATGATAGGAAGAGCACTTCCGGAGGGGTCTTTTATGTAGGCAACAACCTTGTTGCTTGGCATAGCAAAAAACAGAACTCTGTCTCCCTATCCACTGCTGAAGCGGGAGTATGTTGCAGCTGGGAGTTGCTGCACTCAACTTCTTTGGATGAGACAAATGTTGGATGACTATGGTCTTGCTCAATCATGCTTTCTAATCTATTGTGACAGCATGAGTGCCATAGATATCTCTAAAAATCCTGTTCAACACTCTAGAACAAAGCATATAGACATACGGCATCATTTTATTAGAGAACTTGTGGAAGATAAAATTTTAACCTTAGAGTTTGTTCCTTCTGAGAAACAACTTGCAGATATACTCACCAAGGCCTTGGACTTTCAGAAACATGTCACACTCAGACAGTCCATTGGCCTTTGCTCACTTGATTGATTAGCATGTCTGTTTCCTTATCTTCAGGTACATTTCAATTTACCAATTTTTTTTTTTTAAAACCCAAAAATGTGTTTTAATGAATATGTCTTGGTTTCATATCTTTCATCTCTGAGAGTATTAAGTTTGACTGCTTCTTGTGCTTTCCAGATTTGTGCACAACCCCTCTTCTTGTTTGGTGCTTTTAGCTGAGACTTACCTTGTGGTATCTTATCCTCTTGGTGAGCCAAGTGTCTATAATTATCTTTTGGACTATCATTGTTATTGCCTCTTAGCTTGTCTCACTCTCATAGCCAATCTATTCAGTAAATTCACGTTAAAATACATTTTAAAAAAAGGGGGGGGGGGGGGTGGAAGTGTGGCCAATGTAGTCACGGCTCTAGGAAGGTATAAGGTGTTATGTTTGAAGCATCTAGAGCAAAGAGCCGTAAAATTGGGCCATTCAAGTACTTATGTCTGGGATGTGCAAGTGAATCAAAATAAATCTTACAATATTTTGTCAATAGAGAGTGATGTTACTTGCCTTTTTGAGCCTACTCTGATCATGTCTTTACTTTTCATTGTATACTTGTCTCTCCAAGAGAGATATGATATCATCTTGTGTGTCCCTTAGCTCTGAACCCCTATTCCAAAATGTGCCTTGTCTCTGAGCATTAGCTGCACTTCATTCTCTCTCTAGCGTTGTTGCTTATGTTCCTTGCATGTGATTTTTCTGTTTCTTCTATTTGTTTTCACTCATGTGCTTGAGGACTTGGTCTAGGATGTTTTTCTATTGCATCTTTGATCACTTGAGTTATTTGCTAGTTCATGCTTGTGTTTTTAGACCAAAGCCATGTCTTTCACAAGTTCGATACTACATATGGTGCTTGTCATGATCTTGCTTTGGTTGACTAGTCATCTATGCTTCTGGTTGACTAGTCCTCTGGTTGTGTTGTGTTGGATTCTTGTCATGGTATTGCATTAGTTGTCTAGTCATCATTTTTGTGTTTGACTAGTCATCAATTGGATTCTACCCGATACAGCCTTTCGTTTTAGCGGTTATTTTTTTTTATTTTTTTTCTTTGTTTTGGTTTGAGCGGTTCTTTTTCTTTAGGGTCAGTTTTTTCCTTTTTTCCTTTTTAGGTCTTTTTCCCTCTCCTTTCTTGCCTTCCTTTTCAGTTTCTCTTTCAGCCGCTAATATCAGAAACGAAACCCTGTTGAGTCCTCGAGTCTTCTTCTTCTTCTTTTTCTGTCAGTTAGTCTTTTTCAGCCCTATCCTCTAGAATCCAACCTTTTTGGGTTCCCGACTCTTTTTTCTTCATCTGTCGCCTTCTTCCCTGTCGCTTTCCTCTCTGTCCTTTTTCTTTGGGTCTTCATTTTTTTGTTTTTAATCTCTATTTTCGTACTTCTCTTCCAGCGTGCCATGTCTTCTTCGAAACCCCTCCTCTCTTACAAGCGTCGCTCCAAATCGAAATCCACTCGCAGAGTGGATTTCATTCCTTCTGTTCCTAGGGTTCCTAGGACCCGTTCTTCTTCCTCTACTCATGTTGGGGAATCCTCTCCATTTGTGTCCCCTGAGGCTGCCTCCTTCTTTGATGATGTTGTCTCAAAGAGGAAATTTGTGCCTGAGAGGTCTTACCAGTTTGAAGCTCTCCCCTTGGCTGCCCAAGAATTCTCCACTAGATTTTTGAGCATTATCATCTTCACTCACTCAATGCTCTCTCTGGTAAGTTTAACTCCTCTGTAGTTAAGGAATTTTACTCTAATTTTCCTGCTGATCCTAAGGGGTCAAACTTTCAGGTTGTTGTTAGGTCTGTGCCCATTATTCTGAAACCGTCTGTAATCAATCGGGTTTTAGGTTTTCAGCCCTTTCCCTGGTTTTACTTCTGAGAAATTTACTGCTGTTTCTTCTGAGTATACTATTGAATTGTTTAAAACCATGGCTTATCCTGATCAGTCTATGCCTCTGACCTCTAAGGGCCTTCCTATTAAGTCTTATCTGTCCCCATTCTACAAGTTTGTTTGGGACTTTATTAGACATAATGTTCTCCATCCTGGAAATAATTCGAATCCCACCTTAGCTGCCTGTCAACTCATGATTTCAATGGTGAATCATGATAAAATTCCCTTTGGGGATATTCTTTATCATGCTATTCTTGGCAAAACTTTAGGTCATGGTACGAAACACAAGGGGACTCTTGTCTTCCCTTGTCTTATCCAGCTTATCTGTGAGCGCAATAAGGTGTCCTTTCTTGATTCTGATTCAGTGGACTCCTCCCATTGCTCCGTTGGCACGGCCTCCCTTGCCCTTAGCCAAAAGGTTTCAAGCACCTTTCTCACCTCTGTGTCATCCGCTTCCGCAAATGCCTCTCTCAGAGCTGAGCTTGCTGCCAAGGAGAAGCACATACAGCATCTTATGAGCCTCATTCCGTCTTCCTCGAATGCTGCTACTGCTAAAGTGGGTCCCCAAACGGCTCCTGCCACTGAGGACTCTGATGCTTCTCCTGAATCTGATGAGTCTGCGATTCTCTAGTCTTTTAGCTAGAGGTTTGATTAGGTTGTGTCCTAGATAGGGGGAGTCTTTTTGGACTGTTTGGATGGTATAATCTGTAATCACTTTGTGGGGATCATGTTCTTGTTTGGATAGTCTGTGCATCTTGTTAGGGGGAGTTGTTGTTGTATTGTTTTGAACAGCTGTAATGTGATTTGTAATCAATCCATGCTTTGTGTTTTTACTTTTGTTCAAATCAGATTTTCTGCCCTCTGTTTATTTTCCTCTGTTTGCTGTTTCTATTTCCTTGCCTTTTTGCTCTTTCCTTATCAACAAGGGGGAGAACACTCTCAACCCCCTTATTGCACATAGTGCATATTGTTTAAAATTTAAAATTCTGAGATATAATATGCTTGTCTTGTGCTGGAAGTTTGGTTGCTGTTTTTGCAGGTACTTCATTTCATCATCTTCTTAGGTTTGGTTTTTGGGTTGAGTGTTGTCAAGGAAAGCCAAAAAGGGGAAGATTGTTAATGTATGAATTTTGATTAATTCTTTTGGCTTCCCTTGACAATTTTGTAATAGGATTTTTATATGTATTTATCAAGCTCAAGGTTAGATTAAGAATAGCATCTCTAGGTGTTCTTAACTCTCATCTATCCTATGGAGGTTCAAGCAAATTGAAAAAGGTAAATCATGCATTGCATATCATGCATTAAAACTGTTTTCATAAATGATGACTAGTCATCCTTGCTCTGTAGGATTTCCAGCTGGTTAACCATCTATTTTGTCCTATTCTTTTTTCTCTCTCTGCTGCCATGTGTCAGACCTGACCTAAGGGATTCTTTTGTCTGTAAAGGCTAGTGATTTCCTCATTTGGCAGCCGTCTCTTTTGTGTGGAAGTTTTGGAAAGATTGGCTTGCCATCTTTCTCTTCTTCTTCCTCAAGAGTGAACCACATATTTCATCTATGAGTTTTTCTAATTGATTTCTTTTTGAAAAACTGCTTTTGAAATATAAATCTGCATCTAGCTATTTAAATCATTCTCTCATTTAGATCTAGGTCAGATTCAAGACTGATTTCTTCAAGAGTACGGTTTCTTGAAGAAATTGGTCATTCTCCCTTGAATCCAAATTTTGGTTTCGGTCTAAGATGGAGCTTGCAAGCTAGTGCCATGGGATGAACGAGCTGGAGAAGGAGCTGCCATTGCCATGAAGAACTGAGCTTCAAGCTTTGCTAAGTTGGAGAAGAAGATTGCACAAAGGAGGTATAGCTCATCTTCCTAAATAGATCTAGGTTTTGCTTGAGCTTGCTTGTATTCCTTTGTAAGAATCTTTTTCTACTTAGTGGATTGCCTAGTCGGTTGATGACTCCAGTTTTTCCCAATGGTGGGTTTCTGGGTAAACAAAATCTGTTTTGCATATCTATAAATTTTTCTGGGTTTGTGTTCTTGGTGGTTGACAAGTCATCTATATCTGCTGTTTGCTGTTTACTTGATATTGATGACTTCACACACTTTCACCATAGTTGTTGCTAGCATAGGGGATGCCTAGATTGACGGATCCTTCTGAGTGCCTAAGTTGTCACTAGTAATCTTCTAGGGCTGCAGGTACCTTGTGGCATGCTCTGTGTGTTCTCTTGATTGTTGTGCTGTTGTGTCTTGTTTGTTTAGTTAAATTTACCCCTCGTCACCTAAGTACCATTTTCAAAACGCATGGAAATATCATCCAATACTATAAAATATTTTAGTTCAGTAAAATTTCATAGCATGACATATAATAAGGATTAAATTAACAAGTTTACATTGTTTATTTAAAATTTGGAGTGTGACAGGAAGGGACGGCCAGGTTACATAAGCTAACAACTATATCACACTGGCCGTTAACCCTAAATCTACATCTCTGTATAAAGAACAATTAATGCATTAAAACCAACAACTCATTCACTCAAAAATAACATTAGAAGGCTGGAGGAGAGGAGGGGAGAGATGCAAAGGGTTCTCCTACTCAACTATATCTTCATAATTTAAGAACAATTAAAATGATCAGGTTTTTATTACAGGACCCCAAAACACTTACGTAGTGAATACAAACAAGCTTCTAGAAGTGATGACGACATTACGGAAGTAATATACTATTATTTCATTTCTAAATAAAAAATTAAAAATATATTTCATTTACCATCAAGAATTTATATCCACCGTTTCACTTTCTTGTCAAATATTCCTCCTCCATATGTAGAAATGAAAATCTCAACAAGAAGGGAAAATTGCATCCCAATAAATAAGGTGACTGGAATGCTAGCGAGGAAAATGATTGGGAGAACAATCTGTAATCTTTTATGAAGCATAAGGAAAAGGCCAGAACAAAAGGCAACCATCATGGTAGCGATGGAGATCAAGAGTGTTGAAAGGCCTATTATCATCTTTGTGGGTAAGGATTTGAGGAAATCATCTTCCGCATAACGTGATGTAAGGATTCCCAAAAACATTAGCACTGAAGTTATGGAAGAAAAGAGAGATATAGCATCTGAAACTATAAAAACCATAAACATCTTTTTATGTAAGAATATGGGAAAGCCTTCTCCATCGTTTCCACCAGGAACTGTGAAGGCTGCAGCAAACATGATGGTAATAGTGAGAGCACCTACAACTGTACAAGAAGTTGCTGTATCTTTCATCCACTTTTCTCCTTCTTCCTTCAATGTCTTGTGGTTCTGGGTAAATAGTTCATGGGGTCTCTTACCCTCTTTATTGAAAGCTCTGACTCCCGAGGGTAAAACTACAATACTCTTAACCTCCTGCATTTCATTAAACAGAACCTAAAGTTCGTTGTGGCTACCAGGTAATTAATTATAAAATCACTTCTTTTATGGAATGCAACATAATACAAGAAAGAAATACAAGAAGCATTGCTGACCACAATGTAATAAAAATTGTTTGATGCCAAACTGCATATGGTACCAAACTGAAATGAATCCTAAAAATATTTGAAACCTTAAATAGGTCCTTCCTTGTTCACTACTTTCCGAAATTGATAGAAGGAGGTGGCTTTGCAATGAGTAGTGTTTGGATTATGGGGAACTTGGAACTGCAAAATTTTAATTCTCTTTTCTTTTAAGATTTGATGGCGAATCCTTGACTTGTAGCTTTCTCTTACGCCAATACTTCGAGTTAAAGAGGCTAAAGGTTCTACCCTACCTTTGGTGAATCCGTAGCCTGTGGTATGTAGGGCAGTGGAGGTTGTGGAAATCGACGGGGCGATTTTTAATCGATTTTGGTGGTGGTTTGCAAGTTCTTCTTGTGGTTGGTATGGTTGCATTGTGCGGCAGAGTGTGGGCTTGTTTAAGGCTGCTTGTGGGTTTGGTTGTTTTGTTTGTAGATCATGCGTGGGGGCTAAGGCAGAAGCTACCCGAGATAGACTACAGATTTATGTGCAGGAAATGCTTATTAAAACTGATTCAAAGGTCATGGTTGACATAATTATTGAAGGAGAAAAATTTATCTCCTCAAATATAACAACCATCTGATCTGGGCATTTCTATTTCTAAAAGCAATACAGTTTTTTGTCTCTTTTTTTTCAAATAATTCTAAAAGAGATTTTATAAATTAAAAAAACAAATTTATTTGGCACCAAATATAGAAAACAAGAGTGAAGGAAGAAGAAGATTTCAAAGATAAGCAAAAAATCTTGCTCATATCTACATGTCTGGGGGGAACTTTAGAGCTTTTGAAGTTACTACTCTATTTGTATATGTTTCTTCCACAACATACCAACCCATATATAACCACATTTATAAGCTGCCGCTCGAGCACCTAAATCCCACAACTAGCTCTAAATACAATTAATTTACAAGAAAGATATAGAATGAAGATATCTAACCTTGAACCATTGTCTTTCTCTCTGCATTTGCAAGGCTGCACCTGAAATACAATCAAGTTTTTCCGTTGGAGATAGCATCCCTGCAAGATGTAGCATATCATTTCCAAAAGCATCTGAAAATGTTGCAATAAGATTTCTTTGACCAACCCCGTATATAAGGCTATAAACTTTTTCCTGGCGACACTCAATTGAATAGTGAAATATGTTCCTTCCCATTGAATTGCTTCGCCACAATACATCCGGATCTACTTTACATAAAGGAATAACGAACTCGATAATCCCTCTTCGGACAGCTTGGAATACTGCTTCATAAACAAGGCCATCTTCCCTTCCTTGGATATCTACACGTTCTACTTCACTTAACATGCGTTTCAAAATAGATTGCCAGCGATAATGGTTCCATTTCATTTCACGTATGTGGTTGATCCCTAGGTTGATGTCGAAGAAAATGTTACAACCACTTTTTATAGAAATAAAATAAGTTGACAGTTTAAAAAGTTGATAAATAAAAATCAACGTGCAAAGACACCACCAACATATAAAGATGGAAATGAATGTTGCATACCTAAAAGGTTGTGGAGGATAGAAGGAATCCCCTGCAATAAACCTAAGAGTGCAATGCAGATTAAAAATCACAATATGTTGGCACAAAGTTTTAATTCGTCAATTAGATTATATATGAATAGTAAAAGAAAGAAACAATTATATACTTGTTTACCATTCTTTTGTGCTTCATTTGTTATGTTAGACTTGGAAACCCTCATTAAAAATTTTGTGTTAAATATTTAACGCATCATGTCAAACTATTATTTTATGCACAACCATGAATATGAAACCAAAGGTCGAGCCTTTACCATAAGATGAACATGCCATGTTCACACGAGAGTATTATATGTGCGAGGTACAAAGCATGAATGTGCTTTGCTATATATTTTATTTTTATTTATTTTTTTATTATCAGAACGTCTTATTGATTTTTTTTTTTTTTTTTGATACATGCTGCTCATCTTGTAACAATTTGATTATCTAATAATATATTATATTTTTCTAAAAAAAAAAAGTTATTGTTTATGAGCATACTAGAACAATTTTCTTTCACCAAACTATGTCATGATGAACTTCTTATTAAACAGATGCATTATTGCAAAAGTATGAAAAAATGACAAGATATATATACAGAAAATGATTGCATTTGATTAAACCAAAGCTGGGGTTTCGAGATCTAGCAAACCTGAGAAACTGATATTTGCAGGAGGTTGTATGTGTATACCTATCAAGAAAAGACAACAAGCTTAGTCAATAAATTTTATTTTTTTGAGTAAAACTGAAACTTTCATTAATTCAAAGAGAAGAAAAGATATCATGTGATAGAAGAGGAATCACCCTCGGTGCCTCCTCAACCCAAGAGATGAAATTTGTACAATTTAGTGCATACTTTGCAATGGAATGAGCTACTTGGTGCTAAGAACTGTAGGGTTTGAATATTTGGATGATTGTATTATTCAACATGAGAAGGAATATATAAGGATATGTCAATTAAACTAATTTAGGAGATAAATCTCCTTGATTTCCGTAAATTATTAACTCACGTAAACACTCCCCCTCACGTTGGTGCATACACATGGCCAATATGCCCAATAAGGGTGGCCGCAGTTCGGTTTGGTTCCCACCCATAACTGAAACTAGAATCGAAACTATTCATTTGGTCCGGTTCGGTCTAGTTACTAGCTAACACTGACATTAAACCGAACGACCTAGGACAGGTTTTGGTCCAGTTCGGTTATCTCGATTTTAGCGAATCTGAGCACAATTAATTTTTTGAGGATTTTTCGAGATTCAAGCCAAACAATTCCTTAACGAAGACAGAAAGAGTGAAACAAAAAACGAAGAAAAAAAAAAGAAAAACGAAAAAAAACAGAGAAACAAAGGAATAAAGAAGAGGAAGAAAAGAGAGGAAATAAAGAAGAAGGGAGATAGGAAAGAAAAGAGAGAAAAAGAGAAGTGCGGCTCTAAGAAAAAGGTAAGCTAAGCTATTACATTTCCTTTGCCTCAGTTTTTCTCCCCAGTTTGACTCGGTTTACACGGTTCTACCGTTCCGATGCACACCCCTAAGTCAATCCAATTATTATTATTATTATTTTGAGTAAAATTGAAGCTTTCATTAATTCAAAGCGGACAAAGATATCCTGTGAAAGAAGAGGAATCACCCAACTCGGTGCGTCCTCAACCCAAGAGATGAAATATGTACAATTTAGTGCATACTTTTCAATGGAATGAGCTACTTGGTGATAAGAACTGTAGGGTTTGAATATTGAAGGAAGTTGAGGTTCCACCCCAAAACCAATTGGCAATGGGGGGGAGTAGCCCAACTCCTTATAAGCTCTTGCTAGGTTTCTTAACTTTCCAATGTGGGACTCTTTACCTTCACATTCTCACACGCCCCCGCACGTGTGGCGAATTTTCAAGCCTAGCACGTGGACAACACATATTGGGTGACGTGGAGCAAATGTGGCCGTTGGGCTTTCACACGTGAGCTAACCAGCTCGATACCATGAAGGAAGTTGAGATTCCACCCCAAAACTAATTGGCAATGGGGGGGGAGTAGCCCAACTCTTTATAAGCTCTTGCTAGGTTTCTTAACTTTCCAATGGGGGAGTAGCCCAACTCCTTAACTTTCGAGATCTAGCAAAAAATGACAACACCTCGACACTTCATAGCTTATATCATGTACATCAAGATCTAGAACCAAGGTTTGGATCTTCAAAACGAAGACAGAAAGATATAAACAAAAAACGAAGGAAAAAAAAAAAGAAAAACAGAGAAACAAAGGAATAAAGAAGAGGAAGAAAAAGATAGAGGAAATAAAGAAGGGAGATAGGAAAGAAAGAGAGAAAAAGAGAGGTGCGGCTCTGACCTAAAGATAGAAAGAGGTAAGCTAAGCTATTACATTTCTTTCTCCCCGGTTTGACTCGGTTTACTTGTTCTACGGTTCTGATGCACACCCCTAAATCAATCCAATTTTTTTTATTTTTTGAGTAAAATTGAAGCTTTCATTAATTCAAAGCGGACAAACATATCCTGTGAAAGAAGAGGAATCATCCAACTCGGTGCGTCCTCAACCCAAGAGATGAAATAGGTACAATTTAGTGCATACTTTTCAATGGAATGAGCTACTTGGTGATAAGAACTATAGAGTTTGAATATTTGGATGATGTATTTTTCTCTTTAAGGAGGAATATATAAAGATTTACATGTGTGGTTTATAAGGAAATTGATACACTAAATAAAAAGGAATATATGCTAATAATACTGGGATATGTCAACTATACTACATAGGAAATAAATCACCTAGTTAACTCAAGTCAACACTCCTCAAGTTGGTGCATACACATCACCAATATGCCCAACTTTGTAATTGAGTTATGAAATACTCGTTAAGAAACAGCTTTTATCAAGACATCCGCTAACTACTCTTCTGATTTTACAAAAGGCATGCAAATACTCTTGTTCTTAATCTTCTCTTTGATGAAGAGCTATCGGCCTCAACATGTTTTGTCCAATCATGTTGAACTGGATTATGAGCAATATCAATTGACGAGTTATTATCACAAGTAACTAGACATCGTAAGCTTTACGTACATACAAAAAGATCTTCGAAAATGGACAAGTGTGCAATTTTCGGTGATGAAGTTGGTTCTTTGACGCTCATTTCATACTTTCAGTTTCAAATATCAGTTTTCTGATTGGTAGAAGACCTAGGGTTTGAATCTTGGTGAATCAAGACAATATGTCTTCATCTCAAAAAAAGAGAAAAGAAAGAAAGACAATAAGTCATTTTCGGCTATGGAGATAGAGATTGGGAAACTACAAAACCTACTGACCTAGGTGCTGACCTAGGTGACTTGGGGATGAAGAATATGATTAGTGTGAATATAGCTGTTTATGAACATATATATGCTTCCAAAATTGTGGCTTATATGTTAATGCTACTTTTACCACAATTCTACACCATGTGGACCATCCTAATAATTTTTGACACTAGAGTTGTTGATGTGTCATGTCTTAAAACAGACATATTAATAGAATGGTCTAGATGTTGCAAAATGCGCGTAAACGCACAATCTCTAAATATAGCATCTCATAATCCATCATATTATAGGCCATGGGTAAATGTTTATGGCTGAAAATTTCTTAGATCTGTGTTGGATGACCTTCTTATTTATTGCATTAATTTTGTTCTTTCTTTTTATCTACTCTTTTGTTTATTTATTTATTTTTGGTCAAATTCTTTCCATTTATTCTTGAAATGGGGAGGGAGGGAGGATGAAGAAGCGCACGAGGAAAAAAAAGGGGGGGGGGGGAACTTTCAGGAGGAAGGAGGAGATTGGGGGTGATGAAGAGCAGAGGAGGAGTGAGGCAAGAAGATAAACGTTTGACAATTTTTTATTTATTAAAGTGTTACAATTGAAACTATGAAACATAAGAAAATTTAAGTGAATTGGGGTAGATAAACTGTTAGCAAAATATACATGGGATATAAATTATAATGAACGTGATTATAGCAAGAGAAAAGAGAATGTATTACTAACAGTCATAGATCCACTGTTGCCAGAATTTGAGGGGCGTCGTCCCACTCGGGAATACAGAAGGGATATCTGCTAATACAAATATAGGGGATTCGCCCGTCGGACCTTTAGTAATGGCCAAACGTGGGCAGCGGTGAAGTAAGTGCCAGGCAATATCTATTATTAGAAAAACAAAACAAAACAAAAAACAGGAATTGTGAAAGTTAAAGCTTGAATTTTGGCGAATAAAAAAAGTTAAAGCTTGAATAATAAATAAATAAATAATGTGGGTTTGGGTTGGTTGAGAACTTTACCAAATTGTTTGGCATAGAAACAAAAGCAAACAAGTCCAGCGCCGTAAGGGCCATTCTCTGGCATTAGGTCTTCGATCGGAGTGAGGTGATACAGATAACGAACGATATCCCATAAGTCATTTTTAGCAGCGAAGAGAATTGGCGTCAGACCGTGGGACTGTTCTACCTTACGAAGTAGTAGTAGATTCCTGTTCTCTCCAACCATGCATTGAACCATATTGAGACTTAATCTTGCAGCAAGATGAAGAGCTGTCCAACCACAATGTTGTATTTCCAAGTCTTCAGCTGTCATATGCTCATGTCCAACCAACTCTTCCACCATATGCTCATGTCCCAACTTGGTTGCAATGTGAAGAGCTGTCTCTCCTGTTGAAGATCTTGCTCTTATTGCATCGGGATATTGGCTAAGAAACTCATTCGTTGCTTGCCAATTACCGATCTTAACAGCAGCAAAGAAAGGACGGAGCACATTGTTCTCATCTGCAAAGTATATTATATATATATATATGTTTGGACATTAATTATTCGCATCTATTATATATCAAAATAACTCTAAACTAATATATGTTTGGCTGAATAAAAATAATTTGGAAATTAGAGGTTTATATGTATTTAGATCAAGTCTTTGCAATGACGGAGCACATTAACATTTGAGTATTCTTTGTTCTTTGTTTAACAGTATACCTGGGTTGTTTGATGAGTTTGCAGACTGAACAGATCTCCATTGTCGTGGCTTGAACGTTTGGGCCAAAATATACCAAGCATCATTGGCTGAACTGATCTCCTTAATCACGGAAAACGCATCCGGCCCACACGAAATTTGGATCGCATGTAACGCCGCGGCAGACTTCTTCCTCCCAGCGATGAGCTGATCAGCTTCTTCTGGTACAGGAGGTTCAGCTGTAGGCTCCACTACGTCCCAAAGGTCTTGAGCCAGCAAGTAATTTTTAACCAACGCACTCCAATGCTCATAGTTATCTTTGCTAAGAACATCAACAACGATTGCACCCGCAGGAACCAGGCCATTCACCATTCTTAGTCCTGCCCAGGCTTTCTTTTTTTCTTTTCTTTTAAATTTTGAAAAGGACATTCGCATATTTAAGGTTGAGCACATCTCAATGTACTGACATTTCTTATGTTTCTTATCCTTGTCCTTTTCCTTGTCTTAGCTGGCAAAACTTTTTTTATTCTCGTAACCTGGGCAAAAGTTGGCCATGCGAAAGGGATAGCCAACCAAGGCATCAGCGTGTGGAGTACTTCTGTGGTGCATCGGGCGTATCGGTACAGCCAGTCACTGTGCTTGTTTTTAAAAACAAGGGAAACCTGAGCAAGGTCAACAAGTGAAAGATTTCACGCGCATCAACGTCATCTTCTTCCCTAAGCTTATCTGGCTGAAGTTCAAACTAATTTTTCTTGGTCTTCAAAGTCATCTTCTTCAACTTCTCTTCGTGTACTTCAAAGCCATCCTCTTTGTGATCTTCCTCCTCCTGACATCTGGTTGAACTTCAAATTGATTTCTTTGTGGTCTTCAATATCTTCTTCAACTCCTCTTCTTGAACTCCTATCGTGGTCTTCAAAGTCATCTTCTTGAACTCCTATTCTGGTCTTCAAAGTCATCCTCTTCGTGGTCTTCTTCCTCTCTGCAACATCTCTCTCTTCTTTGTCATCATTGTCAAAACCCCCTTATTTTAGGGCTTGGATTTTGGTGATAATTTTAGGGGTTAGCATTTCAGGTTGATAATAGGAATTGGAATTGAGTTTTTCCAGTCATTGGTGGGTTGTTGGCACTCCTCTCGTCTGCAATCGATCCCTTGTGAAAGCATTTGGTATTAGCTCATTTTGAAAGTAAGTTAACACTTTGTTTTATGTTATTGTTAATTGAAATTTTGTGGTGATAACTTGGGGCAAGAGGGGAAGTAGGTTGTTGACATTCATGAGATGAAGTGGGTTTCTGATTGTGAAAGTGTGGTGACGTGAAGTGGGTATCCTACATTGTTGGTTGTAATGTTCATGCAAATTTAAATACTGTCATGCAATTGCATATGTCTATATGCAATTACTAATCGCTTGTATGCAACTCCAAGTCACTGAATGCAATTACAGTATATAGTTTTGTTTTTAAATTATGCAAGTGAGGGGTTTTCGTGGTAGGTAGGTAGATTTGACAATGTTTTTGAATATTTTGTTATGAAGCGTAAAGTGTTCCGAAAGTGTAATGTTAGGATTAGTTAAGATTTGGATTTGGATTTGAAATGCATGAGTGGGTTGTGTGCATTATTTGTGCAATATTATAATGGAGGGTTGATGCACTTGCAAGTAGTGTCTTGCAATTGCATATGAGTATATGCAATTACTAAGCTCCTGTGTGCAAATCCAGGTCACCAATGTGATGTTGTGGTGTTTAGGGGGTTTAGGGTGTATTAGGCTTTGGATTAGTAGTCAGAGATTCTCGTGCTAGACACAATTGCATGATAGTGTTTGCTTTTCAGGTAACTTGGATTTGTTATCATGTTTATATGATGTGAGTGAGGTGATTTTTGGTGCTGTAAATTGCTAATCACTAGTGATTTTGAATTGTTGTTTCAGTTTTTTCACTTAACAATTCCAGAAATTAATTATTCAAATTTTGTATTTCTTTTCCCACTTGCTTTCTCCTGGGTTGTTATAGTGCCTCTTGATCTGATTGTAAATATATATATAAATACCCATGAGGCCTCTGATTGTGTATGATTTAATTGTGGTGGGAACTTCAACAGGACTTGCAAGTTGATGTTTCAATAATTTGTTGGTTATCCTGAAGCATGTATTGCAAGCATTAGTGCCTGGTATGAAGCACTCATTTTAGTCTCTTAAGATATGCCATGTAGAAACCCGGAGATCATATATGTACCCTTTATGTTGGTATGTGTTTGCTTGAATTCCAAATACTTGAAGGGTGCTGATATGTTTAAACTCAACTTTAAGAACTTGAAAGGGAAGATGGGGATCTGTTGTGTGAACAAAAATTTACTAGGTAGTCAAAATATAGAGCTTCTGTTGGTCAGAATTTTGGTGTATTTGATTAAGCCTCTTTTTTTCATTGCATAAATGAAAACCCAAGGCCTTTTAACAAAGTTATTTTCTTTCTATTTTGTTTGTATTTAAGGTCAAGATCGTGGAGAACAAAAGAAAGGTTTTCTTACATTGTGTTGCTTGTGATCTTTTAAGTGCTAGATAACTTAGTTCATTTTGAGTATTTTTAGTTTTAAATGTAAATTTTATTGTGATTTAAATATCATGTTACAATGATTTAAAAAAGAAGCACGAGAAAAATACAAGGGGTTGTTACAAAAGCACGTTTCAGATATGTTACAGAAGTTTTTTTGGTCATTGGTTGAATTTAAATGCCAGAAAATAGCAACATAGCTAAGTAGGTTCTTATTTTGGTCAAAATCAAACTTTCTGCCTAATGTCTTTTTTTTTGTTTTTCAGGTCAATCTGAAGCCACCGACATGTTTAGAATGATTATTATTATGATTTGGACCAAGTTTGGGGATCTAAGTGGCGTACATTATATTTTAGGATGACTTGAAGCTAAAAAAGGACCTAAAACCCAAAAAACCCGGCTGCTAATTTGCCCAGAAATTTGAAGATTTTTCGTCACCAAAAGGTTTTAGCGACGGATGTTCATCAGATTTTTCGTGGCTAAACATTTTCTGCGACGGTGTTCTTCAATTTTTCATCACTAAAAGTCAAATTTCCAGATCAACTTTAGACTTATATATGAACTAAATCAAATAGTTATATGAGTGAAAGAAAATAGCTTATATATAAATTCGCAATAAAAAGATTGAGTCTCATTTTCTATGTATAAGAGTTAATGATCTTAGAAGGGATATAATGAAATTCTTCAAGAACCCATACATCCCTTATTAATATATGGACAGCTATCTCTTGAATAGGAAGTTCCTACGGAAATAATAGAAATATAAATGCAAGATATAGAAGAGAAATTAATACTTTTTTTTTGCCATTTTTTCCTCTATGATGGACTGAATGTCTATCATAAGAAAAAGGAGGAATATGCGACTGTTTTTTTCAAGAAATCCCTAATGAAAAATACACACTACGCCATCTTTTATATTCGAATCGATTCTAACCACTACCTATATTCCACAAAATTAAACACCACAAATAAGAGCTAATAAAAAGACC
>CM031918.1:81202-124098 GCA_018703695.1 Prunus fruticosa
GTTCCTTCTTATTCTATTAGGATTTTATTTATTTCCTTTTGTATAGATATTATGTAATTAGGATTCCACTTATTTCATAGTTTAACCCTACTAGGGTTTGTAACCTTGTATTATAAATACCTCATTTTGGATAATGAAATACATATGAAAATATTCTACCATATTGTTTGACTTATATATATATTATTTGGCAATGTGTGAAATCATTGAACTCTCTGGCCTTCTAGGGACTGATTTTAGATTCTCATTAATTCAAATTTGTAATAGCCACTTATCATTCAAGACCATCTTACAGTATTTTGGAATTGGTTAGCTTAGTCTTCAACAAATCTCTTGGTATTGAGAATGTAATCATCATTAGCATGAACTGAAACTACTAATTAGTACTGGCTTTTACATTGGGGAGAATTCGTAACATCGTCATCACTACCATTATTGCCACCCCACCCTTCCTACCTTTTCCCATCCTCCTCAATCTCAATGAACCCTCCTCTTCTTCCAGAGCCTCGTCATCGGCAGCAAGCCCAGCTTCCAACATTGACCGGATCAGACTTCTCTCTGGTCATCATGATCATCAGATTAATAATAATAAGCCTGCTGCTATGGTGGAAATTAATAACAATGAAAATAATGTTATTGAAGCTGCTCAGGAAGAAAAGGGTAGTGTTGTGTAGATACAGCTGCACCAAAATGGATTCAGCTGCATCCTCAACTTGTGATACTCGCAAGTGCACGAACCGTTGGTAGTGTAGCGTATGTAAGTGCGAGGTCGATTCCACAGGGATTGGTGATTGAATAATCCAATTCAGTTTTTCTACACAAAACATAAACAAAAACAAAAGAACATGAAACAAGAAAGAAAGAAAATAAGAAAATAACTCAAGCAAATAAGTTCCCAAGTTCAATTTAGATTAATGGATTGATTCTAGCTAATGTATGATTAAGCCATGGTGTCTGGTCCTAACCTTGTATTCCTAATTCCCTAATTTGATCATCTGTTGTCTGACCTAAAATTAAGCATTAGGAATCCATTAAGCATAGAAGAACATTTTAAACAACCAAGTATGTATCTAATCCAGATTGTCGAATTCTATACACACTCTTCCTATTCATAGTTCAATTCGAATTAAAGCATGGTGTCTACTCTTAATTCAAACCAAGATAGCTAACATGCAAGCCTTAATGGTGATCAATCATTCAAACTAGCATATTAACTTATAAGCATAATGAATAAGAACAAAAACCATAATTGAAACTTGGAAACTTATCAAACTTGAATACTTAAGAAAGAATGTACATTACAAGAAAAATAAATTACAACTAAGAAAACATTAAAGAGAGACTAAGAGAACTTTGAGGAAGAAAGGAGAAGTGTTTGGGAAAAGTGTTTGAGGACATGGAGGCTTTTTGGAGAAGAAAGTAGAAGTAGAGAGTTGTTTGAGAAAGTGTTTGGAGAACATGGAGAATTTGAGAACTTGGGGAAGGGAGAGAAAGGTGTTTGTGTGTTTGAGACATGGAGATTTTTGGAAGAAAATGTGTTTGAGAGCTTTGTGGATTTTGGAAGAGAAGAGAGATGTGTTTGAGAAGGAGAAGGGATTTGGAAGAGAAAGTGTTTGAGGACTTTGAGAATTTTGTAGAAGGATCTTATTACAACAATTGAGAACTACAAAGGAAAACTAAGAGAATTTGAGGGAGAGAAGGGAAGGGAGCTCTAGAGAAGTGTTTGAGAGCTCCCCCCCTTGGGGTCTTATTACAAGCTTAGAGAACCTCCCTATTTATAGGCCTAGGAGAAGTAAAAATCTGAATTCAATATGGCTAATGCATACAACACTTGTTTTATAAAATCTGAAATGGTTGATGCACTTGTATTAGAAAATCTAAATTGGGTGATGCACTTGTATTAGAAAATCTTGAATGGTTGATGCACTTCCCCAATAAATCCCACCAGAAGCCCTAGCTCATCTTCATGTCACCATGACCAAGCTTCCAACCAGAAATGATAGCTCATGCCTAGCTCACCATGACCAAGCATCCAACCAGCACATGCTGAGGTCAGCATGACCAGCAACTTCAAGGGCTTACAACTTGGGCTTCTCTTAATCAAATTAGGACTTTAAGCACTCGAAATTGAAGTTCAGAATGTCTTCTTTCCATCCATATGTTATTTGGGCCAATCCAAGGTCGGAGGAAGAAGTTAAGGCCGAAACAAATTGATAACTCATTTTCCGCGCTGAAAAAATCCATCCTGAGCATGGCTCTGTGTTTGCTAGGTAACGGACCCCAGATTTATCCAATGGGGCTGAATGTTTGATATGTTATAGTACACACCCATTGGAACAACTTTCATGAAGAATGCGGCCTCATCCGAGTTATGTAGGTTGCTGAAACAAAGCTTGAAATATGACCTACGGAACTGGACTGGCAGGGGGCTGTAGCCATAATGAATTTGTCTTTAAGCTCTTCATCAATTCATCCAAATTAGGCCTTAACATGTTTGAATTGCATGAATTATGTTCTTCAAAGCCATCATTGTTACCTAAAGCTCAATTAACTGAAAGATAAACACAAAAAGGATTAAAAGCACAAGTTTAACTCAAAAACATAACCAAATCATAAGCTAGAAGGGTAAGAAATAATATACAATTATGAACCGATCAGGTAGCAATAAAAGGAAAGGAGGTGAGGGCAGGAAAATTAGTGTGACGAAAAAAGCGAGTAGGCCTAGGTTTGCCTTCCAGACTTGGAGTGCCGATGACATTCTTGATGATGGCTACCGCTGGAGAAAATATGGGCAGAAAGCCGTCAAGAACAGCTTGTATCCCAGGCTATTCATTGATTTAATTGCTATATATTATAATTTGTTCTTGGAAAACATAGCACAAATAAAATAGATATTGCTTTGATTCTCACTTCAATATCAAATATTTTTCATATATAGGAGCTACTATCGATGCACACATCACACATGCAGTGTGAAAAAGCAGGTTCAGAGGCTATCAAAGGACACAAGCATCGTCGTTACAACTTATGAAGGAGTTCACAATCATCCATGTGAGAAGCTGATGGAAACCCGAGAAGCTGATGGAAACCCTTACTCCTCTTCTCAAGCAAATGCAATTTCTCTCTAGGTTCTAATTAATTATGTATGCATATATATATAGCTAACTAGCTATGGCTTTTGCTATATATATGTAATCTCTGTAATTGTATTGGCAACTTGTACCTCCTCTTTACTTGTAAAAAGAAATGAAATGAAAGATGACCACACCAATTCTAATATATATTTAGGGTTATATGGGTCTTATGTTATTTTCTGTGGCATATAACATCCTCATCAATTTTGGTCTTCTATTTTCTACATGGCTTAGAGCTTTGTGATTGGAGATATATATGAGTAATTTTTCGGTGTGACAATCACATTTCCACCTAGTTTTATGACTCCATTTATGTTATAACACATGCATCTATTCGTTAACACCAAATCCAAAGTCCATAACATATTAACTATGGCATCCACTTATGCTACAAATACATGGATTAGTAATACTACATGACGTGTGACCGTTAGAAATGATTTGCTAGTTCCTTCCTATTAGACAACTGGAACAACGTTCATTTACCTCCTCGTCGTTAATGCATGTATATATTTAACCTCCTTGTCATTAAATGTGAACGAGTTTATGAAATTTACTCGCGTTGTTTCTTTCATCACGTGCTATGAACTTGTGTTGGAGAAAAGGCTTATAAATGGGCTAAACCGCTTTAAGATTGAATTATTTTTTAGCCATTACAAATCATCAAAAGCATTTTTAACTGTGTTTGGCATAAAAAGTTAAAAATACTTCTAGCATGTTTACCAATCCGTAATAGAATTAAAATAAGGAGTTTGATTCTGATTATAGATTACTCGTGTGTTTACTTTATATTAGAGCATGTCCACCGCAACCCAATTTGCCAGTGCAATAGGCCCCCCCAGCTCGAAATGGACCTCCAGCGCAGGAAAATCAGCCCGGGCAAGCCCTAGGTCCCACCAGCCCGGGCAAGTCCAAGGGCAGATCTTGCCTGGGCTTCAGCCCGAAGGCACTGATGTAAGGGACAGTAAAATCAAATTTTTTTTACAGTTGGCACGTGAAATGCATGCGCCAACGGTAAAAAAAATTTGATTTCACTGCGCTGACGTCAGCGACTGACAGCTCCCAACGGGAAGACGCCACGTGGCGCTTCCCGGATGCTTGAAATCGTTTTTTGTCCAGAAATCCGACGGACTCGAATTTTTTTGGGTTAAAAAATTTAAAAAAATACCAAAAAATTCTGGATTTTTTCCCTACAAATACCTATCAATTTCATTCACTTTCCACACCAAATCTTCATACAAACTCTTCTCCTTCCAATATTTTTTTCATTCTACTCACATTTTTCTACTAGTTTCCGTTTGTATCAAAAAATAAATGGCCTCTTCTGTCGAAGCCGAAGGCTCTTGGACTACTGTGGAAGATATTGTGTTGTGTGAGTCTTGGGTGAAAGTTAGTCATTGCCCTATGTCAGGCAATGAGATGAAGTTTTCTCAAATGTGGAGAAAAATTCATGAAGAATTTTCTGAAAGATCTGGTTCGGCTCGGACGGAAATGACCTTATCCTCCAGGTGGAAAATTTTGAATAAAGAGTTGGGGAAATGGAGGGATGCCTTGACAAAAGCGAGGGAGAACCTTCGAAGCGGTCAAAATCTTACGGATGAGGTAAAATATTTATAATTCTTGTTTTATTCAATTTAATGTAACTTTTTTTTTCTTGCATATTAATTTATTTATATTTTGTTGCATAACCATTTTTTTATTTTGCAATTTTAAATTGTTAATATTTTCTTCCATATTTATTTTTTTCTTGCATAATCATTTTATTTCTTGCATTTCTAATGTATTTATATTTTGTTGCATAATCAATTTTTTTTCTTGCATTTCCACATTATTTATATTTTCTCCCATATTCATTTTTTGGTTGCATTTCCAATTATTTATTTTTAATAGATCATACAAGCACAAATGTGGTTCGGTGCCACGGGGCAAGACAAAAAAAGTTTCCAGAATCACCAATGTTGGGAAATTATGAAGAATTGTTCGAGATTCAAAATAATTTGCACTGTTCCGCTGGTTGTGTTGAATGAGACGCCGCTCCATGATTCGCCGGCAACCGATTCGCCAGTGGACTCCCCAATTGATCAAAACTCACCACTCCCACGTGCGCCGAGACTTATTGGGAAAAAGGCGGCAAAGGCGAAGAAATGGAGCACTTCGAACAATGAATGTGCACAATTTTTGGAGCAAATCGCTAAGAATGGCACACGAACAAGACATGGAGGATAGAGAGATGAAAATCATGGCCATGGATACCACCCATATGTCTCATGAAACAAATTCCTATTGGAAGATGAAACGAAGGGATGTGATGAGAAGAAAAGTTTTCCATAACGACGGACCTAGCAATACGGATTGGTTAAATTATCAAAACCATTAGGTTGGATTGAAAGATTTGTCATATGTATAAAGAATTGTTGTATTGTTTCCCTTTTATTCAATAATGAAAGCATTAAATAATATGACTATTTATTAAAAATATTTGCAAATGAAAACGAAGTTTAATTAAAAACAAACCTTATTTTATTGCAAACAACACACAAAACAAAGCATAATTCCAAACACACCACACACAAAATAAAACATAATTAAAAACAAAACATAATTCCAAACACACCACACACAAAATAAAGCAAACTTGAAAACAAAGTATTAATCTTGACTTCATCCATTGTGATTGCCTTTCATCTCCCACAAGTGCTCGATCAAGTCAACTTGACGCCTCTCGTGAACATATGAAGATTGCATTTCTTGGTAACGATCAATCATGGGGTTGTTGAATCGACCATCCCGAAGTAACGGTTCGTGCTCCAATGGATGTCCATTTGGCACCGGCATTTCATAAATTCTTGTCAAGGCCATGTTCATGGGATCCGGTTCGAACACATCTGCAGCATTATAATCAAACTCATCCTCCACAATCATGTTGTGGGGGATGATGCAAGTCATCATAATGCTCCGCAACACCTCCTCATCAAACATCCGAGCAACACCCCTAATAATACCCCAACGAGCTTGCAAGATATCGAAACACTTTTCCACGTCTTTCCTGAACCTTCTTGAAAGGTAGCAAAACTTTTTTTCCTTCTCGGATTGGGGATTCAGAATTGTTTTCACGAATGTCGTCCACTTAGGATAAATTCCGTTGGCAAGGTAGTACGCACTAGAGTATATGGTATTGTTGATTTGGTACGTGATTTGGGGGGAATGACCTCGCAATACATCGTTGAATACCGGGGATTGACCAAGCACATTGAGGTCATTCTAGATTCGGCAACTCCGAAGAATGCATGCCAAACCCAAGTGTCAAATGAAGCTACGACCTACAGAATTATACTTTTTTGGCCTTTTCGATTCCCATAGTTTCCTTGCCAAGCAGTTGGGCAATTCTTCTCCTGCCAGTGCATGCAATCGATGCTTCCAATCATTCATGGGAAACCTCCGAGTCTCAGCTTTTTGTAGAAGCCTTTGGAGGTCCCTAGGCGTAGGTTTGCGAAGGTACTCCCTCGTGTAGAGATTCCACTGCATCACAAAATCTCACCAAGCACTCTAGGATAGTTGATTTTCCCATCCTTGCAATCTCATCCACCTACTCTGAAGATGCCCCATAAGCAAGCATCCGCAAAGCAGCTGTAAGTTTTTGCTCGGGAGAAGATCCAAAACTCCAAGAGCATCATACTTTTGAATGAAGGATGTGTCGTAATTACAAATATTATGTATGATTTTTTGGAACAAATGTGGCTGCATTCTATATCTCTCTTGAAACTTAGAAACGGGATATAACGAATTTGGGATAAAGTAATCTTCCAAGAGATTCTTACCCAGGAGACTGCCTACGTCTGTCTACATTCGGGGCACGACGACGGTGGTGTTGCCTTGATTCATTAAGCATACACGCCGCTACAACCATTTCTTCCTCCTCTTCATTGGCCTCACGATCTTCTTCAGCACGTCTACACCTCATTTCTTCCTCTTCTCGCTCTTGTCTCTCCAACACCCTCCTCAGGTTAGACATTGAGAGTAGAAAGTGTTTTGTAAAATCTAAGAAATGAAAGAATAGAGAAGATATGGTGTGAGAGGTATGAGTTGAGAGTGTAGCTTTATAGAGGGATTTAGAAGATAGAGATGACACGTGGCGCAATTTTAGAGGGTGAAAATCTTATCTGAAATATGATATTATAATTTTTTTTAAAAAATATGAAAATCTTATCTGACAGGGGACACATGGCACAATTTTAGAGGGTGAAAATCTTATATGAAATTTGAGATTATATTTGTAAAAAAAATATCTCAAAATCTTATTTGACATGGGACACGTGACGCAATTTTAGAGGGTGAAAATTTTATCTAAAATCTGAGATTATAATTTTTTTTAATAAATATATGAAAATTTTATCTAAAATAAGACACGTGGCAACCTAGAATCTCATTCGAAAATCTTTTCTAAAAAATTATGGACACGTGGCAACCAAAATTAATGGTTTAAAGTATAAAAAGAAGGAAATAAAGTACAATGAATAGTATTTGCCCTTGCCCTAGCCTTTTGGGGTGGAATAAAAAAAGGCAAGGCAGCCACTATTCACATAAATAGTGGCTGCCCTTGCTTTGCTTTAGCCTTTTGGGGTCGACTTGCTCTTAATGAATGAAATGCAACTCGGGGCCACACAAAATTAAGAATTCAACTACTAGTCTTGAATAAATTGTACTCTTGGGTGGGAGGTGGTATCTAATTCATGGAAAACTAACCCATCAAAATTCTTCTTTTTAAACCATTATATCCTCACACCATTTTAAAAATTCAAATTTGCCATTTATTTTAGAGTGCTGCTACTTCCACTCACCCTCCCTCTTTCCTCACCCACTTTATCTTCCCACCCACTACGTATGTTTGAAAAAACACAATCCTATCTTTCTTTATTAATTCAAACAAATTCTCTTTTAAGTTAAAGAAGTTTGTTAACTAGTGATGTCATTTAAATTTAATCTAATGGCTGAAAAGTTGGCATATCACAATTAGATATAAATAAATAAAATATATTGCCTCTGTACAATGAATTCGGATTATTTGTGCTTTGGATTCTTATTTTTTACTTTTTTCAATTTTAAGGTTAAGGCAATTGTTTTGGTTTTTAATTCTTTTCTCTAAGTCCTTAGAAGTCTTTTTATAAATGCGTAAATTTGTATTGAAAATTTTGAAGATAAGGTGGGTGGAAATAGTAGCATTCTTATTTTAACCAAACAATAGGGGCATTTTAGTAATCAAACTGGTTTCAATTTCGATTGATGATAATTTAGTGAACAAATTATAAGGAATCAATACCACTCATACATCAGAAATTTGGATTCTAACTCTTCTTATCAATTTTATTCATGTTCTCCCAATTATGGATTAATAAACATTGAGCGACTGTAATTTGTAACAAAAACGTTATAAACAAGTGTTTTTTTTTAACACCAGCCCAAAACGACGCGTAAAAGGAACGAGAGTGAGATGAGGGATATATATATATTTTTTCAAGTGGGAATAATAACCACCCCTCCACCTCATCGCGAATTCAAGTGGTGTCCGTACACCCTCAATCAAACCGTCTACGTGTCCGTGCTTCCGCTGTCGTCTTTCATCGCAGCAGTGATTTTTTCCGACTTGCGATCTCTGATTTGTGGTATGTCTCTATATTCTCCAGTATGCGGTCTCGATTGCTTGTACATTGGATCACAAAGCATGAATTTCTTTTCCGATTCTGAAATTGAAGCACGACGCACAGAGCATGAATTTCTTTTACTTTTTTTGATTCTACAATTGAAGCAGCATGAATTTCCTTTTCTGATTATGGAATTGAAGCACGAAGCATGAAGCATGAAGATCTTGTCTTGTTTTCTTGTATGAGTCGGAAATCTGAAGATTGAGGCATCTTTGAAGGAAATCTGAAGACTGTTTTCTTTCGATCTCTGTTCGATTTGTTCAATTTCTGATAATTGTACCTTATCGTGTGAACAAGACAGCATCATGTCGTCTCCTGTTCCCAAAATTGAGGGTTTATTTGGAGTTCTCACATTTAAGCTTTTTGAAGATAATTTTGTTAAATGGAGCTATCAGATTCTATCCGTTTTGCAAGGATACGACCTTTATGGCTATTTTGATGGAACTATTCTTTGTCCTCCTAAGTACGTGATTATAGAGTCTGAGGGTGTCACACATGAACTTACTACTGCGTATAAGAACTGGCTTCAGATTGACAAGGCTCTACTGAGCATATTGATTGCCACCTTATCCGATGATTTTTTTGTTACCCTTTTTATGATATATTTTTTTTTTTTTTGGGTTTGCTGGTGAGATTGGGTTTTAAGGCCAATTGAGGAAGTGGTTTAGTTCAAAGCTTACCTTCTTTGATTTTATTGCTTCACTCTCGTTTATCAAAGGTGCTGGTGGACTGGATATCTCTTTGACTCCATCGTTTTTGCTTCATTGTCCAAGATTATCAAAGGTTACCTTATGCTTTCTCAGTTATATTTTAGTTTTTTGTTTGTTTGCTGGCTGATTAAAAGGATTAAATGTTGTTTGTTTCTATCTTTTCTTGCAGATTACTTTCATTGTGAAGAATTCTTTTCGGTAAATAATGGAGGATCAGAAAGAGTTTTTTCATTTTGTTGAAACGTTGCATGCTGAAAATGATAAACATAACCAGGTCATTGGTTCTGGGGTTTATCTTTACAGTTTCAAGTTTAATCCTAATATCTCTCAAGAATTTTATGAGGGGTATTTATATTTTGAATGTGACGGCAAAGAAGTCCAGAATGTGGCGTTTGTAAAAGTTGTTGGAGAACATGCTGATGTGAAGGCAAAAGAAGTATTTCATAGGACTCGTACAGCTATTGACGATGTTATTTTACGGCCGTGGACGTATTTGTTCTCCCAACAAAAGGACTTTTCTGAATTGCCTCATGATACAGAGCTGAGGAAGGGAATATGGAGTCTATGTTATGATCGCTTCGAACACAATCTTAAAGGTTGGACGAAGCTGGCGAAGCCAAAGCCTAAGGGAATTGCTTATAATGATAAGCTTAAACTACCTATCAAGACTAGTGATGGTCGTCTTAACGACTTTTGGCGTAATTCTATAAGGTACTTGGTTAGGTTTTGTTAAAATTGGTTATAGTAGTTTTGTTTAGTTTTAATTGTATTTGACATAAATTTTTTGTATTGTTTGCAGTGAGTTGATTTCTGGTGTAGGTCGCATCCATTCGAAGGGGTTATACCATGGTAAGTTGCGTTTGCGGAGTAACTATGTATTCATTAACGAATGTCTGAAGATAATCAACGTTGAGGGATCTTTGGATGAGTTAAAAAGTGATGATGAACGATGTATGGAGAAGAAAAAAGATATTTCAGACATTTTATGGACGTTGGACCAAGTGTTCCAATCGTTAGGGGAGAACAAAAATAATTGGTTGGAATGTCGCCACTTCTTTGAGTTTGTCAAAGATTCTAAGACGAGAAATTGTGGTGAGTTCTCTATATCTTTTATTTTATTTTATTGATCTTTTTTCTTTTTTTACTTAATTTCTTTCTTATAGAATGGTTTTTTTGTTGTTGTTGGTATTTTCAGCTATGATGATTTTGTCAAAAAAGTGGTGGGCCATCCATTTTTGTTAAGCGCTGATAAAAAGATGAATCTCTTTGATGATTATGAGTGTAAAAGAAAGGATGAAACTATTAAGCAACATGTCAAAGTAGTTTTGGCATCATCTGAATTTGATACGTTCAAATCCTGGAACAATGCTTTCCTTGCTTCAACCGGTACTACTAACGTGGACAACTTTATGTCGGGTGTTTATAACTATGGAAAATACTCTGGCGATGTGGAGGATCTTCTTAGGTACCTTAGGAATCTGAAGCATCATTATCATCAACATGGTTTGGCTGCTGGTCGTTCACAAACATTGGGTTTTGGAGGTGCCTACCAAAATTTAAAAAAAAGCAGGAATGGTAGATGTGGATCAGGTGTCTCCCCCCCCCACAAACAAACCACACAAAAAAAAAAAAAAAAAAGTGTTAGCAAACATTTTCAGGAATGCAGAGGAGGTTTTTCAGAGGCATAAGAGTACGCCTCTCAATCTCTTATAAATTAAATTGCAACCTACTTGATTAAATATGCTTAATTTCTAATGGATCCAAAATCCACTACTCTAAATTACATTCTTAATTGCTTGTAAATATGCATTTTTGACTTGAACCCCTTCTTTAACAAAGAAGAAATGTGATTATTTAGTCATAGGGTTTGAGTTGCTGAAACGACATCATTTTTGGTCAGTGTTGACATTTGGTGCTCTTGTCTTGGGCCATATATGGAAATTGGATCTAGGTACTTGTTACTGTGTATCTTACATCCAGTTCTAAGTTGTTTCAGTGAGCCATCCATGATGAAGAGACATAGTTTTCTTTGCCTCAAATTTGTTTCAAAGTCTTTTAAATGAATTCAGGCTTACATTTGGTCGAGTTACATAATCAGCAGTCACTGATGATTTCTATGAATTATTCGCATTTCCGTTTAGTGGATTAATCTGTTCGTAGTTGTTAATGTCTGGCTAAGTTTTGAAATTTTTTTTATGGTTTCCATCATAACAAAAGCATGAAATCAAGTTTTATTTGAGCTCGTGTTTGAAATAGTTACCTACCCCCTCTTATCCCACACTCTCATCTTTCCCGTGTGTTTCATAGAGTGTTGAAACAATTGAATCGTAGTAAGATAGTTCCCATGAAGGACTGACATATTGGAAAACAAGTTTTGGTCTCGTTTACTTTTGAACTATATATGTAAAGTGTGTTGCGAGTCAACAATGTCTGAGGCTCGTCATCATTGTTCATCATGTCACTTATCTATGACTCACAGTGATCTATGATGCCTTGCAAGTGAAAATCCACAAATGGTTGTTATGTTACTATCTCCACACGGCCTTCAAACGGTATATTTTTGTTCAATCCGCTGCAGTGAAGTGAGAGTTCATGAGTACAGTGCTATATATAGTTTGGTACTCAATAATATGTTTTGACACCATCTGCTGATTAAACTATTAATAAAAACTTGAAACAAATGAACAAATTGGCTAAGCTGCTTACATGGTTCACCGCCGATCACGATATATTACCAGTTAATTCTAGTTTTGAGAATCCATATGGGGAAGAAACCTGCATGTGCAAGCGAGGTGCCTTTGTAGGAATCTGAGTTGAGATCTTTCTGATCATAATTATTTCATACCAGCTGACTATAGTGAAGTTAAGCTTGCATATACGCTATAGTTTTTGTATTCCACCAATCATGATGGGCAGAGTGCTGTTTTTCTATATGTGCTTACCCAAGGTATACAATTTATTGATATCTTGTCGATATTTGTTGTGGTTTTAGGTGAAGGAGCAAATGTTTTGCACCCAATCTAGATCAGCTTCAGTCGGCCAGAAGTGGAAGGGTTTTTAATAAATGTTTTTATGTTGGTTCTTTTCAACCTTGTGGTTCAAGATGATGTAGACGTATGGTTATTGGTAGACTATGATACATATTTTCTAAATGAAAACTTTCAATTTGTTCAATGTATGCTGCTGCTTTTGACAGATTGAAATGCAGTCTTTACGGCTGACTTAAAAACCTATATCATGTGACCACGATTCACGAATGTCGCTAAATGTCAGAGATGTTAGATAATAAGTTTGCTTTACTACAATGATGATTCTATTTCACTGGATTTGCTCCATTTTGGTTAAGAAGTAGGGTTTTGAAAATCACACTTGGATTATAAAGCACACTAGATTATAAGCACGGCCTTAGAATGGATGTTGATGAATACTCATTCTCAACTTTAAGCTTAGATAATCTATGCTTCACAATTTTCATTTGAGTAGTATTAGAGATAACTTATTACACGAATTTTTGGATATCAACTGATGCAACGATGGTTCATTTGTTTTCATTATGAGCCCTTTCGGATACTATTTATTCACAACAAATAAGAAGTTGCTACATCAGTAATCATATATTTTTGGTTCTACCAATTGCTTTCACTTATTCAAGTTGGTTTGATTTCCCAAAGGAATACCTTTGGACAAGACGAGAAAATGAAAAAAGAAGCATAAAAAAATTAAATAATAAAAAAAAAGAATAAGGTTTTGGGATGTTATTGAACTAACAATTTCAATTGGCGGGAACCTAAAACGGCATTTTAACTGCTAAAAGTCAAAATGGAGTTTAATATCATCTGCCGTCTTAGCTCAGCTGGTAGAGCGCATGGCTTTTAACCATGTGGTCGTGGGTTCGATTCCCACAGACGGCGTCTTTTTGCAATTTCGTATATCTTAATTTTAATATTAATCAATAAATCAATTTTATTTTTATTTATAAAAATCAAGATGAGCCATGGCTGATGATAGTCTCTGATTATCGTTGTGGTTTGCTTATCATTTGACTTCCCCTCTTTAATCTTATCCAGCTGCAACTCCAAAACCCAAGCTTTGGCCATGAACTGAGCCCACCTCACCCCAACAAACCAACCCTTCGAAGCTTTTCGCTCAAAAATGGCGGCAGCAGCAGCAGCCGCAGCGAGAATAAACTTCTTCTTAAACCCCATAAATCCCCTCAACTCCAAAGCCACCACCCATCTCAGGACCCGCCTCCACTTTCAGCCATCAAGAAGAAGACCCAGAGCTACGTCGTTTTGCACTCGTGCCTCCGCTACTCCCCTCCACGACGAAGCCACCGCCAGTGACCCTTTTGTCCTCACCACTCCGCTTTATTACGTGAATGCCCCTCCCCACTTGGGCAGCGCTTACACCACCATCGCTGCCGATGCCATTGCTCGCTTTCAGAGGCTGTTGGGTAAGAAGGTCATCTTCATCACTGGCACTGATGAGCATGGTGAAAAGATTGCCACTGCAGCTGCTGGTAGTGCCTCCACACCAGCTCAACACTGCGACATCATTTCAGTCTTACATATCACTCTGGAAAAACGTATTTTCTTTTACCCGCCATTGGAAATTTACAATTTCGTTCAATTGATTTTTCAAATTGCTCTTAGTTTCACTTTTATTAATTTAAAATTTTTGGGTTATTTGGTGATTGCAGTTAGATATAGCTTATGACAAATTCATTCGAACAACTGATCCCAAGCATGAAGCAATTGTGAAGGAGTTTTACTCAAGGGTTCTTGCCAATGGAGACATTTACAGGGCTGACTATGAGGGACTTTATTGTGTCAATTGTGAGGAGTATAAGGTGCCCTCTTATTCCATTCAAACTTGTATTTCTGGGTGTATGCTTTTTAGTTTTGGATAACCCTCTCAACTCTATTTGAATAACTTAAGCTTATTCCTTATGAAACTTTCTTTTTAGATGGATTTATTATATTACTTGTATTGATAACATAATATATCCTTGTGTTAGTTTTGATTCTGGAACATTGCCCTGGGCAATTTAAAGAAGTTGACTTGATTGCTTATTGAGTGGGGATTATGTTGCTGCTCCTTTCCGTTTAATATATGTTGTTTGAATACAATGTCTACATATCTACTGAGCTATTTTTCAGGAGTAGCTTGTGTTGTATACTTAATAATTGGTCTCATTTCATTAATTCTAAATATTGCACAGGATGAGAAAGAACTGCTTGATAACAACTGTTGCCCTACGCACCTAAAGCCATGTGTTGCACGGAAAGAGGATAATTACTTCTTTGCATTGTCCAAGTATCAAAAGTCGTTGGAAGAAACTTTGGCAAAAAATTCGAATTTTGTACAGCCTTCATCCCGTCTTAATGAGGTTAGATATAAAGTACATTGGTTTACTTAACTTGAAATTGTTTCTTTGCATATGAAATTACAAATGTAATGTGTAGTACTTACCCTACAAGCCAATTATGATTGTTTCTTGATGTGTTCTCACACTCCATCTTGTTAGTGCATATAGAGTTATAGTTGATTAATTGAGGAGTGTGAATAATTTTATAACTAAAACAGGTTTTTCCTTTTCCTCAAGGTTCAAAGTTGGATTAGAAGTGGCCTAAGAGACTTTTCCATTTCTTGAGCATTAGTGGAGTGGGGCATCCCTGTTCCTAATGAGAGCAAGCAAACAATATATGTTTGGTTTGATGCTTTACTGGGGTAAAGTTCTTTCTCCCTCCCATCTCTCTTCCCCCCATGTAACTCATAGTCATGTTGTTTCTTAAGCTGTGAGTACCTACTCAATATAGTGTGGTTTCATTATGTCATTTATAAGTCCAAACATATGGCTGACATGGACTAATAAATAAGTTTTCAGAAAACTGTTATAAAAAGTAGATAGAAGATTAATTGCGAATCAGCTTTCTTTTATCACTAGATGTTTCTTTACTTCTGATTTCTCTATTTCTGTTGGTAGATGCTTATTGGAGATTATTTATTTGATGTATATGTTCCAAAATATTGTTAACAGTTATATATCAGCACTATCTGAAGATACGGAGCAACCTGATTTGGAAAGAGCCGTTTCATCAGGGTGGTCTGCCTCGCTACACTTGATTGGCAAGGTATGGTGATTTCCATACTTTGTAGATTAACTTTTTTCAGTTCACAAGTATATTCCTTTTAATAAGCTATCGTATTAAGTTATATTAAATCAAACTTCCAATGTCAAAGCATGACATTGGAGGAGGATATAACCGGGGATATATAATAGAATTCTGTATGATAGTTGATGTTTCCTTATTCTTCTGTAGGATATTTTACGTTTCCATGCAGTCTACTGGCCAGCTATGCTGATGTCTGCTGGACTAGGCCTTCCTAAGATGGTGTTTGGCGATGGATTCTTGACAAAGGTATTTGAGCTATTTGAGCGTAGTATATATGATTGTTTCTTCTGAGAATAGCTGTACCTGTAACTCCCTCATGTGATTGAATTCCTCATAGATAGAGCTATTGGTATTGGAATCCTAGATGAATTCTCAGTCCTGTAAACTTTGAGTAATGATCGTGTCGACTGGAGATTTAAAGCCTAAGGCATGCAGGAGTTTCTGATCCATTGTTAGGCATTGCAGCAGGTGTTCATTTAGCTATGTGTAACATTGTCTTTTATTAATTTAAAATTTTTATTTAGCTATGTGTTCATTTAGTTTCACTTTTAATAATTTAAAATTTTTGGGTTATTTGGTGATTGCAGTTAGATATAGCTTATGACAAATTCATTCGAACAACTGATCCCAAGCATGAAGCAATTGTGAAGGAGTTTTACTCAAGGGTTCTTGCCAATGGAGACATTTACAGGGCTAACTATGAGGGACTTTATTGTGTCAATTGTGAGGAGTATTTTTTTTTTTTTGAATAGAAACACTTTTTATTCAAAATTGAATGGAAAAAATGATGACATTTAGGACACAGACCAAACAGACACACTTGCCAAAAACAGACTCAAAGCCACTCAACACAGAAAACCAGCCAGACATAAGACACTCCTTAAGATACTACAGCTAAAAGATTTCGCATAATTGTAGGATAGGATATATCCTTAAAAGCGTGAGAAGTTGATGCCCAGAGAGCAGCCCAAAACTTCACTCTTTCCCATAACTCTAACACTCCCACTCCCTTATAATCCTCGAAAATTCTCCTATTTCGTTCCAACCAAAGGTTCCAGACCACTGCCCCCATCAAGCTGCCCCAGAGAATTTTAGCCTTCTTTCCCCTTCCCAAAGCATCAAATCTGATGGAAAAAAGATCAAAGCATCCTTTTGGTATTACCCACACTGTGTTAACTTCCTTCAATAACGTCTCCCACACCTTTAGAGAGAAAGGGCAATGAAGGAGGATATGGTCCACACTTTCCCCAGCCATATTACATAAAACACACCAATGCGGACTAAGGCACATATAGGGACAGTGTCTCTGTAGTGAATCACCTGTATTTAGTTTTCCCAACACCGTTTGCCAAACAAAGATCTTAACTTTCAGAGGAGTCTTGGCCTTCCAAATTTGAGTGTACGGAGAGAAACCTCCCTTTCGGCCTTATTCTGAATATGAGTAGAGAGAGAATGGCAGGAGAAACACAGGATGGATCAAGCTTCCATCTTCTCTTGTCCAATCTCACTCCTTCTAATAAGTCCAACAATCTAGCCACCTCCACAATCTCTAAATCATTGAGATTCCTTCGAAAACCAAAGTCCCAAGTGAGAGGGATCCAATCGAGTCCGTAAAGGAGGAAATATTGTGGTTTTGCTTCCTGGACAGATTGAATAGTCTTGGAAACACGTCTTTCAAAACACCCCCGGCTCCAATCGTCTTCCCAAAATCTGACTCTAACTCCACCTCCTACCACGAAGACGCAGCCTTGAAGGAACAACTCAAAGCCACTAGAAATGTCTCTCCAAGGGCTGCGACTAGATCCTCGAGTCCAGGTTTGGCATTCCACCCATTTGAGTCAATTCCATAAATACTTCTGATTACTTTGTGCCAAAGAGCATGAGTTTCGATAGGAAACCGCCACAACCATTTGGCCGCGAGAGCCTCTCCTCCCATAGCTTTCAACGAACCCACCCTAATCCTCCAAAGAGTTTTGCTTTACCCACAACCTCCCAGCTCACAACGTGGTTTTTTTTCCCATCCAAACCTTCCCACAAGAAATCCCTCATAAGCTTCTCAATTCTATTGGCTACTCCAATGGGAATCCTAAAAAGGGACATGTAGTAAATTGGAATACTACTCAACACTGCTTGAATCATTGTGAGTCTTCCCCTTTGGATAAGCAGGCTCTCTTCCATTTTTGTAATCTATTCTCCACCTTTTCCACAACGGGGTCCAGAACCTGATTGCTCTGGGGTTCCCACCTAGGGGAAGGCCTAAATACGACATAGGCCAGGTCCCCACTTCGCATCCCAAGCCCTTGCCAAGCCCATTCACCAACCCGTCGTCAAGATTAATGCCAACTAGAGAACTTTTCGATTTGTTGATTTTCATTCCCGACATGAAACAAAACAAATCCAGAATTTGAAGTAGATTATTCCAGGTACTTTTCTTATCCTCTATGAAAAGTATGGTATCGTCGGCGAACTGAAGATGGGAGGCCTCCGCGGTCTCATGCCCCGGAAAAAGACCACGAAACTGACGCAGGTTGTGCTTTCTCCAATATTCTGCTTAACACGTCTATTACCAAAGTGAACAGGAATGGGGATAGTGGGTCACCCTCTCAGACCCCTCGGTCTTCCATTAATCATCACAGAGAATTAGCAGACTGGAGGCATCCTCGAATCCATCTTCTCCACCTGTCCCCAAATCCTTTCCTAGTCATAACCTCATCTACAAATCTCCATTCCACATGATCGTATGCTTTCTCAAAGTCAATTTTAAGCACCAATCCTTTTTTGTTTAGTTTTCGACTCTCCTCCACCACCTCGTTGGCAATCAAGGCCGCATCCAAAATCTGCCCACCCCTCACAAAAGCACCTTGATAGGTAGATATAGTGCTGCCCAAAACTTCCCGCAATCTAGAAGCCAAAACTTTCGACACTATTTTGTACAAACTTGTCACTAGGCTGATAGGCCTAAAATCACTAACTTTGATGGATTCCTTCTTTTTGGGAATGAGGCAAATAAAAGTCTCGTTAGTGATTGCATTAATTATACCACTATGGAAGAAGTCCACCAAGACTTTCATAAGATCCTCTTTCACAATATCCCAGCAAGATTGAAAGGAAGCATGGAAAAACCATCTGGACCTGGTGATTTATCCGTTCCAGTCAAAAACAGCCTTTTTAACTTCCTCCTCTTCAAATGGCCTTTCCAGCCATTCAAGCCTCCTGAACATGATTGCATTCCAATTCAAACCTTCTAAACACCACCCCACCTCTCGCGTTGCTACTAAAGATTTTTGAAGAATTTAATGATCTCCGATTCTATTTCCCCTTCACTGACAACCACGCCAGATCCCTCTACTTCCAGTTTTTGAATAAAATTCCTTTTCCTTCTGCCGCTTGCTATACGATGAAAAAACTTAGTGTTGTTGTCCCCTTCTCTTGCCCATTGAACTTTCCCCTTTTGTCTCCACTTCACCTCTTCTTTGTGTATTAAATCACTCACCAACATGTATAGATCTTCCCTTTATTTTCTCAGATTATTCACTCTAGCCCACCCTGCCCTTCCAACAAATCGAGAGCCGTAATTCTAGCCTCCGCCGCAATCTTTGCAGCGACCAAATTCCCGAATACTTCTTTATTCCAATTCTTCATTTTCTGTTTTAGAGTCTTCAACCTTCTAGAGAATTTGTAGCCCTCCCACCCGATTATTCTGGTCTTCCCCCCACCACAGTTTGAAATTCTTCTTAAATTCAGGGTGTTCAAGTCACATGTTTTCAAAACGGAAGGCCCGGGACCCCATTTCAAATTAGAAGTGTCCAGCTGAATGGGACAGTGATCAGAGGTGACTCTTGCCAACGCCAATTGTTTAACCTGGGGAAAAGAATCTTCCCAAGCTTCTGAAAAGAGAAATCTATCAAGTCTTCTGCACACTGCAGTTTCTCTAAAATTAGACCATGTAAAGGCAGCATTCAAGAGACAAGGGTCTCGCAGATTTGTGTCGTCAATGAAATCATTGAAGTTCTTCATACTACTTGTCATCCTTCCTCCGTTAGATTTCTCAGAGACAAACCTAACCACGTTGAAATCCCCCCAATACACCATTTATGACCACACAAGCCGAACAACCCCGCTAATTCCTCCCAAAATCTTCTCATGTCCCTGGGATGACAAGGGCCATAAATACCTGATAACCACCAGTCCCCCCCAGAGACATCTATAATTCTTATAGAAACAGAAAATTCTCCAATTTCATAGTCAGAAATGGAAGGTTTGAGAATTCCACATTACCACAATCCCACCAGACCTGCCCCTTGAAGGGGCATACACCCACTCTTTGAATCCAGACCCCCAAACACCAGCTGCAAGCCTTCTGTCAAAGACTTCTTTGTTAGTCTCCTGAGAATAACAATATCCTGGATTTACACGTAACAATTGCTCCTTCACCACCATCATTTTCCTTCTCGCTCCCTAGACCTCTTACGTTCCAGGATATGATCTTCATTTATTTAACTTGGCCTCCCTCTGAAGCAAAGTAGATTGCACACTATCCACTTCCAGTTCGACCCTCGTCGAACTCTGCCTCCCTTCCTACCAGATTCACCATTTGATCGGCTTGATTTCGATAAACAACCACGTGACAGCTGCTTCCTAATGGGAACAATCGTGAGGTTCAGTTTGGCCATAATCCGGGAATGTTCCCCCTCACCAAGTCTTTTTCTTCTCCTGTAACTTACTAATTCAGTTGCTTTGGTCGTCTCCCCACTCAACCCCGCATCTTTCTCCCTCTCAGAGTCATGTATAATCAAAGGTACAACATCGCCCACCTGGTTTTCGTTGTCCTCTCCTTCCATAATCTTCCTCTTCTCCGCTTCAATGTCCGCTCGGTCCTCCGAACCAAAATCGGTATGCCCCCCTTTTTTCGTGTTTCTGAAATCCTTCACAGACCCATCAAGTTTGTGTTCACCACCCCCTCCAAGCCCGTTCTATCATCGTCCCCATCATTGCCTCCACCGGAATTTTTTTCTCCCAGCCCATCCTGCCCTCCAAGGCAATCCCTTCAATCTGCCAAGTCAGAATTCCAGCGATAGACCCATTGTCACATTCAATTACATCAATTGTCTCCTCCACCTTAGAAGGGAGGTCATCATCTTCTGTCGCAACAAGGTGCCCTCTTATTCCATTCAAACTTGTAATTCTGGGTGTATGCTTTTTAGTTTTGGATAACCCTCTCAACTCTATTTGAATAACTTAAGCTTATTCCTTATGAAACTTTCTTTTTAGATGCATTTATTATATTACTTGTATTGATGACATAATATATCCTTGTGTTAGTTCTGATTCTGGAACATTGCCCTGGGCAATTTAAAGAAGTTGACTTGATTGCTTATTGAGTGGGGATTATGTTGCTGCTCCTTTCCGTTTAATATATGTTGTTTGAATACAATGTCTACATATCTACTGAGCTATTTTTCAGGAGTAGCTTGTGTTGTATACTTAATAATTGGTCTCATATCATTAATTCTAAATATTGCACATGATGAGAAAGAACTGCTTGATAACAACTGTTGCCCTACGCACCTAAAGCCATGTGTTGCACGGAAAGAGGATAATTACTTCTTTGCATTGTCCAAGTATCAAAAGTCGTTGGAAGAAACTTTGGCAAAAAATTCGAATTTTGTACAGCCTTCATTCCGTCTTAATGAGGTTAGATATAAAGTACATTGGTTTACTTAACTTGAAATTGTTTCTTTATAAATGAAATTACAAATGTAATGTGTAGTACTTACCCTACAAGCCAATTGAGATTTCTACCGCCTGGGTTGCCAATGATCGTTTCTTTATTTGTTCTCACACTCCATCTTGTTAGTGCATATAGAGTTATATTTGATTAATTGGGGAGTGTGAAAAACGAAAATTGGAGGGCTGATAATATTATTCCTTCTATAATTTTATAAGTAACTAAAACAGGTTTTTCCTTTTCCTCAAGGTTCAAAGTTGGATTAGAAGTGGCCTAAGAGACTTTTCCTATTAAATAACCCGCACGCTGGATCTTGTTCTTTAATGTAACCAACGGCAATAGACTAAACTAGCAAATATTAGAAAACTTAGAAACACACAAGAATTATACTGGTTTGGCAGAACTTTTGCCTACGTCCAGTTGTGATTTCTCTACCTAGAGAAATCACCGCTCCTTTGATTAATAATAGAGATTACAGAACTTTTGCAAACCCTAGAACTAATCTCAAAACTCTTGGCTGTCTCTGGCTGTTTTTCCCCTTCTTAAAATAAGCCTTGTTGCACCCTATTTGTAGATATAGAGTTGGCTTACATGTCCCAAGGCTGATTGAATTCCTATTCCTAAGTGGATTAGGAAATTACACTTATCCAAAACCAAATAGACTTCTAGAAATCCAAACCTGAATTGAATAAGGAAAACTGAAATTCTTTCCTAATCTCTCTATGACAAGAATCGGTATACCTCTAATTTTCCTAAAACAATCCTAAACCAACTAGGACCTATTTGACGAGCCAAAATCCTAACAATCTCCACCTTAGTGAGTCAAACCAAGTCTTGATCGTTGCACCCAAGAGTATCTTTGAACCTCCTTGAAGCAGCTTCTGGAAATCTTCAAGAGTTTTCACCTTGGCAATCTTCTTCTTGCCTCATTGGACCTCAAGTGAGAGGTGCTCCACTTTAATCAATCAACAAGATTGATAAAGTTCAAGCAATGCTTGAACTTCTTGACCGGCACTATCTTTGTAAGGAAATCTGCGGCATTGTCATCCGTATGAATCTTTTCAATCCAAATCTCCTTAAGACTCCACCCAATTTCTGATTCTGTGATATCTTGCTTCAATGTGCTTTGATCTTCCATAAAAAACTTGATTCTTTGCCAAGTGAATGACACTTTGACTATCACACTTCAGCTTCACACAATCTTGGGTGATTCCCATTTGACTTACCAAGCCATTAAGCCAAATTGCTTCCTTTCCAGCTTCGGCCAATGCAATATACTCTGCCTCTATGGTCGACAAAGCTGTAATTGGTTGCAGGAGTGCCCTCCAATTGATTGGCCCTCCTGCGCATGTAAACACATAACCAGAAGTTGACCTTCTCTTGTCCAAGGCCCCTGCATAATCGTCATCTACATATCCCAACACCCATGCATTTTCTTTTTGCTTCTCAAACATAATCCTGTCGCCAAGAACCCTTCAAATAACGCAAAATCCACTTGACTGCATCCCAATGTTGCTTTCCTGGATTTGCCATGTATCTGGAAACGACACTGATTGCTTGAGCTATGTCGGGACGTGTGCATACCATTGCATACATAAGGCAGCCCATGGCATTAGCATAAGGCACCTTCTCCATTACTTGATGCTCTTACTCGGACTTAGGACACTGTTGCCCACTTAACTTGAAGTGAGCTGCCAAAGGAGTCGAAACTACCTTTGCTTCTTGCATGTTGAACTTCTCAAGAACCTTCTGAATATACTTGGCTTGTGATATCCAAATCCTTCTCGCGGTCCTATCTCTTTGAATTTCCATGCCAAGGATCTTCTGTGCTGCACCTAGATCCTTCATGTTGAACTCCTTGCTCAACATCTTCTTCAAGTCTTGAATTCTAGACTTGTCTTGACAAGCGATTAGCATGTCATCCACATATAGAAATAGCAATATGATCATCCCATCTTGGAACACATGATAGTACATGCAACAGTCATATAAACATCTTTTATAATTGATTTTCAGCATGAAGTAATTGAACCTCTTGTACCATTGTCTTGGAGACTGTTTCAGGCCATATAGGGACTTCCTTAGCTGACATACTAGGTTCTCTTTCCCATATTCAACAAACCCTTCTGGTTGAGCCATGAAAATTGTCTCCTCTAGATCCCCATGATGAAATGCTGTCTTCACATCCGTATGCTCAATCTCCATGTCATGCTGAGTTGCCATTGCTAAAAGCAATATGATAGAAGTATGCTTGACTACAGGTGAAAAGATCTCATCATAATCCACCCCTTCCTTTTGTGAGTACCTTTTAGCCACGAGCCTTGCTTTGAATCTCACAGCATCTTGTTCGTGTAGTCCTTCCTTTTTCCTAAATACCCACTTGCATTCAACTAGCTTTCTGTCTTTGGGTTTAGGAACCAACTTCCAAACATAGTTCTTGTAAAGAGACTCCATTTCTTCTGTCATAGCACTTATCCAACTATATCGCTCATCACTTGCTATAGCTTCTCGATAAGTAGTTGGATCTCCTTGACTAATGTTGAGAGTATAATTAACTTCGTCTTGGTCAAACCCAAACCTCTCGGGTTTCTTCTTGTTCCGATTAGGTTTGTCCAGTGTTATGCATCTCTAGAATGCAGGTGGATTGTTGGTTGGAGTTCGAACCCTTTGGGATGTTTGGCGGATTGGAGTGCCTTCAAACTGCCATGTTTCTTGCTCCACCTAATTCCTAACTGGTGAACGATGCTGGTTCTCTTCTTCTTCCTCAAAACCATCAGATTCGGCATCTTGCTCAATTTGCTCCACCTGAGCTTCTTCTTCATATGAACTTATTAACGGAATCGTTGTTGCTTCAATTTCAGCGTCGTCTTTCTTCTCCCTCCTGCTCTCGACTTTATTCAGAGGCATGGTTGTCTCATCAAAGACAACATCTCGGCTGACAACCTTTTTCCTATAGTTGGCTGACAACCTTCTACTTGATCTTTCTTCCAGCTTGATTCTCAGTTTCTGTTTTCCATTCCTTGAATTTTGCAAAAACCTCGGATTTCAGCTTCTTAAAATAAACCCAAACCTTCCTAGAAAAATCATCCATGAAAGTAATAAAATACCTAGCTCCACCATTTGATTTGGTTGGTGCAGGGCCCCAAACATCTGAGTGAATATAGTTGAGTTGCTCCTTGCTTCGGTTATCTGCACTGCTACTCGTGAATGATACCTTCCTTTGCTTTCCAAGAACACAATATTCCCAAAAGTCCAGTTTGCAAGATGACATGCCTTCCAACAGGCATGCCTTGTGTAATTCTTGCAACCCTTTCTGGCTTATGTGCCCGAGCCTATGATGCAAGAGTTCAGTCTTGTCTTCTATACGTTGGTTTAGAAAAGCTAATCCCCCCGACTATAGTGGTCCCAATTAACTTATATAGCTTATTGGGTTGTAGGTCACCAAGCATTACGACAAGTGATTTGGCTACCCTGAGTCTTCCTTTTTTAGACTCGTACCCATAGCCGGCCTCATCTAAAGTACCCAAGGAAATCAAATTCTTTCTTAGTCTAGGGACATATCTAACGTTCCCCAAAGCTCGTATCATCCCACCAAACATTCTGATTCGAACAGTGTCGATTCCTTTTACAGGACATGAAGAATCGTCCCCCATTAAAACTTCCCCGCTCCTGACTTCTTTGTAAGTATCGAACCGTTCTCTTATTGCACACATATGAAAAGTGAATTCGGTATCCAAAATCCGATTTGCCAAAGCCTTGGAGCCTGATGTTACTAAAAGAAGCTCCCCGTCACTCTCATGCTCGGTGACTGCACCTAGCTGAACCTAAGCTTCCTTCAATCTTGGCTTTCTTCTCTTTCCAAATCTTGCAGTTCCTCTTCCAATGATCTGCTGAACCACATACGAAGCAACCTTCCTTATTTTCCTTTTTCTTCTTGGATTTTGACCTACCTCTATTGCCTGTTTTCTCTTCCATTGTCTTTACCCGCCCCCTCTCCGTGCCTTTGGCATAAAGGCCTTGAGAGCTTTCAATTATATCATCTAGTTTAGCATATGACTGAAGAGCTTGAATTACGTCTTCAAGCTTCAGGGACTCTTTTCCAAACATTAGAGTTGTTCGAAAGTGCCTGAAAGACGAAGGTAGAGACCTCAGCAAGATGATAGCCATGTCATCATCTTTGTAAGTTTCTTCGACCTTTTGAAGATTAGTTATGCAATTTTGGAACCTGCATACGTGATCTTCAATATCACCTCCTTCTTCCAATCGAAGTCCGAATAGTTCATCCTTTAGGAAAAGTTTATTGGACACGGTTTTGCCCATGTAAACATTCTCAAACTTTTCCCATGCTTCATGGGCAGTCATCTTCTCGGTGATGTGTGACCGAACTGCTCTTGTGAGATGGATCTCGATGGAACTCTTGGCCTTCTTGAGAACCTTAGTCCATGCTGCGTCGTCTGTCATGCTTGCCGGCTTTTCACCGTTGAGTGCATCATCCAAATCTTGCTGTATCAGGACGTTCTTCATCATCCTTTGCCAGTCCGTGAAGTCATCCTTGCCGTCAAAAGGTTTTAACGCGGGTCCTAGATCCGCATTCATCTTCCCTTTAGACATTGTAGAACCCCTTGAACCAGGCTCTTGATACTAATTGATAAATAACCCGCTACTGGATCTTGTTCTTTATTGTAACCAACGGCAATAGACTAAACTAGCAAATATTAGAAAACTTAGACACACACAAGAATTATACTGGTTCAACAGAACTTTTGCCTACGTCCAGTTGTGATTTCTCTAAAATCACCGCTCCTTTGATTAATAATAAAGATTATAGAACTTTTGCAAACCCTAGAACTAATCTCAAAACTCTTTGCTGTCTCTAACTGTTTTTCCCTATCTTAAAATAAGCCTTGTTGCACCCTATTTATAGATATAAAGTTGGCTTACATGTCCCAAGGCTGATTGAATTCCTATTTATAAGTGGATTAGGAAATTACACTTATCCAAATCCAAATAGATTTCTAGAAATCCAAACCTAAATTGAATAAGGAAAACTGAAATTCTTTCCTAATCCCTCTAGGACAAGAATACCTCTAATTTTCCTAAAACAATCCTAAACCAACTAGGACATATTTGACGAGCCAAAATCCTAACATTCTTCTCTTTCCAAATCTTGCAATTCCTCTTCCAATGATCGGCTGAACCACATACGAAGCAACCTTCCTTCTTTTCCTTTTTCTTCATGTATTTTGACCTACCTCTATTGCCTGTTTTCTCTTCCTTTGTCTTTTCCCGCCCCCTCTATGTGCCTTTTGCATAAAGGCCTTGAGAGCTTTCAGTTATATCATCTAGTTTAGTGATGAGCACAAAACTAATACAAGTTTTACCCTTAAATTTATATTTGTTAGTATTTTCTTTTGTATTATGTAAATCTATTACAATATTTGTATTGGTTATTTCCAATCTTTGTTTTTGTATTTAATGAGTGATTGTTTGTAGATATTAAGTGTCTTCCACCAATGGCATGAGGAGGAGGAGGAATAAGCAATGTGTTGCAAAAAGAGAGGAAGAACTCAATTTGGATTTGATGACTTTGCCTTTTACAGCTCATGCTGTACAGTCCATTTGCAGGCCTGAAAAACGAATTCTCCCATGCTCAAATGAATAATTCTCCTTCATAACACTTGTTCAAAAAGATGTCGACTATTACATATCCAAAACTGGGAGCAATTGGATAAAAACTCAATCCACAGGCTGTCACACACCAAGACAGGTTCTAGAAGACAGCTTGCATATGCAGCTGGAATGAAAGGGACTTCATGCTTCTATAAATAGGCAGCAACTAAGGAGACAGAAAGAGGGGAATTGAGGAGAAACACACGGCAAGAGAAAGAGAGAAAGAGTGAGGAAGAAAGAGAACAATGATGGAAAGGAAAGAACCAAGAGCTAATAACTCTTTTAAACTTGTTCTTCCTTTCCTAGTTCTCATTTAATTTATGTATTTTAGTTTCTTTGTTTTGTTTTAAATATTAATTATGTCTATTTAAATTACCTACCTAAGGTTGGATGAAACACCATTAGTAAATAAAGTTCTAGTTTTTATTTTCAATTCTCAAATATTGTGGTGTTCAATGATTATAATTTTCACTTCACATGATTAATGGATTAATCTTCTTTTCACCACTTCTATCATGTATTGTGACATATAACATGTATTTGTGGTAGTTAAGAATTTGGATTAATATATTAATTCATCCTTGGTTCATATTTCTAGTTTACAAATTTCTTTGATATTTTGTTATTCAAATAAACTTTTTCACATAGGATGCTTAGGGAACTTTGATCCTTTGTAGTTAAATAATTTTGTTTACATTTTATGCTTAGAATTTGTACTTATGAAGGGAAGGAAAATTTACTTATGATGTAAATTACAAGCTTAATTGATAAATCTTGAGAAAGCAGTAGATTGATTTCTAGATTACTACTCCATGGGAATTGAAAGATAAATAATTAGGATCTTATGGAATAATGGTGTGGATTCTAATACCTTAGTTATTTTTCTTATAAATGTAAATCTTAATTTCAGTTTATTGTCATTTCCATATTTGTTTTATGCTTTATTTAATTTTCTTTTTGAACAAACAAATTACCATTTGAATCAACTAGGTTGGCAATGAAATTAACTTGGGTATAATTGGTTTTCTATCTTTTCACGCAATCCCTTGGGTACGACCTCGCTCTTACACGCTTATGCTATATTCGATTCGTGCGCTTGCGAGTTTATAAATTTTGAAAGACACCGCTTTTGGTGACAACAAGTTTTTGGCGCCGTTGCCGGGGATTGCTACGGAAAACTAATCAAATTCTTCCACTAGTTATAATTTAGTTTTGTAATATATATAAAAAAATTAAAAATTAAAAAGATGAAATTATAAAAATTAAAAAAAAATTTAGATTTTGTCAATTATCTTGTTTCTATTGTAGTATATATTAAACTTTTATATAAAAAAACGAAATTAAAAAAAAAAATAGATTTTGTAATTCTCTTGTTTCTATTGTAATATATATTGTGTATTAATTTTTCATTTCTTTGTTTCAGTTATATCATCAAAGCTTCTTTTGGTGCAGCTTTGGACTTGGAAGAAGTTTTATATTATATTTTATTTTATTTTAAGAAAATTAATTTCTTTTTCTTTATGTCAATTTGTGTGCTTGTTTTTTTTGCTTGAACTGATTTGTGTGCTTGTTTGTACAGGTACCATAAGATTTTATTAGAGGAGTGAAATTAAAGGTGCGTTTTGGACACCTGCAATTTAGGATAGCTCAATAAAAAAGGGAAAAAAGACAACTCTAATCATAAGGGGGAGAAGTGTGGAGTAGTAGGAGAAGTCGCGACCTCCAAATGCATCCATGCTCGACCTAATCGCTTCAAGGGGGAGCATTCCAATCCTTTCTCTTTTCTTGTTTTGTTATTATTATTATTATTATTTATTTTATTTTATTTTTAAAATTTTTTTTTAAAAAAAAAAATTCATATGAGCTGACTTTTGGAAACTCCAATGAGCGTCTTCGTCAATACAGTGTCCAGAAGTTCTTTAGGCGACACATTCGGTGTTTAAGAAGCTTGGGTTTTAAGCGGGACCATTGTGACCCCTCCAACCTTCCCGGATCCCTTGGCTGTGTTTTTCTGAGGCCCTTAACTAGTCATCCATGAGTTGCTTGTATATTCGTGTGTTTTTAAAATAAGTTTTTTATTTATTTTTTATGTAGTATTAGTTTTTTTTTACTGAGTGTTAAAAAAAAATATGTTATATATATAATTTTTGCTTATTTATTTGTGTGGTTATTTTATTTTTTATTTTTTTGTCATTGGTGATTAATTATTTTTTTTTTTTTCGTGTTTGTATAAATTTTAGTTTTCTTTTTGTGTGTTTTGATTCATTTTGGTCTTTATTTATTTTTGCTTGGAATTTTTTTTTTTGTGGTTATTTTTGTTATTTTTGTTATTGTCTTTTATTATGCAAGGGATTGTCACACATATTTTCCAGGTATTATCTTTCTATTTCATTTACCCTCTTATTTCATACATTTGCTATGCTTTTATTTTGAAACATTAAGGACAATGTTTGATTTAGGTTCAGGGGTAAGGTTTAGAAGTTTTGTTTTATTATTATTTTTTTAAAAGTAATTCCGAATTTCTTGTCTCTCTTTGCTTTTATTATTGTAATTCTTTCTTTCTTTTACTTGTTTAAGTATTTAATTTCTTGTTAAGTTTGGGAAGTAGATTGCTTCATGATTTCACACAGAAATTTGGCTCAAAAACTTATTCATTTCATAAACATGTGATTACATACACAAATGTAAAAATGCATATATAAATTTCTCAATCACATGTTTGTTTCCAGATTCTGAGCAACCAGAAGCATCATGCTAATTGCCTCTACTTGCTCTTACTTGTAGAACCTGCAAACGTTCGACATGATCATTATTTCTCTTTTGCAGTGCTTCTACATTCTGGTTGGCAAGGAGAGCCGTTTCTGCGAATCCGCCACCAGAGATTTCAAAGAAGCCACCTCCTCGCTCAGAGATCCACACTCTTGTGTTCTTGCTAGTAGGCGCAAGCCCAGGATTTGTGGCCGAGACCGCTTGGAGCGCGGTATAAGTGTGGGACTCATCCACTGCCACCTTGTCAGACCTGTGTGCTATATGCCAATGATCTGCCGTGTGAGCTTGCTGCCAATCATGCCTCCCAGCAACACCCTGCTCTCTTCGGCCTTGCCTCAGCAAAGTTCGGTATTGCCTCAGCAAAGTTTGAGGCCGTGCCGTGATGATATGTAGAGTTTGGGAAGACAGGGTTTGGAGGAGCCCTTATCTTCGCATTCGGAGGTGCAAGGGACAATTCAAGGTTGAGATCATCAAGGTGAGCGCATGAGGATGCCATTGCTTTTTTGCATTATTTGATGGATTTTCTATAAAAAAAAAAAAAAACTGCACGGTTTAAACCCCCCTCCCCAAATTAGAAGCATTTCTACTTTCACTTGTTTTATTTTTTTTTACCTCCGTGTTTTCTGGTGTTTTATGTTTTTGCCCGTGCCCGTTGCTTTCATTATCTGGTGCTTTGTGTTTTGCTTTGTTTTATTTTAAGTTTGGGAAGTGTGTTTTCCCTTTCGGCTGTCAGCTTTGTTTTATTTTAAGTTTGGGAAGTGCGTTTTCCCTTTCGGTTGTCAGCTTTGTTTTATTTTAAGTTTGGGAAGTGTGTTTTCCCTTTCGGCTGTCATCTTTGTTTTATTTTAAGTTTGGGAAGTGTGCTACTCTTTCTTTTGCAACTTAATTTCTTTTATTTCCGAAAAAAAAAGAGTGAAACAAAATGAAAATGAAAAAATAGGGGGAAGGGGGAAACAAAGAGGCACACCAATAATACATTAGAAATTATTTTTTCACAGTGCTTGGTGTCTCGACCATAGGAGCTTTGAGTTTGGCCCTCTGGATGTCCTCTCCAGGGTCTTCACGCACAGCCTCTTGGGGCTCATCACTTGAGCTCCCAAAGATCGCAATCTTCGCTTCAGCAAAACTTCTCTCGCGATCTGATTGCTTGCGTTTCCCTGGTCGGTCTAGGTCCTCCAGCTGCTTTCGCATGTCTCGAGAGTACAACTCTACCATCTTTGATAGGTTTTTATTCTCGTCCCGCAATACTTCTAGCTGGTGTCAATTCACCTCCACTATCCTTGACCTCTCCCTTTTCAAGCTTTTTATAACACTGACAATCTTCAACTATACTTCGCTCCGCCGCCAACTGACCTTTGAGCACCTCTACCTCATGAGACTTCGCAAGCCCAAGGTGCGACACATGTTGTTCTCTGCACGCTTAGTGCCAGGGCATCACTCACGACCCGATTGTCATCCCTTGTGCCCATCACACGTATATTTTTAGGAGTCACTAGATTTCTCGCAACTCCAATGGCAACATCGTTGTCCAGGAGTATTGAGTCATTTACCTGTTACAGGGCCCCGTGCGGAGGCAAAATAGGGCACCCATCCTGGTGCCACCGCTTGGCCCCAAGTCTGAGTCGGTGGAGCTAAGTTAAGATCCAACGAAAATGGATAGGAAGAAGCCATTTTGATTTTTCACTCTCTTTTCTTCTTTCTTTTCTCTTTTGTGTGTTTAGGAGTTTGTGTTTTTCATTTTTTCTCTGCCTTTTATAGACTTAATTTTTTCTAAACCCTAGCCGCTGTGCTTCTGAGTTTCGCGCGTCCCTACGGCTTATCTCCATCTGCCGCACCCGTCCCCCAACCCTCTTAATTGTATTTCTGCCTTTCAGCGCTTTCAAGAAACAAAAAGTCGTCGCGCCTTCCTACGAAGCCAATAATTCTGGCTTGGGGGATGTGAAAGCGGCCTCCTGCGCGCTAACACGTCCCTCACCTCTTTTAGCCCGTGACTTCCCAGGAACCAAGGCATCAGGGACCACACTATTCCTCTTCAAAAATCCCACTCTTTGCGTTTATGATCAAGTTTAATTAAATAATAAATAAAAATAAAAATAAAAATAAAAATGACAGCAATAATAAATGTTTGGGCTTTCGTTTAGGTTGGGTTTTCAATTGATTTGAACGTTCTCATGGGCTGGATTTTTGCGTGCGTAGAACTGTTGTTAGGGCTTACTGTTGTATTTGGTTTGGTTTTGTTCCGTTTGATTTTATTTTGTTTTTGCAACTAAATTGTAGTTTTAATTCTTGTTTATTCTTTTATTTAATTACTTTCAATCCCTTTCATTTCTTGTTATAACTTTGCTGATGCCTAAATTCTTCAACATTGAGGACAATGTTTATTTCTAAGTTTGGGAAGGGATAGCAAGTCTTATTTTCGTTTCACTTAATTTCTTGCTTTCTTTTAGTTTGTTTTCTTTTCAGTTTTGAGTCATTTTGTTTTCAAGTCACTTTCCGGACACATATGATGAGATTGTGATGAATGTTTACATGACTTGATTGAAAATGTCTATATATAAAAAAAATTATTATTCACTGAATGGCATCGTTCTAGCATGATATGTTTGAAACACTCTATGCACTTGCCATTTGTTTCATAATTCTCCAGTTAAGGGACTTGCATTATCCAAAGAATTGTATTAAGCATGAATTAGACTTGTATAACCATATAATGTGAGCTTTGAGCCTTGTGCTTCAATTCATGAGTGTTATACACATATTCTTATTTTCCTGTCATCCAAGTTGTTGTTTGATCTCATTATTCATTGACTTGGTTGAACACTTAAAAGACATTCATTCTTGTGTAATTTGATTACGTGATATTTGAGAAATGATATTAAGGCATTCTTTGAACCGTTTGTGCCTTTCAAACTAACCGTATGCATGCTTAAGCATGATTTTCCATTGTAACCACTTTGAGCCTACATGTAAGCCTTTTCTTTCATTTAACCAATTATTAGTCTTAGCCTTAGCCTGAAAAACAAGAATTTACCTTTCTAAGGAACTCATGAGCTTTAGTTTGGATGTGTTTTTTATGCTAAGTTTGGGAAGAGATAATACATTTAAAAAAAAAAAAAAAGAACTTCACTCAAAGAGTGAAAGAAAAGAGAAAAGTTGTGGTTAAGTGACATTGGATTCAGATTTCCAAGTTCAAATTTCTTTATTGGCCTCAAAAATAAATTGATGGTTGTTCAAATAGAAGAAAGGAGTGTGAATCAAAATAAGTGAAGGTATAAGGCTTTGTGGTCTAATTGATCACGTAAAAAAATAAAATCTAAAGCGTAAGGATTCAAAGTCTTGTAATCAACTGTTATATGCTCTTACATTGTGAGTTCCTTGAACTTTGTTGTATCCATTTCCTTCATTTCTTACTCACCTTACACCCTTAGCCCCATTACAACCCATGGTAAAGACCTAAATTGATCCTAAATGTCATGTGGTTGAATTGCACACATTTTTTAACTTTTAAGTGTTTGGCATCCTTCTTGAGATCATAGTCATGCATATTTTCCATCCTTCTATTATGAGTTAAGTCCCTTATGGTTTAACTCTATTCTCATATTTATTATTGAGTGATGCATTGTAACCCTCTTCCGAGTGATTCATTTGTGAGAGGACAACTTTGGTGAGATTTGAAGCTACATTTGTGCTTGGTATGATTTTTGAAGTTTTGTAAAAACTGAAATTAGAGAATGAGTTGAATTTGGCCATCACACTACTACACTTTAAGCATATTGTGTTTTGAACATTGCCACCTTGTAAATAATGTCTAAAACTGAGCTTTCATTGTTAAAACGTTTAAGTCATGTGCATGAGTCATTTCTCTTCAGAAAATGTGCGGAAAGATTGTCTTGAGTTTTTTATTTTTGTTTTTGTTTTTATTTTTATTTTTATTGTTTTGCTTAAAGGACTAACACAATCTTTTAAGTTTTCTAATTACTTTGTTTTACAGAGTCAGTAAAATGTTTGTGGGTGTTGAAATCTGTTAAACCCTCAGGAGACACAACTCCTCCTACTAGGGATGCCTAGAGGTTTAAAGGCTTGTTGCATTCGCTCAATGCAATCGAGATCCCTGCGAAAGTGGCTTAGTTTTCTTTTCTACTTAGTTTTTATTTTCTTTTGCTCGAGGACTAGCAAAATATAGGTTTGGGGGTATTTGATGAGCACAAAACTAATACAAGTTTTACCCTTAAATTTATATTTGTTAGTATTTTCTTTTGTATTATGTAAATCTATTAGAGTATTTGTATTGGTTATTTCCAATCTTTGTTTTTGTATTTAATGAGTTGTTGTTTGTAGATATTAAGTGTCTTCCACCAATGGCATGAGGAGGAGGAGGAATAAGCAATGTGTTGCAAAAAGAGAGGAAGAACTCAATTTGGATTTGATGACTTTGTCTTTTACAGCTCATGCTGTACAGTCCATTTGCAGGCCTGAAAAACGAATTCTCCCATGCTCAAATGAATAATTCTCCTTCATAACACTTGTTCAAAAAGATGTCGACTATTCCATATCCAAAACTGGGAGCAATTGGATAAAAACTCAATCCACAGGCTGTCACACACCAAGACAGGTTCTAGAAGACAGCTTGCATATGCAGCTGGAATGAAAGGGACTTCATGCTTCTATAAATAGGCAGCAACTAAGGAGACAGAAAGAGGGGAATTGAGGAGAAACACACGGCAAGAGAAAGAGAGAAAGAGTGAGGAAGAAAGAGAACAATGATGGAAAGGAAAGAACCAAGAGCTAATAATTCTTTTAAACTTGTTCTTCCTTTCCTAGTTCTCATTTAATTTATGTATTTTAGTTTCTTTGTTTTGTTTTAAATATTAATTATGTCTATTTAAATTACCTAACTAAGGTTGGATGAAACACCATTATTAAATAAAGTTCTAGTTTTTATTTTCAATTCTCAAATATTGTGGTGTTCAATGATTATAATTTTCACTTCACATGATTAATAGATTAATCTTCTTTTCACCACTTCTATCATGTATTGTGACATATAACATGTATTTGTGGTAGTTAAGAGTTTGGATTAATATATTAATTCATCATTGGCTCATATTTCTAGTTTACATATTTCTTTGATATTTTGTTATTCAAATAAACTTTTTCACATAGGATGCTTAGGGAACTTTAATCCTTTGTAGTTAAATAATTTTGTTTACATTTTATGCTTAGAATTTGTACTTATGAAGGGAAGGAAAATTTACTTATGATCTAAATTACAAGCTTAATTGATAAATCTTGAGAAAGCAGTAGATTGATTTCTAGATTGCTACTCCATGGGAATTGAAAGATAAATAATTAGGATCTTATGGAATAATGGTGTGGATTCTAATACCTTAGTTATTTTTCTTATAAATGTAAATCTTAATTTCAGTTTATTGTCATTTCCATATTTGTTTTATGCTTTATTTAATTTTCTTTTTGAACAAACAAATCACCATTTGAATCAACTAGGTTGGCAATGAAATTAACTTGGGTATAATTGGTTTTCTATCTTTTCACGCAATCCCTTGGGTACGACCTCGCTCTTACACGCTTATGCTATATTCGATTCGTGCGCTTGCGAGTTTATAAATTTTAAAAGACACCGCTTTTGGTGACAACATTTAGCATATGACTAAAGAGCTTGAATTACGTCTTCAAGCTTCAGGGACTCTTTTCCAAACATTAGAGTTGTTCGAAAGTGCTTGAAAGACGAAGGTAGAGACCTCAGCAAGATGATAGCCATATCATCATCTTTGTAAGTTTCTTTGACCTTTTGAAGATTAGTTATGTAATTCTGGAACCTGCATACGTGATCTTCAATATCACCTCCTTCTTCCAATCGAAGTCCAAATAGTTCATCCTTTAGAAAAAGTTTATTGGACACGGTTTTGCCTATATAAACATTCTCCAACTTTTCCCATGCTTCATGGGCAGTCATCTTTTCGGTGATGTGTGATCGAACTGATCTTGTGAGATGGATCTCGATGGAACTCTTGGCCTTCTTGAGAACCTTAGTCCGTGTTGCGTCTGTCATGCGTGCCGGCTTCTCACCGTTGAGTGCATCATCCAAATCTTGCTGTATCAGGACGTTCTTCATCATCCTTTGCCAGTTCGTGAAGTCATCCTTGCCATCAAAAGGTTTTAACGCAGGTCCTAGATTCACATTCATCTTCCCTTTAGACATCGTAGAACCCCTTGAACCTGGCTCTGATACCAATTGTTAAATAACCCTCACGCTGGATCTTGTTCTTTAATGTAACCAACGACAATAGACTAAACTAGAAAATATTAGAAAACTTAGAAACACACAAGAATTATACTGGTTTGGCAGAACTTTTGCCTACGTCCAGTTGTGATTTCTCTAGGTAGAGAAATCACCGCTCCTTTGATTAATAATAGAAATTACAGAATTTTTGCAAACCCTAAAACTAATCTCAAAACTCTTGGCTGTCTTTGGCTGTTTTTCCCCTTCTTAAAATAAGCCTTGTCGCACCCTATTTATAGATATAGAGTTGGCTTACATGTCCCAAGGCTGATTGAATTCCTATTCCTAAGTGGATTAGGAAATTACACTTATCCAAAACCAAAATCCAAACCTGAAATGATTAAGGAAAACTGAAATTCTTTCCTAATCCCTCTAGGACAAGAATCGGTATACCTCTAATTTTTCTAAAACAATCCTAAACCAACTAGGACATATTTGATAAGCCAAAATCCTAACATTTCCATTTCTCGAGCATTAGTGGATTGGGGCATCCCTGTTCCTAATGATAGCAAGCAAACAATATATGTTTGGTTTGATGCTTTACTGGGGTAAAGTTCTTTCTCCCTCCCATTCCTCTTCCCCCATGTAACTCATAGTCATGTTGTTTCTGAAGCTGTGAGTACCTACTCAATATAGTGTGGTTTCATTATGTCATTTCTTTACTTCTGGCTTCTCTATTTCTTTTGGTAGATGCTTACTGGAGATTATTTATTTCATGTATACGTTCCAAAATATTGTTAACAGTTATATATCAGCACTATCTGAAGATACGGAGCAACCTGATTTGGAAAGAGCCGTTTCATCAGGGTGGCCTGCCTCGCTACACTTGATTGGCAAGGTATGGTGATTTCCATACTTTGTAGATTAACTTTTTTCAGTTCACAAGTATATTCCTTTTAATAAGCTATCCTATTAAGTTATATTAAATCGAACTTCCAATGTCAAAGCATGACAGAGGAGGAGGATATAACCGGGGATATATAATAGAATTCTGTATGATAGTTGATGTTTCGTTATTCTTCTGTAGGATATTTTACGTTTCCATGCAGTCTACTGGCCAGCTATGCTGATGTCTGCTGGACTAGGCCTTCCTAAGATGGTGTTTGGCCATGGATTCTTAACAAAGGTATTCGAGCTATTTGAGCGTAGTATATATGATTGTTTCTTCTGAGAATAGATGTACCTGTAACTCCCTCATGTGATTGAATTCCTCATAGATAGAGCTATTGGTATTGGAATCCTAGATGAATTCTCATTCCTGTAAACTTTGAGTAATGATCATGTCGACTGGAGATTTAAAGCCTAGGCCATGCTAGAGTTTCTGATCCATTGTTAGGCATTGCAGCAGGTGTTCATTTAGCCATGTGTAACATTGTCCTTTGTGTCCAATATGAGAGATGCGACATGAAATTTAATGGTCTCTTTCGAAATTAATTGTAGATAGAAAGTTGATGTTACTAAATGGGGGTAAGTTGACACATTGTGATATGGATGTCATTTGTATGTTAAAATGACAAAACTCATGGTAATCCAAACTGTTATTCATAGATTTTGTTCAGTCCTATTGATTATATATTTATAGCCTTAGCTACATGCACTCCGTTCCACTCATGAACTCTATATTTAAAATTGCTGAGTTGAAGTGTACCTCTCTGCAAAGAGAGATCATCAGCTCATACAACTTAAAACGAAAACAGTACTGCGAGTGGTAGGCATTTTGAGTTTTCATCTCATGTATGTAATTTTATTTCATGCAGCAATGCTTTTTTATTTTTAAAATTATAGGATGGCATGAAGATGGGGAAGTCGCTAGGCAATACAATTGAACCAAATGATTTGGTTCATAAATTCGGGTCTGATGCGGTCAGATACTTCTTCCTCAGGGAGGTGGAATTTGGAAATGATGGGGACTATTCGGAAGATCGTTTCATCAATATTGTCAATGCTCATCTTGCCAATTCAATTGGTATCTATACTCTGCGCCTCATTAGTATTATTTGTTGGTTAATGAATGATAGTTTCTTTCCTATTTTATTCTCTTTGGAGCACTGAAGTTGCCTCTGCTTTGCAGGAAATCTGCTTAACCGTACTTTGGGACTTCTTAAGAAGAACTGCCAATCAACTTTGGTGGTTGATTCAAGTATTGCAGCTGAAGGAATTACATTTAAGGACACTGTGGAGAAGTTGGTAAAGTTTTCATTATATTTCGAACATTATCAGGTTTCCCAAGCATGTTTTCGACCAAAAAAAAATAGTATGTCAAATTAGTGAAATCACTTGATGTTTGAGGTGGCTTAGGTTTGCAAGCCGTGGAGACCCTTTTGCAATTGTGATTCATTTTTTGGTTCTTGGGACATTAAAATCCTGTATGCAACCGTTGCACCTTTGACCTAGTTGTCCCAACACTTCCCGTACTTTTATAGGTCGAAAAAGCTCGGGTTCAGTATGGAAACCTCTCACTATCATCAGCTTGTGAGGCTGTGCTAGAGATCAGCAATGCTGGAAATTTATACATGGATGAGCGCGCACCATGGTCTCTCTTTAAGCAAGGGGGTGCTGCTTCTGAAGCCGCTGCAAAGGTTAGCATTACATAGATAAGTATGTGTCGGGTTGTCTGTTCGTGTGGTTTTGTATTTGCTTATTTCCTTCAATACCTTCAATAAGGCCATTAGCCTGTTTTGCTTCAACACTCATTTCACCGACCGTTAAAGGAGGTCAAGTCTGGACCCAAAATGTAGGTCAAATAATGAACACATATATAGATTGGACTTGAGTGACTTAATCTGTGCGTCGATTCAAAGTTTAACATTGTAATTGATGGCCAATGTATAAATGCAGTTTGATGAAAATCTTGTTTTTTGGAGCAGGACCTTGTGATAATATTAGAAGCAATGAGAATTATAGCAGTTGCATTATCACCCGTCACGCCGAGCTTATCTTGGAGAATATATGGACAGCTTGGCTACTCAAAGGAACAGTTTGATGCTGCTACCTGGGTATCTCTCTGACACTTTTATAAATGTATTTATGTCTGGTTTCCAAACACTTTTTTTTATGAACTAACATGTGCTTTTGCACTGTAGAGCGACACCAAGTGGGGTGGGCTAAAGAGCGGTCAGGTCATGGGGCAACCTAAACCAATCTTTGCAAGGATTGAAAACCCAACAGAAGAGCAAAATGGGGTTGAAGCACCCAAAAAGGCAGTCAAGAAGGACAAGCTACCTCAAGCCAAACGGTGGTGGGAGCGTAAAGATTCAGTACTTGAAATGTCTTCTGTACACCTCATGCCATTTTCCATTTTTCTCTTAAAAATCGTATAGGTTCATAGATTGCTTTGCAACTTCTTTTGTTAAGGATTACAATAATTTTGTGTAATGGTAATGACCAGATCTTTTTTTTTTCTTTCTAATAAATCACCTTTAGGCCATTTCCCAAAACCTTTTGCACGGGATGAGGCGGGCACCCGCATACCCATTGGGATTACGTAAATGGGTATTAACTGTACCCACACCCGCTCAGAAACGGGTACCCGACAGAAGCAAAGTTTTACTCATTGGCGTTTGTATGTATGTATATATATCAACTCTTCATAACAAGACAGGAACCAATCTCAATAGAGGAAGCAAAATGTTATAAAAGAAGGACGCTTGTTGATATAAACTCAAATACCATTCAAAACGTTTCAAGAAAAACCATCACAAAACAAAAATAGTAAACACCACTTATTCTTCTACTTGAGAAACATAAGAAATGAAGATGTATCACACAGTGGAGGCACGCAAATTTACAAAAATGCACCACCACCCTCGCATTCTAATGCTACACCGCTCACTTGTTTTTGGGGACACCAAGTCTTGTGCGGAAATCATCCTCCATGAGGGGAAGACCATTGCGCAACTTAACCTTCGGTTCCCATCCCAGCAGCTCCTTTGCTTTTGTGATGTCAGGCTTGGATCATCCAGCGTGTTTTCAACCATTATAATCTCTACCTTAGGATTGATGAGCTGCAAGTCACATGATCAAGAAATTAGTTACCCTTTTACACTTCATGGTGATGTTGAGGTGGTGAGAAGAATTGCAATTAATCAGCATGCCTTGCTGAAAAAACAAAGAAAACGAGAGTAAATACAAAAACCTACCTCTTTCACATTCTCGGCAAGCTCGATCATTGTAAATTCACCTGAAAATAGAAGTGTGTTAATATTGTACATGAAATACTACTACAAAGCTAAATTGATTCCCTGTTAACCACTCAGGCGTCGTATGATAACCTGGATTCCCAATGTTGATCGGTCCAGTGTTATCTCCTTGCATAAATCGAATAAGGCCATCAACCTTGAGCATTAAAATGTATGATTAATTTGTATAAACACCTGATGAAGACCTTTTATTTTTCCACGTGAACATGAATCAAAATAATAAAATCGTGGTTACCATGTCAGACACATAACAGAAACTCCGAGTTTGTGTCCCAGGAGCTTGAACAGTCAAGGGATCATCACTACAGAAATGGGCAACAAATATTTTAGCATTACATGGGCGGGGCAAGCAAAGTGAAAACTGCACTGGTTGTACGCCTCTTTTAGGTGTACAGAACAAAACTAAGGCTTAGTAGAACTTACCGGATAGCTTGGGCTACGAAATTACTGACAACACAACCATCATCAATATTCATGCGAGGTCCGTACGTGTTGAAAATTCTAGCAATCCTTATCTCTATGAAGGACCGTTATTTAGCAAGAGAAAACAAAGAACAGCAATTTGAAGGAATACAAAAACAATTAATATGTGCCTGTGATGAGCATTGAAAGAAGAAGAAAGGAAAGGAGAGGTACCTATCCCATGCTGCCTGTGATAATCAAACATCAATGTTTCAGCAACTCGCTTTCCCTCATCATAGCAACTCCTAACTCCTGTTTTATGTTTTCAAACACAAAACCAATTAATATGTGCCACAAATTGGCGCAATTGACATGTTTTCACCATGAAAGTTGTTTTAAAATTTGTACAGATGAAAATGAGAAACCATAGATCACATTATGGCATGGTATAAATTGGAATGCAATGAAAGAAAGGCTTTAAGAGATAACAGAGCATATTTTTCTTTGCCTTAGAAAGACAATATATACTCTACCCCAGAGATCAAAGGTAATGCAAATGTATTTGTTGTCAGTAGCTAGGATGAAAAGCATACCAATTGGATTCACATTTCCCCAATAGCTCTCAGTCTGGGGGTGAATATGAGGATCTCCATACACCTCCAAAGTAGATGTAAGCAAAATCCTGAATGAATTTCAGACCATGAGAAACGAACAAGATATCCACAGATGGCTATATCAAATAAGACAGAACGAGATTATCAAACCTTGCTCCAACTCGCTTGGCAAGTCCCAGCATGTTCAATGTACCAATGACATTTGTCTTCATTGTCTGTTACACAAGAAATGTTCACATAAGACAATTATTCCACCTCCAAGAATATTGGTACACATGGTTGCTGGATGCTTGTGAGAAAACAGCTTAACACTATATTCAACTCTTCACTGTTCTCAAATAAACATGAAATATTCATAGACGCACCTTTACAGGATTGTACTTGTAGAAGATTGGAGAAGCAGGGCAGGCAAGATGGTATATTTGGTCAACCTCAATTAGCAGAGGCTCTGTGACATCTGCATGAAGGAAAAATAATATTACCAAACAAAGTAAAGATATTTACTACTTGAAAATTTGCTTATACATCTGCAATAGGATATTGTTTAAGAAGATAACGGGGATATAAAACTACATACACAATCTCCACACGCACACAAGAATCTTTTTTTTTTTCTTCTTTGTACTGAATACACAGAAGCATCTTTAAAGTAAAAGGTATTCTCTAATACAGGGTCAACCCAACATGACCTATTAAAAAGACATACCATGACGAATAAGTTCAAATCTTGGATGACCAATCCATTTCTTCAGGTTGTCCTTTGAGCCAGTGAAGTAATTATCCGCAACTATCACCTGAAGAAAAGAAAACCAACACCAGGAAATACAAATATGTTGGTAAAGCATAAACACTTGGACATGTCAATTCTAATTCTTTTTATTATTAATAAAATTCTACCTCATTCTTTTCATTTTCCATCAATTTGTCCACTAGGTGAGAGCCAATGAATCCAGCTCCTCCAGTAACCAAAATTCTCATATTGGCCTGCCATCAGATGAATAAACATTTGAATATACATAAATTGCCACATAAATATGGTGCAAAACAGCACACTAACGCGGTAGATCAGTAACTGACCAAACTGGTTAAAATAGTTGAAAATAAAAATAATGCCACTTGGCCAGAGATGTTACCTGAAAGAACTTGGCATTTCTTAAAGGAGAGGGGCTTGGAGGTGGTTTTGGGGTGGCTTGCTGATCTCCATTTGTAGCCATTTGTTAAACTTCTGCACTCCAGACAATCAAAACTTTTACATTTTATATCAAATACACCCGCTACCAACACACAATCTCAGATTCCAAAATGAAATCAAACTTGACAGAATAGAGACAAAACTTAACACCCAAAACCCATCATTCAGCCCAAAAATTTACAAGAACCCAAATAACAACTATGAAAAACAGATGAAGGAAGCAAAGATCTTTTTTCTTTTTCAGATTATGAACTGAACAGCAAATCAAGTTCAGATCACCTGTCTGTTGAGAGCAATCCTCA
>CM031918.1:124198-292436 GCA_018703695.1 Prunus fruticosa
GTATTATGATGTTGGCCAAGTTTTGGGCATGATCCGAAATTAATAAGTCTTAGAAATTGGACAATTCAAGTTCGTACCAAGTTCGTTCCGTAAATGGAGTGGTTGGTATACAGCCTAGTTTTAGAGATTGGATTTCACTCAAAACTCACCAATGGACTCCTCCCACCCTAATATGACGTTAGCCAAGTTTTGGGCTCGAATCCGAAATCATTAAGTCTAGAAATTGGACAATTCAAGTTCGTACCAAGTTCGTTCAAGTCGTGTGGTTAGTGTATTGCCGAGTATTTGCCATCGGATTTCACTCCAAACTCACCAAAGGACTCCTCCCACACTATTATGACGTTGGCCAAGTTTTGGGCATGATCCAAAATCAATAAGTCTTAGAAATTAGACAATTCAAGTTCGTACCAAGTTCGTTCAGTAAATGGAGTGGTTGGTGTATAGCCTAGTTTTAGAGATTGGATTTCACTCAAAACTCACCAAAGAACTCCTCCCACCCTATTATGACGTTTGCCAAGTTTTAGGCTCCATCAGAAATCAATAAGTCATAGAAATTGGACAATTAAAGTTTGTACCAAGTTCGTTCCGTAAATGGAGTGGTTGGTGTCTAGCCCAGTTTTAGAGATTGGAATTCACTCAAAACTCACCGATGGGCTCCTCCCACCCAATTATGACGTTGGCAAGGTTTTGGGCTCAATCCGAAATCATTAAGTCAAAGAAATTGGACAATTCAAGTTCATACCAAGTTCGTTCAGTAAAGGGAGTGGTTGGTGTATTGCCTAGTTTTAGGCATCGGATTTCCCTCAAAAGTCACCACAGGACTCCTCCCACCCTATAATGATGTTGGCCAAGTTTTGGGCTCTATCCGAAGTCAATAAGTCTAAGAAATTGGACAATTCAAGTTCATTCCAAGTTCGTTCAGGAATCGTGTGGTTGGTGTATTGCCTAGTTTTTGCCATCGGATTTCACTCAAAACTCACCAAAGGAGTCCTCCCACACTATTATGATGTTGGCCAAGTTTTGGGCATGATCCGAAATCAATAAGTCTCAGAAATTGGACAATTCAAGTTCATTCCAAGTTCGTTCAGTAATCGTGTGGTTGGTGTATTGCGTAGTTTTTGCCATCGGATTTCACTCAAAACTCACCAAAGGAGTCCTCCCACACTATTATGATGTTGGGCAAGTTTTGGGCATGATCCGAAACCAATAAGTCTTAGAAATTGGACAATTCAAGTTCGTACCAAGCTCGTTCAGTAAATGGAGTGGTTGGTGTATTGCCTAGTTTTAGGCATCGACTTTCCCTCAAAAGTCACCAAAGGACTCCTCCCACCCTATTATGAAGTTGGCCAAGTTTTGGGCTCTTTCCAACATCAATAAGTCTATGAAATTGGACAATTCAAGTTCGTACCAAGTTCGTTCAGGAAATCGTGTGGTTGGTATATTGCCTAGTTTTAGCCATCGAATTTCACTCAAAACTCACCGATGGGCTCCTCCCACCCAATTATGACGTTGGCAAGGTTTTGGGCTCAATCCGAAATCATTAAGTCAAAGAAATTGGACAATTCAAGTTCATACCAAGTTCGTTCAGTAAAGGGAGTGGTTGGTGTATTGCCTAGTTTTAGGCATCGGATTTCCCTCAAAAGTCACCACAGGACTCCTCCCACCCTATAATGATGTTGGCCAAGTTTTGGGCTCTATCCGAAGTCATTAAGTCTAAGAAATTGGACAATTCAAGTTCATTCCAAGTTCGTTCAGTAATCGTGTGGTTGGTGTATTGCCCAGTTTTTGCCATCGGATTTCACTCAAAACTCACCAAAGGAGTCCTCCCACACTATTATGATGTTGGCCAAGTTTTGGGCATGATCCGAAATCAATAAGTCTTAGAAATTGGACAATTCAAGTTCGTACCAAGTTCGTAGATAAATGGAGTGGTTAGTGTATTGCCTAGTTTTAGGCATCGACTTTCCCTCAAAAGTCACCAAAGGACTCCTCCCACCCTATTATGAAGTTGGCCAAGTTTTGGGCTCTTTCCGAAATCAATAAGTCTATGAAATTGGACAATTCAAGTTCATACCAAATTCGTTCAGTAAATCGTGTGCTTGGTGTATTGCCTAGTTTTAACCATCGGATTTCACTCAAAACTCACCAAAGGACTCCTCCCACCCTATTATGACGTTGGCCAAGTTTTGGGCTCGAATCGAAATCAATAAGTCTAAGAAATTGGACAATTCAAGTTCATACCAAGTTCGTTCCGTAAATGGAGTGGTTGGTGTATTGCCTAGTTTCAAAGATTGGACTTCTCTCAAAACTCACCAATGGACTCGTCCCACCCTATTAGGACGTTGGCCAAGTTTTGGGCTCGAATCCGAAATCAACAAGTCTTAGAAATTGGAAAATTCAAGTTCGTACGAAGTTAGTTCTGGAAATGGAGCTGTTGGTGTGTTGCCTTGTTTTAGCCATCGCATTTCACTCAAAACTCACCAAAGGACTCCTCCCACCCCATTATGACGTTGGCCAAGTTTTGGGCTCCATCCGAAATAAATAAGTCTAAGAAATTGGACAATTCAAGTTCGTTAGTAAATGGAGCGGTTGGTGTATTGCCTATTTCAGCCATCGGATTTCTCTCAAAACTAACCAATGGACTCCTCCCACCCTATTATGACGTTGGCCAAGTTTTCGGCTGGATACGAAATCAATAAGTCTTAGAAATTGGACAATTCAAGTTCGTACCAAGTTCGTTCGTAAATGGAGTGTTTGTTGTATAGCCTAGTTTAAGAGATTGGATTTCACTCAAATCTGACTAAAGAACTCCTCCGACCCTATTTTGACGTTTGCCACGTTTTCGGCACAATCAGAAATCAATAAATCATAGAAATTGGACAATTGAAGTTTGTACCAAGTTCGTTGCGTAAATGGAGTGGTTGGTGTATAGCCTAGTTTTAGAGATTGGATTTCACTTAGAACTCACCTTTGGGCTCCTCCCACCCTATTATGACTTTGGGAAGGTTTTGGGCTCAATCCGAAATCATTAAGTCTAAGAAATTGGACAATTCAAGTTCGTACCAAGTTCGTTTAAGCAAATGGAGTGGTTGGTGTATTGCCTAGTTTTAGCCATCGGATTTCCCTCAAAAGTCACCAAAGGACTCCTCCCACCCTGTTATGACGTTGGCCAAGTTTTGGGCTCAATCCGAAATCAATAAGTCTATGAAATTGGACAATTCAAGTTCATACCAAGTTCGTTCAGTAAATTGTGTGGTTGGTGTATTGCATAGTTTTAGCCATCGGATTATCCTCGAAACTCACCAAAGGACTCCTCCCACACTATTATGACGTTGGCCAAGTTTTGGGCATGATCCGAAATCAATAAGTCTTAGAAATTGGACAATTTAAGTTCGTACCAAGTTCGTTCCCTAAATGGAGCTGTTGGTGTGTTGCCTAGTTTTATCCTTCGCATGTTACTCAAAACTCACCAAAGGACTCCTCGACCCCATTACACTATGCCAAATTTCACTTTACGCAACACCACATAGGCATCGGTGAAATGAAAAACCGATGCTTTTAGTATATTAGGCATCGATTTTATAAATAATAGGACTAAAAGTATATAAAGGCATCATCACAAATATTTGGTTTTTCCTCCTGATGTCATTGATTATATTTAGCATCGGTGATTGAATATATCGATGCGTAAAATTGTTGGGCGAAAAATAAATTTAAGCGTCAATTTGGCTCCGATGCCAAAAGCCTATAGTTGACCGCTACAGTTTTTTTTCCCAAAAAAATTTCGGTCCTTTGTGAAAATTTCAGATTCCCCCTTCTCTCAAAAAATTTCCCTCTTCTCTCTCTCGATACCCACAGAGACGATAATGACTGAGCTCCCATATTCTCACCTTCAAACTCCTTCTCTTCTCTCTCGTGATACCCCCATTCACCCTATACCCTCTCTCGCTATACCCAGTCACCGGCACTCTCTCATCACTCTCTCATCCGGTCACGGGCAGTCACTCTGCCCTGCCTCCTCTTTGTTTTCAGATCTGTGCTCTTCAGTCGTCTCCTTCGCTCCTCTCGACGCTTCTTCTTCAGCTAGGGTTCGTAACTCCAATCCTTTACCGGTACGTGCTTGCTTTTGTGTTTTAATTGCTCTATCTGTTTTAGGGATCTGAGATTGCTCATGTTCTCTGTGTTGTGAATTACTTTCTATTTTCGAGGGATTGTATTAGTGGCCAAGAGGAAGTTGGGTACCCACAAGAGAGCTAAGAAGAAGAGATGTCCAACGTCCTCCGCAAGATGAGATGAGATTTTTCTCTTTGCCCTTGCTGTGTGTTTGATATGTTTTCATATGGCTTTTGCATTTGTGTTATAGTCAATTTTTCATGAGTTAAGGTTCTAGCTTCTGATAATCAAATGGGTTTATTTGGGTTATACATATATAATATATAGACCATATTGTTAATTGTTTGTAAGCATTGATTTACGACTTAAAGACTATGATGAAGGTATCTATGGATTTGTCATATTGGTATATTGATGGTACGTGGATCTTGTTTTCTTGTGTTAAATTGGATGTGATTGAGGCTACAAGAAGATTACTATGGAACCCAACTTTTTTCCAGCATTTCTTTTCCTGAATTTCTCAAATGGTTTGAGTTCCACAGTATCATGAATCCAATTGGAATGTAAGAGATGTGTAATAATGAAAATATTGATAAAATATATGAAACAATGATGATATTGAAATTCAATGTAAAACTGATATTGTTCCTTGGAAGTTATGAATTATCCTTCTAGTTGGTATGCCTTCAATTTGCTGTTTTTCAATTCTGTAGGTTGAATGAAGCGTTATGCATTTTGGTGAAAGCACCAAGGAGATTATCAACGAGGAATTTGGTGATGGCATGTAAGTTTCATTTTGTGTCTTTGTGTCTTGATTCAAAATGCTATATAGAATTACAATAAAGTTTTTGACATACTGGTTTTTTGATGAACTTTGTTGAGCTGGTTGCAAAAACTGTTGTGAAATTTGTATATGACATGTTTTAACCAATATACCTGGCTATAAAAATCTATTTTGGTTGTTTGTTTCTTTAACTGATCATTCTAGTGTTCAATCGACAAAGTTAAAGGTGTGGATGGCAAGGACCGGGTAGCCCTAGTATTTGATGGGAAATATTTGCCTCATTCTAGCAGGTCATTGCTACTGCTGCCTTATTCTAGATAGTAACTTGCAGAAAATTGAAATTGAAAAATAAAAAGTTAAGCTTAAAATTGTAGTGAATTAGTAATTTATTGCAGCAACAAACTTAGAAATTCAATTTTCTTATAGTTTTTCCAAGTTGAAAATGCTCAGCTCTAATCTTGAGATGCAACAACGAGCAACATCAAACTAATGCGTGCAAGTTTGCCACATCTGAGTCGGCAAAATATTCTGCTCATGTGACAGATTGGTTTTCTTTTCTTGTTCTTTTTTTCATATGGTGGCAGATAAGTTAGAAATGGTAAAGCATTAACCTTAGAACTAGGACTATGATTAGATGATAATACTAATCTTCTTCATTATCTGTTAAGGGATTGTTTAAAATTTTGAAATTTTAGATAATTTAATCAAGTGAGTTATGTCCTAGCCAAGGAGTTGCTTTTAGCCACCAGCATTTTGTTATATTTTAAAAAATGATGTTTTGGTTCAATGCAGTCATTCTCATGAGACGTTCATAGACTTTTTGAGTTCCAGCAGCCCCATATGGCATCTTTCCATTGAGTTGGGTTGTAATTTGTAGAAAATGCCTCTCTGTTGTAGAAAGTTCTCTCTATGATTTTGAGTATACTGCTCTGCTAGGGTCGTTGATTTCTCAGAACAATGGGAAACTTCACATGACATTTTAGGATATATTATAAGATCTCAACCGTGTGATTGTTGAATACTTATGTTACGCATGACATCTTAGCTTGTTCTGCATCCTCTCACTTTTGACATTGGAGTTCATGAAATGCCAAATGAACATTTTATATTCTTGTTTGCAGGCTGTTAGTCTTTTGGGTCCAGCAACATTCAACGCTTCAAAGCTCAAAGTTGAATTTATAGGAGAAGAGTTCAATAATTATGTAGGAATCATCCCAAGAACATACATCCTATCACATTGTGACTTCACAGCTAACCTGACCTTAACGATTTCCAATGTCATCAATCTCAATCAGGGTCTGTTTTCTATTTTATTTTATGCTAGGATTGAAGAAGTTTCAATGTGATTGGTTGCATCTGATAGTCCATTTGGTGTTTACGATTGCGATTTTGATCCTTGTTGCAGTTAAAAGGATGGTACAGCAAGGATGACGTGGTTGCAGAATGGAAACAGGTGAATGATGAAATGTGCCTACATATTCATTGCTATGTGAGCGGTCCCAATCTCATGCTGGACCTGGCCACAGAGTTTAGATATCACATATTTTCCAAAGAAATGCCTTTGGTAAGCGTTTCTTCTAAGACTACTATGATCTCCTATCCTATTTGCAAAAGGGAATAATTAGGAAACTGAGGTGCTTGAGAAGGTGACTCTAAGAGGCCTATATGATATGAACACTTCCATGGCCATGCATAGTCATATACGTTGCACAGCCAACACATTAGAAAACACAGGCCTCCCGACAAGGCTGGGCCTGTTTAAAATTGTTTATTATATTTTTGGCTTGTGAAATGCATGTATACTTTCTAGGCCGAGTCACTGAGATTCTCAGGCTGACAGTTTGAAGAACCTGAGAATTATTTACCTATATATCTCCTGGCCCTTAGAAATACTGAGGTAGGTGTTGTAAACTTATGCCCCCTTTATCAATAAACTCCTTTTATTGCTCTGTAGCTGCTAGTGATTCCTGGCTTTGTTAAATGAAATCTTAGTTTATAGTGGTGTTCATTTACCCATTTGGACATATTTTTCAGTTTCTATTTTGGTTTTTGTTCTTCGTGTGGTCTCATTCATTTACTTTTTGTTCTTTGTCAAGCCATATGCGAATTGGATGGTATTTTATTAAAATCCTTTGTTGTCCTTCTGCATTTACTTTTTTATTGCCAGCCAATGGATACTCAAGTTAACATAAGCTATTTTTCAGCCTCCGGTGTGCTCTTGAAGAGGCCATGTTCCTTGAAAGGTATTTCATGTCATGTTTTGGGTTATTACATTTCTTTTTGTTTTGTACTTTTGTTTTTATTTCTGTTTTTGTGAGTTTATGCTCTGTGTGGTTGCTAAGAAAAATGTGGGAAAACCGAGAGTTGTGGAAATTTGGATCTATTATGATAATAATTAGTTTAATGAGTTATGAATTGGAATAAGTTCATCATAGTTAGCACAGAGCTACTCACCCAATTTCCATGAACTTCACCACCTGGTTCATAGCTTTTGTAATCTTGTTTAACATTTTATATTCTTGTTTGCAGGCTGTTAGTCTTTTGGGTCCAGCAACATTCAACGCTTCAAAGCTCAAAGTTGAATTTATAGGAGAAGAGTTCAATAATTATGTAGGAATCATCCCAAGAACATACATCCTATCACATTGTGACTTCACAGCTAACCTGACCTTAACGATTTCCAATGTCATCAATCTCAATCAGGTCTGTTTTCTATTTTATTTTATGCTAGGATTGAAGAAGTTTCAATGTGATTGGTTGCATCTGATAGTCCATTTGGTGTTTACGATTGCGATTTTGATCCTTGTTGCAGTTAAAAGGATGGTACAGCAAGGATGACGTGGTTGCAGAATGGAAACAGGTGAATGATGAAATGTGCCTACATATTCATTGCTATGTGAGCGGTCCCAATCTCATGCTGGACCTGGCCGCAGAGTTTATGATAATAATTAGTTTAATGAGTTATGAATTGGAATAAGTTCATCATAGTTAGCACAGAGCTACTCACCCAATTTCCATGAACTTCACCACCTGGTTCATAGCTTTTGTAATCTTGTTTAATATTTTACTGTTGTTGTTTACAGAGCCTTTGTAATGCCTTCCATAATGTGCATCAACCCAATATATAATAAGAAATGGATCCTTTGTCGCTCTAACGCTGCAAATTCAAAAGAAATGTAAGTTATTTTGTTTTGAACTTCTTTATTATCAGGTGCAATTCATTATTGTCAAATTTTTATTGTCATGCTAAATCTTGTTATCAATACGTTTTCTTCACCATGTTATCTTTGTCTGGGAGTTCTTTTGAAATGCACTTTGGCAATGGCATCATGAGCAAGTTGGTATTAAGTTTGTTCAAATTCCTGTTACTTGCTCCCAGTTTCTTTTTGTATTTCCAAAAATGCAGAACTCAAGGACAAATTGACAACTGAATGTGGAGACCAAGTACAAATCGTGAATGTGGAGACTCAGTACAAGTTTACAGCTGAATGTGGAGACCAAGTACAAGTACAAATTTTGTAATTATAGGTTAATGCTATGGATGTGGTATTTTGTATGGATATAGTAGGAATCAAGATTGGTAAACAATGTAATTACTTTTGAATCTTCAAGTTTTATGGTATAAACTATTATGGTTGTTTTTCTAGTTAAAATTGGTGTTGAAAAGTAAAAAAAAAACTAAGGGTCAATAATATTTGTAGAAAGTCAAACCATTTGTAGGCTTTCCACATCCGCATAAATACAAAAAACGAAGGCGTAGGCCATAATTTGCAACAGTAGTGGCATCTTTTCTAAAGTGGTAAGTTAGAACACGCTTCAGTATAATCAAAACCCTTGATGCTATAATGAGTATTTTAGCATCAGCGTTGATATATTCCCTGATGCTATTAAAGGTTTAGGCATCGGAGGTCAACGCTCTTTTTGGCATATGATAACACCTTATGCATCGGCGATTATGGAAGAGCGAAGTCGTAACACATCTTTAGCGACGGGGAATATCCGAAGCGTATCACTATATCTTTTGCATCGGTTCCCAATACATCGGTTGTTGGGTACCTTTAGCGACGGTATTTCCCCGACGCGAAAAGTCAATTTTGGCATAGTGTTATGACGTTGGCCAAGTTTTGGGCTCGATCCGAAATGAATAAATCTAAGAAATTGGACAATTCAAGTTCGTACAAAGTTCGTTGAAGGTAAATGAAGTGGTTGGTGTGTTCCCTAGTTTTAGCCATCGGATTGCACTCAAAACTCACCAACGGACTCCTCCCACCCCATTATGCCGTTGGGCAAGTTTTGGGTTCCATCCGAATTCAATAAGTCATAGAAATTGGACAATTAAAGTTTTTACCAAGTTCGTTCCGTAAATGGAGTGGTTGGTGTAAAGCCTAGTTTTAGAGATTGGAATTCCCTCAAAACTCACCAATGGACTCCTCCCACCCTATTATGACGTTGGCCAAGTTTTAGGCTGCTTCTGAAATCCAAAAGTCATAGAAATTGGACAATTCAAGTTTGTACCAAGTTCGTTCCGTAAATGGAGTGGTTGGTGTATAGCCTAGTTTTAGAGATTGGAATTCCCTCAAAACTCACCAATGGACTCCTCCCACCCTATTATGCCATTGGCCAAGTTTTGGGCTCGAATCGAAATCAATAAGTCTAAGAAATTGGACAATTCAAGTTCGTACCAAGTTCATTCAGTAAATCATGTGGTTGGTGTATTGCCTAGTTTTAGCCTTCGGATTTCCCTCAAAACTCACCTAAGGACTCCTCCCACCCTATTATGACGTTGGCCAAGTTTTGGGCATGATCCGAAATCAATAAGTCATAGAAATTGGATAATTGAAGTTTGTACCATGTTCATTCAGGTAAATGGAGTGGTTGGTGTATTGCCTAGTTTTAGACATCAAATTTCACTCAAAACTCACCAAAGGACTCCTCCCACCCTATAAAGACGTTCGCCAAGTTTTGGGCTCTATCCGAAATCCGTAAGTCTGAGAAATTGGACAAATCATGTTTGTACCAAGTTCATTCAGTAAATTGAGTGGTTGGTGTATTACCTAGTTTTAGACATCGGATTTCACTCAAAACTCACCAAAGGAATCCTCCCACCATATTATGACGTTGACCATGTTTTAGGCACGATCCGAAATCAGGTAAGTCTAAGAAATTGGACAATTCAAGTTCGTACCAAGTTCGTTCAATAAATGGAGTGGTTGGTGTATTGCCTGGTTTTAACCTTTGGATTTCACTCAAAACTCACCAAAGGACTCCTCCCACCCTGGTATGACGTTGCCCAAGTTTTGGCTCTATCCGAAATCAATAAGTCTAAGAAATTGGACAAATCAAGTTTGTACCAAGTTCGTTCGTAAATGGAGTGGTTGGTGTATAGCCTAGTTTTAGAGATTGGATTTCACTCAAAACTTACCAGTGGAGTCCTCCCACCCTATTATGACGTTGTTTGTACCTAATAAATCCCGGCCATGAACTGGCCGAAGGAGCCCCTTTCTCGGCCCTAGCACTTGCTCGTAAAACTAAAAACGCAGCGTTTCGCCAAGATGTTTTGGCCTTCCTGAAAACAAAAGAAAAAAAAATGCTAACGCATGATCATCTCGGCCTTGATTGTAAGCCGAGGCCGAACAAAATTACGGCCAAGTGGTATTAAAGTCAAATCATCACGTGATAGCAGGGTCCCATGCTTCATTTAATGAAGTAGTGCCTCTGTTTATTGCAGCAAACCCATTGGCCACGAATAAGCATTTAATGCACGAGGGAAGGTGGGAAGTGACTAAAGTCAGGATTTGGTGATAGGAATCAGAGTGATTAGACGCAAACATTCTCACAAGGATTCTTACAGCTTGAGAGATTAGGTTACCAGCTATCGGAGCAATAAATGCGTCTCCACGGCCAGAAGCGCAGAACCCACGATTAGGGCGGCGGCGAGATTCACCATGATTTATGGGGTCACACCACCATACTTCACGATCCCAAATGTCGATTGGACTACCCACTTGCTCTAATCAGGCTCCACCATGCAGATTTTCAGCCTCGATTACTCCTCCAAGAACTGTTCCTATAAATACAAGGCTCAAACTACATTCAAAGGGTTCAAACACCAAACCGAAGCCTCCCACGGAGCAACTTATATTTTCCTGTAATGCACTTTCAATATCTTTACTTGCTTTCCTAGGAGTAGTGTTAGACTATAAGGAAAATTCATTCATCAATATATCATACGACCCTTGATTTTCAAGGTGCCAGAGCACCATCTTTGTTATTCGCTCATTCACCCCATATATCATACGACCGTCGCTCGTCGAGCCACACGCCGGAGCACCGCCCGAAACCCACCACCAACACCACCACTAAACGGCCTTGTAGTTCAGGCCGTGAACCTAACAGCCAAGATTAGTTCCTCTCTCGGCTACAATCGTTTGATTAGAAGACAAGTTCAAACAGGCGCACCACTTAACCATTCTATCCATATCAACATCTCGACGCACGGTAAACCGTGCTAGCACGCCGCGCACAACCGCACCGCATCCAAAAGCAGGCCGGAGCACCAGGCCGTGAGATTTGCGCAGCCAACACTTTTGGCACGCCCAGTGGGACATCTTGTCAAAAACTTATGGTGGAAACCAGGGCTTAGGCAAAGCTCAAAAACAAAGCCGTCGAAATGACTTCTGAGACTCCTGAGTCCACTTCACCAATCACTATCACCGAGACAGAGCATACGGTCGGGATCTCGGCCAGCGTTCCAGGACGACGGACCGCACGGCCGAGTCCATGCAAGAACAAGCAGTGGTGGAGGATCTTATGTCCAAACAGGCCTACAGGATAGAAACATCCTTTATGGCCGCAATGGACAGATTCTCCTCAAGAGACTCCTGACGCTTTTTCAGGAAAGGATGCCGGCAACCTCGCCTGCAACACCTCCTAGAGCCGGACAGAGAGAAGCCAGGAGCGCGAAAGGATCGAGCCTTACAGCGAAAGCAGGAGCCTCGGTGGCTCTGGCCACACCCAAGCGTTAGGTTACAGCCAGCATTCTCTACCGCTCGACACGGCAAGCTGGGGGCAGTCCCAGCCTACATGGGCGCATCCGGGCCAACTTACCCGGAGAAACAGAATGCGGCTCACTCCATGTTTTAGCCAAAGCATTAGGGCGAGGTAGCCCTGCATTGTCTACGGTCCAGCAATTCATCCCAACCCATGCTTTGGCCGACACAAGCGAAGTCTGATTCGGTGCATATTTATATATTATTTTGTACCCTTCTAGCTTATGATTTGGTTATGTTTTTGAGTTAAACTTGTGCTTTTAATCCTTTTTGTGTTTATGTTTCAGTTCATTGAGCTTTAGGTAACAATGATGGCTTTGGATAGGAAATGATGCAATTCATGCATGCTAAGGCCTGATTTGGGTGAATGGAAGAAGAGCTTAAAGACAAACTCATTTTGGCTACAACTCCTTGCCAGCCCAATTTCGTAGGTCAACTTCTTGGCCTTGGATGAGCATGCTATGGGGCTTGGATGAGGTGAAGATCTTCATGAAACTTGTTCCAATGGGTGTCTAGTACAACATATCCATATTTCAGCCCAATTTAACATATGTGGAGTGCTTAGCCCGTCCAACACTCAACCTTGCTCAGCAGGATTTGCAGCTGCCAGCTTTTTTGCCATGTGCCTTACCCTAGCTATAACTGACTTTGTACCCAACATAATGAGTGAAGTAGGGAGGCATTCCAGCTATGAAATTCTAAAGGAGCAAGTTGGTAGATGATGGAGCTATTAAAGAGAAAGCATGTGCATGCATGTGAAGCAAAAGAAAGAAAAGAAATAAAATGAAGTCAATTCCAGTCCCTGTTTCGGCAGCCAACTTGTAGTGGCCAAAACGTACACTTCTACTGCTCCAATGTGAATTCTTTCTTCATAGAAGTTGTTCCAATGGGTGTCTAGTATAACATATCCAAATTTGAGCCCCATTGGATAAGTGTTGAAACCTCTGGCCTTCCTACACCAAGCCTGGTGCAGAAGAATCGTTTTTTCCAGCAAAGGTGAAGAAAACCCACATGGGTTGGCAGAAAAAGATAGGCACAAATTGAACACCTTTGATAATCCCATGTGAAGAAAGCTTGGAGTGCAGCAAAAGAAGTATGGGATGTGATTGATTCCAACCACACTAACATAGACAAGATGAAGTGTGAGTTATGGATTGCATTAAAGGAGGAATGGTGGTGTTGGATTCCATCATGATGTTCCTCCCTCTTAGCCCTATAAATAGAGAAGTCTTCAAGCTTCATAAATCACACCCCAAGGGGGGGAGCTCTCAAACACTTCTCTAGAGCTCCCTTCCCTTCTCTCCCTCAAATTCTCTTAGTTTCTCTTTCAAGTTTTCAATTGTTGTAATGAAATATTTGTGCTGAAATTCTCCTTAAGTTTTTCTTAGTTCCACTTTACTTTTCATTGTTCTGTAAATTTTTTTCTTTATTTTCAAGTTTGATTAGTTTCCAAGTTTCAATTATGGTTTTTGTTCTTATTCATTATGCTTATAAGTTAATATGCGAGTTTGAATGATTGATCACCATTTAGGCTTGCATGTTAGCTATCTTGATTTGAATTAAGAGTAGACATCATGCTTTAATTCGAATTGAACTATGAATAGGAAGAGTATGTATGGACATTCGACAATAGGGATTAGATACATGCTTGGTTGTTTAAATTGTTCTTCTATGCTTAATGGGTTCCTAATGCTTAATTTTAGGTTAGACAACAAATGATCAAATTAGGGAATTAGGAACACAAGGTTATGACCAAACACCATGGCTTAATCATACTTTAGCTAGAATCAATCCGTTAATCTAATTGAACTTGGGAACTTATTTGCTTGAGTTATTTCTTTTTTTTCCTTGTTTTATTTATTTTCTTTTTCATTTCTATTTTGTGTAGGGGAAACAAATTGGATCATTCAATCACCAATCCTCGTGGGATCGACCTCGCACTTACATATGCTATACTACCAAACGGCTCGTGCACTTGCGAGTATCAAAAGTTGAGGATGCAGCTGAATCCATTTTGGTGCAGCTCGAATGGAAGCAACACAGTCCGGCCAGAGCAGCGTGACCGAAGCGTCATCACAACAATGCGATCAGAAAGGCTTGACCGCTGCACTACCAGGTACAAATACACGATCCGGCCATTCCGACGACAACGCAGACGCACCTAGGTTCCCATTATGATGCAGTTCAACAGAACCAGGTGGCCATACCTCGATGGCCGACGGACCGAGCGTATCTCGGTCAAACCCACGGCGTCCCTCTAAAACTACCCGGCTCGGTCGTAGCGGCCGAGCCCTGTGCTCGAATGACCCAGGCAGGAAAGGCCGCGAAACGATGCGCAGGAGGGCAGGCCTTTTGAAGGGTTTCAGTTCGAAGACATCCGATCTATCATGAAAGACGGTTGGATCCAGGGGGAGCCGGGGGCACCAGGGTGCACAAAGCCGTACCTATCAAGCAAGCCCATGGTTTGGCGCAACTTATTTCCTTAAGCTTTTTTGGCACGCCGCATCCCAAAGAACTCGGTCGTGGACACGCCTCCTGCGTCTCGGCCGACGGCCGTGACACTGATAAACTATTGAAACTGGGGTTCGATTTCTTCAAATTATCAAGCAACATAGCCATAAGGGGAAGGACTACTCACAAACCATACCCTGGAGTTCAAAAAATTCCGAACGGTCGAGACTCGACGCCTACAACTCGGTGCAAGTTCGAGAGAAAATGGCACCGAGGGCCTACGACAAAAAGGTCAAGAAGAAAACGAGATAGACAAACGGTACGGCCAACATAAGGCGAAATGCACACGTTTGATCTTTTAGGAAAGAGGCCCTAGCCTTATATTTAGATTAATAAGTCTTCTTTACAAAAAGGGTGAACGGCCAGTCATGGCCGATCGGAAGAAAAATACAGATGTTATACGAAAATATAAATATAAAATAAATGTATGTTTGTGGTTAATTATTACATCCCAAAAGATATTTAAAAAGTCAGCCGCTCGCCGCTCGCCTGACCCCTTCGCTGAGCATCCCCAGACCAGGCAGGTGATCCTCCTCCAAGCGATATCCCCGCCGTCTATGTCCGCTTGCCATCTCGCCCGGATCAGCTTCCACTCGGCCAAAGCCTTCTTCGTCTCGAGTCGCTGCCTTAAGGATTTGCTTGGCCGAAGACTTCAGCTCGTTCCCGGCCACGACCGCGCTATCTCGGCGTTGGAGTATAAGATCTCGACGGGCCTGGAGCTCGGCAATCTGGGCCTCAACCTGCGCAAGCTCTTCATTCTCCCGCTGGACAACGAGGTCATTCTCTTTCAGTCGGGCCATCGCAGGTCGGATTTGTTCTTTGATCTCCACCAACTCTTGCTCGGAGCGAGCTCCCCTCGGCCATCCTCGTAACGGCCTCAGCATCCCGGCCGATCATATCCTCGCCTTCGGCCAGACGGGCTTGCAACTCATCCAGTTCAGCCGAGTTCAGGAGACCGAGCACCATAGCCGTATCCAAGCAGGACCTGAACTCCATGAACGCCTCGGCAGTGGTCACTTGATGAACTCCAAGGAAAAGGAACTCTCGGAGCCATTCAACGACGGTCTTGGAATCCTCGTCCAGGGGAGCCGAGGTCGAGCTACCTCCTTCCTCATGGAGGCTGGCGTATAACTCCTCGAGATCATCAGAGGAGGTGGTCTCCTAGAAAATGGAAAAAGAGGTTAAGTAAAAAACTGATCGGCTCGGACATACGGAATGGACAGGATAAAAAGAAGGGGCCGATACTCACTGCAACGGCGAGCGGCGCGGCGGGACCTTCTGCGACCGAAAGCTCGGTCAGGACCGCCGAAGTAGTCCGCAGGAGACTCGGCACATTCACGACCGTGGCTCTAGTTACCGCCGGCTCGGTCACGACCATCGAATCCTGGGAGAGCGGCGCAAGGGGCATGGTCGGAGCGACCGTAGACAGCGGCGGCAATGGCTGGGGGAGGCTGGAAGCAAAAATTCGGTCAAGGGTATAGTGCAATTCTAAAAAGAGAACAATGAAGTTAGGAATAAGGAAAGCGAACTCTTACCGAGCGGAAGGCAATGCCGCTTGGACGACGAGGAGCGGACGGAAATGGCTCAGCAGGCACGTCCGCAGCGGCCTCTTCGACAGCCTCTTCAGCGCCTCTTCGGTAGCCTCCTCGGCGCCCTCGTCGGCAGCCTCCTCGGCGGCCTCCTCAGCAGGCGGCACTTCTGCGGACGCAGTCTCAGCATCCAACATCTCAACCACTTCCTCAGGAGTGGCCGCCTCCTCAACCGCCTCCTTTGCGGCTCCCACCTCCTCGACCACCATCTGGGCAGCGGCCGCTTCCTCTACATACGGCACCTCGGGCGCAGCTTCCTCCTCGACCATTACCAAAATGCATAAAAGGGGGGAGGGGGTGACCTAGAAAATAAAGAAAGGAAAAAGGAGGCCAAGGAGAAATACTTACGGTCACAGAGGGAGCTTCACTCACAATCACAAGAGGGACTTCCTCCTCACCTTCGCCCTCGGAGAGAGCAAAGAGGGTCCTTTTCCTCGGCCGCTTCAAGGCTGCCGTCTCAGCCACAACACCCTGGGCCGGTGCGGCCTCAACCGTTGCGGCCTCAGGACTTGGCGCCTCTCGACCCCTCTTGCGACCCGGGCTGCGTATACGAAGAGAAGAAGTAAAAGAGAGCTGAGGTAACCAAGGACAAAAGTGGCTTAGAGAGGCCGGCGAAGAATAATGATAAATAAATAAAATAAGCAAGGCTTACCAGCGGCAGCGGTCGGTCGAGCCGGCGGGGAGGACGGCACGGTCCTGGGAGCTGGGGCCGCAATTGAAGATGGGGACGCGGTGGAAGCCACGAGCATTGCTCCAGCCAAAGGAGGGGTCGTCACCCTAGGTACGGCCACGGCCGGGGTACTCGGTCGAGGAGTCCCACTCTGCATTCTTCAGAGCCGCCCTCGCGGCCTCTTGGCAGGCCGAATGAATCTGGCCGAGAAGCACTCTCGTACCAGACCATTCCGTCCTCTTCATACGCATTGCGACGCGACCAAGGCGTCAGAGTCAGGAAGGTCACCCCCTTTTGGAGCTGGAAGGAAATGCCAGCTACGCGTGGTGCTCCTGAGAGACATCGGCCCTCCAGGACGAGAGCCGGTTCGTGGCAGGGGGGAAGTGGGGCCGTCTGGGTCAGGCCGAATTGCCGCGCCACGAAGTTTGGCAAATAAACCTCGGCCCGGCCTTGGACAAGCCGCAGTGAAGATTGCGCGAAACTAGGAAGGAGCCCAGATCTCCTTCAAGTTGTTCTCCGTCTCGCCATCAGGAATGACGGAGAGGTCGTGCGCCAAGAAATGGGGGAACGGCCGAGCAAGGCAAACGCGGAATTGCGTACCAGTTCTCTCGGCCAGGCCATAGAAAAATTTGTAGCAGAGGGCTGAGGTGTTATGCTTCTTGGGGGCTCGGGCGAATGCGTTGGCCAACGGCTCGGTATCATTGATATTGGCCACCCCCCTCAACTCTGGGAAGTATGCCTGCAGCCAGAACTGAAAGGTCCATAGGGGACCGCCGTGCTTCGGCTTCATCCCATCAGTGACGATGTCGTGAAGCGTGCGGTAGATGTGGCCGAGCAAGAATGGGCCGAGTGCTAACCTTCCGCCCTGCGCAAGATAATCGGCTAAGTGGGCGAACTCCACGGTGACCTTGTTCGCCTGGGCGAGAACACGAACTTGCACAGCCAGGACAGCAAGAATGCGGCGTGCTCAACTTTGCCGAGGGGGGCGATGGCGTCATCTTGAGCGCCGTCCCTCTACGCCGAAGTTGCTGTAGAAGCTGGAGTAGTTGAGCATGTTTTTCGCCTTGCTCCCAGCGACTCTCGTAAGAGTGGGCCATGTGGCTTTAAAGCTCCCTTCCACCTCGGGAGCAACAAGTGCGGCGTTCACTTCCACGCCGAGAGGAGAAAGGCCGAACAGGGGCGGCCATGTCTAGAATGGTCGGCGTCATCATGCCGAACTGAAAGTTCATGGTGTTGGTGGCTGACGACCGGGAAACACAGGGCCGCGGCCAAGAGCGACCGATCCATGATGAGCGGCCGATCGAACAGCTTGATCAAGTGGTAGATGCCTTGATCTTTCCATTGCTGGCCGAAGAAGTGCTCCATCCTCGGCAGCCATTTTTCCCAATCCAGGGTCACGGTTGGCCATTGTTGTTGCGACCCTGACAACATTCCAATCCTGGAAGTCCCCCCGTCAAAGGCCGAGAGGTCCACCAGATTGTTCTTCAAATGGGCCACAAGCCTCTCTGGCATTCCGCCATCCACAGAGGGGCCGAGGACGCAGGAATCGGTGGAGAGCCATCATCATCAGTCCAGGCCGAAATGATGTTAGGAGGACCGAGCCCTAGATTTCTTGGCAGATGCCTTCAAACTCAGTCCTGGAAGGCTTGAGACCGAGCTTCAACAGATGTGGAGGTCCTGGAGGCCATTAAAACATATTCAAGCTGGGTGTTTAGAAGGAAAATGCAGAGACAAGGCGGTGAACGTGAAGAACACTGGAAGAAAATCCAGAAGAGGGTGAGGGTTTGTGTTAAGCTCATAATTTCATACATATACATGCCCAATTGACTTACTTCTTTTGCTTAGTTTCCTATAATTTTGAGTTATTTGCCTCCCTTTATGTGGTTTTTAGGGCAATAGAGGAAGAAAGCATAATTCATGCAATTCAAGCATGTAAGGCCTGATTTGGATGAAGGGAAGAAGAGCTTAAAGACAAACTCATTTTGGCTACAGCCCCTTGCCAGTCCAGTTCCGTAGGTCATATTGCAAGATTTGTTTCAGCAACCTACACAGCTCGGATGAGGCCACATTCTTCATGAACGTTGTTCCAATGGGTGTGTACTATAACATATCCAAAATTCAGCCCCATTGGATAACTCTGGAGTCCGTAACCTAGCAAACACAGAACCATGCTCATGATGGATTTATATCTTCTTCCTCCGACCTTGGATTGGCCCAAATAACATATGGCTGGAAAGAAGACATTCTGAAATTCACAATGGACATCTTAAAGTCATCATTTGCTTAAGAGAAGCCCAACTTGTAAGCCCTTGAAGTTGCTGGTCATGCTGACCTCAGGATGAGCTATTGAGCTGGTTGGATGCTTGGTCATGGTGAGCTAGGCATGAGCTATCATTTCTGGTTGGAAGCTTGGTCATGGTGACATGAAGATGAGCTAGGGCTGCTGGTGGGATTTATTGGTGAAGTGCATCAAGCAATTCAGATTTTATAAAACAAGTGTTGTATGCATTAGCCATAATAAATTCAGATTTATCACTTCCCTCTCCCTATAAATACCACATCCATTCCACATTCAAATCAACAACAAATCCTTGGATTCACAACCCCTCAATTCACTCCAGCCATCCTCAAACACTCTCACAATCCCAAACACTCTAGCAATCACCAAAACAGCTCCAGCAAACCTCTCTTCCATTTCCCTACGAATTTCATCTTTCTTAGCCATCACCACTCACTCAAACTCATCCCAAATCACCTCCATATCCTTCATACATCTTTCTAGAAGTGGGGAAGCTCTTGGAGAAGCATTAGAAGTGGAGAAGCACTTGGAGAAGCCTTGGACACCACAAGAACTTCAGAAAAGGGGTTTTTCTACTCTTATTGCATTCATTATGTTTTCTCATTTCTATTCAAGTCTCTTTTCCATTATGAGTAACTAAATCCATAACTAGGGCTTTGATGTAACCTAACATGAATATTCTGGGTTTATAAATTTCAAGTTTCAAGTTTGATTCATGATTCATGTTCTTATTCATTTTGCCTACTTGCCTATATGCTAATCGGAATGCCTAGCTACCATTCAGATTTGTATATCTTGGTTTGAATTAAGAGTAGACACCATGCTTTAATTCAAATTGAACTATGAATAGGAAGAGTGTGTATGAGAATTCGACAATCTGGATTAGATACATACTTGGTTGTTTAAAATGTTCTTCTATGCTTAATGGATTCCTAATGCTTAATTTTAGGTTAGACAACAAATGATCAAATTAGGGAATTAGGAATACAAGGTTAGGACCAAACACTATGGCTTAATCATACATTAGCTAGAATCAATCTTTGAATCTGAATTAGACTTGTCACTTGAATCTTTATAACCCAGAATTGAATTGTTATGGTGAATCAAATGCCCTAGTCTCCAAACCTGTGTTTTAACCTTCAAAACCACTCTTTGTTACTTTTGTTTATTTGCTTTCCTTTGCAATTTCTGTTTGTTCATTTCCTTTCACATTCACAATCAAACTCACTCTTGCTTTAAATTCTGTTTTAGACTTAACTTCCTAACTTCTTGAATTTGGTAATCTAAGTACATAACTAGTTTTAACTTCTCAGTCCTCGTGGGTACGACCTCGTATTTGTTTTGCTATACTACTAATTGGCACGTACACTTGCGAGTTAATATAAATAAACAACAAGTTTTTGGCGCCGTTGGCGGGGATGAACGAAAGTTCTTCCCTGGTTATGTGCCCAAGGTTACCCTTTTCTTTTTAGTAGTTCTAATTAATCTAAGTTTCTGTTTCAGGTAGTTAATGTCTAAAAGGCCATTCCTTGAACAAGTGAGGTCTTCATTCCAACGTTCAGGATCTTTGAACGCAGGACCAACATTGCAACCGAATCGTGTGACCTCTGAAATTCAAGAATCGTCTAGAAAGGGAGTTGTCAATAGCAAAAGAGCAAGCTCTTGCTACATTTACAAGTCTTGCTCTCCACACTGAACTTCCTGGTTCTTCACCTTCAAATTCGGAAGCAAGTTCAGACCAAGAAGAAGAAGAAATGATGGCTGCCATTGAGTTCATGGGAGACCTTGATATCCCAACAATTCCAGCATCCCCTTCAAGCATTTCGCTGCCCACTGTAGCTCGAAACTATGAGCTTAAATCTTCTCATCTTAATATGCTACCTTCCTTTTATGGTTTACCTAATGAAGATCCATTAACTCATATAAAGGATATTTTTAATGTTGTAAGTTCTTTTCCCTTAACAGGTGTTACGGAAGATCAACTTCGAATGAGAGTGTTTCCATACACTTTAAAAGATAAGGCGAAGTATTGGTTGAATTCTTTGAAGCCTGGTTCACTCACTACATGGGCTGCCATTCAAAAGAAGTTCCTGGAAAAATACTTCTCCATGCAAAAGACCGACATGCTTAGGGACAAGATCTTGTTATTTGCCCAGCAAGATGATGAATCGTTTTGTGAAGCATGGGAGAGATTCAATGGGCTGCTCAATCAATGTCCTCATCATGGGATTCCATTGAAGCTTCAAATGCGTATGTTTTATAAAGGACTAACCCCTTCTAGTCATAATATTGTCACAAATTTTGCAGGTGGTTCTTATAAGACTAAGACTCCGAAGAAACGTATGAACTCTTTGACGAGATAGCAATGGAGACCCAACATACGGATACAAGAGGTAAACGTGTTGTTAGTGGTTCTAATGACTCTTCTAGTGTGCAGATTTCAAAACTTGAACAAAAGCTGGATACACTTCTTGCATTGAACTCAAGGAACCCTCCGAAGGAGGTGTGTAGCATCTGTGAAACTCGTGACCATGCTACCATAGCTTGTCCACTTGGGGCTGGATATCCAGAATTTGTGCAAGAGCAAGCAAAGTTGGTAAATTCCTACAACCAAGGTCCAAGAAATGATCCATACTCTCAAAGTTATAATCCAGGTTGGAGGAATCATCCAAACTTTTCATGGAGAAATACCCAGAATCAAGAAAATCCCCCTTCATTCCAAAGGCCACAACAATCCTCATCATCATTGGAGGATATAGTGAAGCAGATGGCAATCAACCAATCCAATTTTCAGCAAACTACACAAGCTGCCATCTCCAAATTGGAAGTCCAATTAGGCCAAATAGATGCTGAAATAACTCAAAGAGAGCCTGGGAAATGGCCAAGCCAAACTGAGATCAATCCAAAGAACCATGAAGTCAAGGCCATTCATGTGCTCAGATCAGGTAAGATAGTTGAAAATAATGTTGATTCTAATCTTTCAAATGATGTTGTTGTTGTAGAAAATGAAGATGAAGAAGAGGAGATCACAACTATGGAAGGAGAACAACCCAAAACATCCCAATCTACTCCTAAGGCCAAATCAGATTCTCATGAATCCAAAAAATTCCAATTGCATAAAAGGGATGACAAATTCGTGCCACCACATCTTCAAAAAGATAGATACGTGCCACCCACTCCATATGTTCCACCGATTCCATTTCCAGGCCGTCTTAAGAAAGCAAACGAAGATAAGGCTTTTAAAGAGATTTATGATATTTTGAGTAAAGTTAATATCAATTTGCCTTTTCTTGATCTTATTGAACAGATTCCTGCATATGGAAAGTTCATCAAGAACTTGAAGACTCACAAGCTCAATTTTGCTCCAAATGAAGAAGTAAAGCTTGACATGAATGTAAGTGCTGTGTTGCAAAGGAAGCTTCCACCAAAATCAAAAGATCCTGGCAGCTTTGACATTCCCATTAACATTAGAGACAAGAAGGTTGGAAGAGCCATGTTGGACTTGGGAGCAGGCATCAATGTAATGCCATATTCAGTTTATCAAGAGCTTGGCTTAGATGGGATGAAGAAGACTTCAATTCGTCTTGAACTAGCTGATCATTCTATCAAATATCCAAAAGGTATTGTAGAAGATATTCTAGTTCAAGTTAATACACTAATTCTCCCTCTTGATTTTGTAGTGATGGATATGGAGGACAACCCAAATGGAGATCGTGTTGATCCCATTCTCTTAGGACGACCATTCATGGCCACTACGAATACAATTATCAATATGAAAGATGGCACCCTTTCCATGACTGTGTTGAGTGAAACTGCTGAATTTAAAGTGTTTGATCCACCATCTCAACCTTCTATCTCTCTTGATACTTGTTTTACAATTGATGTTGTGAATGATGAAGTTTCTTCCAAGAGTTTGCAGAAACAGTCCAATGATGCTACAGATGTTGTCATTTCACAAGAAAAGGAAGATCATGTTGAACCAGAATTCCAAGAAGTGGTACCTGCCTTAGAAGTGTTCCAGCCATTTCGACCATTTTCTGAGCCACCACTTGAGCCTCTTGAACCATGCTCTATGAAATTGGAACCGTCCAATGTCAGCCCAATGTTCAAAATTACAGACATGAAGAAAAAGAAAAGAAAAAGGGAAGAGAGGAAGCAAAGGAAGATGAAAAGATGGGTGAACTATCTTGAGATGATTAATCCGAAACCCCCCAACTCAGCATAAGAAGATTGTATAATGTCTTGCCAAGACATTAACTAAGGCGCTTCTTGGGAGGCAACCCATGTGTTAAAGAAGAAGGTGCTTGGCAGCGGTCGACCTAATCGCATCAAGGGGGAGCATTTCAATCCTTTCTCTTTAATTATTTTGTTTTTATTTTAGTCATTTTAAGTTTTTGTTTCTTTTTATAAATAAATAAATTATAAAAAAAATTATAAAAAAAAAAAAAAGAAGATTTTTTTCATATAAGCTAACTCTTGGTAACCCCAGTGAGCACCTCTCTGTCAACACAGTGTCTAGGAGTTCTTTAGGCGACACCTTCGGTGTCTAAGAAGTTTGGGTTTTAAGCGGGACCATTGTGACCCCTCCAACCTTCCCGGATCCCCTGCCCTGTGTTTTCTGAGGCCCTTAACTGGTCATCCGTGAGTTGCTTATATATTCGGTTTTTTTTTTCTTCTTTTTTTTTTCTTTTTCTAAACCTTCTTCTTAACTTTTCCATTTATCATTTGCTTGTTCTCAATCATCTTTTGTATGCTTTAACATTGAGGACAATGTTCAATTCAAGTTTGGGGGTGAGAAGGTTTTTAATTTTAATTTTAATCATCTTTTGTGTGTATAACCATTCTATGTGCTTTCTTTTCACCCTACCCATATGTGTGTTCCATTAGCCCTCTTGAAGCCAAACACTTCAAGCCTTTTTCTTCTATCACCCTCATCATTTCCCTACCTTTGTATCTCAATCTAAGATACTTGACCTATTGTAGCCATACCCTATAGCTTAGAAATATACCAAGGTGTGCCAAGATAAAGTTTGAAGCAAGGAAGTTGCTGCCATGTCCTAAATGAAAGATGATGTGAATCTATGCAATGAAGTTAAAGAAGATGCAGATCAAATCAGCAAATAAGAAAGATAAAGAGAAGTGTGTCGATTTGATCTAATTGTGAAATATAAGGTCTATACCAGGTGGTACCATGAAGTTTGCAGCCATGCCATTATAAATCAATAATACCTTGCAGATCAATGAAGAATGCAACCTTGGTATGTTCTTAAGTTACTTGTTTTTCCTTCCAATTCTTCCATTTCCCCTAACCTTAGCCTTTCATTACAACCTTGTGAAAGACCTAGCTGATCTTTGAGGATGTATTCATGGGTGCTGGTAAGTATGTGTGTATCTCTATTCTTAGTATTTGATTCCCTTCTTGAGATCTAACCAAAAATTGTGTTTTATATTTCATACACTCACTTATGCTTTCTTGAGAGAATTAAACCTTAGGTTCTGAATGATTGAGTGTTATCTGTGAGAATTAGAGTCGAAGCATGTCTTCTATTCAAGGTTTGAGTGTGCTTGCTTTGAAGCCGTGTGCCTTTGAGCTTTAGCTTCCACTTGTACACACTGATTGATCACCTATCTTGGCAACTCTATGGTGTTGGAGGTATGACTAAAGTTTTCTTTCATTTTCATTAGTTGATTTCAAAGTTTATTTTTCTAACCACTTTGTTTTGTAGACTCAGGTAAAGCGTTTGTGGGTATCGATATCTGTTAAACCCTCAGGAGACACAACTCCTCCTACTAGGGATGCCTAGAGGTTTAAAGGCTTGTTGCATACGCTCAATGCAACCTACACAGCTCAGATGAGGCCACATTCTTCATGAGAGTTGTTCCAATGGGTGTGTACTATAACATATCCAAAATGCAGCCCCATTGGATAACTCTGGAGTCTGTAACCTAGCAAACACAGAACCATGCTCATGATGGATTTATATCAGCGCGGAAAATGAGTTAGCAATTTGTTTCAGCCTTCACTTCTTTCTCCGACCTTGGATTGGCCCAAATAACATATGGCTGGAAAGAAGACATTCTGAACTTCACAATGGACATCTTAAAGTCATCATTTGCTGAAGAGAAGCCCAACTTGTAAGCCCTTGAAGTTGCTGGTCATGCCTGACCTCAGGATGAGCTATTGAGCTGGTTGGATGCTTGGTCATGGTGAGCTAGGCATGAGCTATCATTTCTGGTTGGAAGCTTGGTCATGGTGACATGAAGATGAGCTAGGGCTGCTGGTGGGATTTATTGTTGAAGTGCATCAAGCAATTCAGATTTTCTAATGCAAGTGCATCAACCATTTCAGATTTTATAAAACAAGTGTTGTATGCATTAGCCATAATAAATTCAGATTTATCACTTCCCTCTCCCTATAAATACCACATCCATTCCACATTCAAATCAACAACAAATCCTGGGATTCACAACCCCTCAATTCACTCCAGCCATCCTCAAACACTCTCACAATCCCAAACACTCTAGCAATCACCAAAACAGCTCCAGCAAACCTCTCTTCCATTTCCCTACGAATTTCATCTTTCTTAGCCATCACCACTCACTCAAACTCATCCCAAATCACCTCCATATCCTTCATACATCTTTCTAGAAGTGGGGAAGCTCTTGGAGAAGCATTAGAAGTGGAGAAGCACTTGGAGAAGCCTTGGACACCACAAGAACTTCAAAAAAGGGGTTTTTCTACTCTTATTGCATTCATTATGTTTTCTCATTTCTATTCAAGTCTCTTTTCCATTATGAGTAACTAAATCCATAACTAGGGCTTTGATGTAACCTAACATGAATATTCTGGGTTTATAAATTTCAAGTTTCAAGTTTGATTCATGATTCATGTTCTTATTCATTTTGCCTACTTGCCTATATGCTAATCGGAATGCCTAGCTACCATTCAGATTTGTATATCTTGGTTTGAATTAAGAGTAGACACCATGCTTTAATTCAAATTGAACTATGAATAGGAAGAGTGTGTATGAGAATTCGACAATCTGGATTAGATAAATACTTGGTTGTTTAAAATGTTCTTCTATGCTTAATGGATTCCTAATGCTTAATTTTAGGTTAGACAACAAATGATCAAATTAGGGAATTAGGAATACAAGGTTAGGACCAAACACCATGGCTTAATCATACATTAGCTAGAATCAATCTTTGAATCTGAATTAGACTTGTCACTTGAATCTTCATAACCCAGAATTGAATTGTTATGGTGAATCAAATGCCCTAGTCTCCAAACCTGTGTTTTAACCTTCAAAACCACTCTTTGTTACTTTTGTTTATTTGCTTTCCTTTGCAATTTCTGTTTGTTCATTTCCTTTCACATTCACAATCAAGCTCACTCTTGCTTTAAATTCTGTTTTAGACTTAACTTCCTAACTTCTTGAATTTGGTAATCTAAGTACATAACTAGTTTTAACTTCTCAGTCCTCGTGGGTACGACCTCGTATTTGTTTTGCTATACTACTAATTGGCACGTACACTTGCGAGTTAATATAAATAAACAACAGTTTGCAGGTTTTTGGAAAGCCAAGAAACTCAAGAGTAAAATTGAGTCGTGGTTTCAAGCAAGGTTCTTTGGTAAACTTGGAGGTCCGAAAGCTTGGTAGGTTTGAAAGGTTGAGGGGAGAGTTTTTGCAAAGATTGGGCGTCTGAGAATTCTAAAACCAGGTAAGTCTAAGAAATTGGACAATTCAAGTTCGTACCAAATTCGTTCAGTAAATGGAGTGGTTGGTGTATTGCCTAGTTTTAGCCATCGGATTTCACTCAAAACTCACCAAAGGACTCCTCCCACTCCATAATGACGTTGGCCAAGTTTTGGGCATGATGTGAAATTAATAAGTCATAGAAATTGGATAATTGAAGTTCGTACCAAGTTCATCCAGGTAAATGGAGTGTTGGTGTATTGCCTAGTTTTAGACATCGGATTTCACTCAAAACTCACCAAAGGAATCCTCCCACCATATTATGACGTTGGCCATGTTTTAGGCATGATCCGAAATCAGGTAAGTCTAAGAAATTGGACAATTCAAGTTCGTACCAAGTTCGTTTAGGAAATTGAGTGGTTGGTGTATTGCCTGGTTTTAACCATCGGATTTCACTCAAAACTCACCAATGGACTCCTCCCACCCTATTATGACGTTGGCCAAGTTTTGGACTCTATCCGAAATCAATAAGTCTAAGAAAATGGACAAATCAAGTTTGTACCAAGTTTGTTCCGTAAATGGACTGGTTGGTGTATAGCCTAGTTTTAGCCATCGGATTTCACCCAAAACACACAAAAGGACTCGTCCCACCCTATTATGACGTTGGCCAAGTTTCTGGCTCCATCCGAAATCAAAGAATCTTCGAAATTGGACAATTCAAGTTCGTTCGTAAATTGAGTGGTTGGTGTATAGCCTAGTTTTAGAGATTGGATTTCACTCAAAACTCATCAATGGACTCGTCCCCCCTCGTCCCGCCAAGGCCATCATGGTGGCGCCTCCACCAAAAACTAAAAAGGAGCTTCAGTCTTTCCTCGGCAAAGTCAACTTTTTAAGACGTTTCATATCCAATTTGGCAGAAAAAATTCGGCCGTTGACCCCCTTGCTCAAGTTAAAGGATGTGGAGAGATTCGTATTGGGGGCCGAGCATCAGGACGGCCCTCGACGAAATCAAAAGATATTTATCTCAGCCACCGGTTCTTATGCCACCGAGAAGAGGGAAACCCCTGAGGCTCTACATCTCGGCTTCTGAAGGCTCTATCGGCTGTCTCCTGGCTAAACTATCCACCAGTTGGAAAAGCTGTGCTCGGCACTTTATTTCGCGGCTACTAAATTGCGCCATTATATGCTTCCTTCGGTCGTTCAGATCATCTCCAAGACCGATCTCATCAAATATATGCTCACCAGACCGATCATACGCGGCCGCATTGGGAAGTGGACGATGGCGTTATTAGAGTTCACCTTCCAGGTATGTGGCTCAGAAGTCAGGTCAAGGGTCAGGCTCTCGCCGATTTTCTGGCTCACCACCCGGCTCAAGGGCAGGTGGAGGAGTTGGAAGTCGAGATCGGCATGGCCCGAATGGAGAAGAACTAGTGGACCATGTACTTTGATGGCTCAAGTACCGAGACCACATCTGGGCCGGGGTCGTGATTGAATCCCCTCAGGGACAAAGGTGGCAATTCGCGTTCCAGCTTGACTTCAAATGCACCAATAATCAGGCCGAGTATGAGGCGCTCATCATCAGCCTCGAAATTCTGAAGGAAATGAAGGCAACCCACATATTGGTTTACGGCGATTTCTAAACTGGTAATCAACCACATTGTCCATAGGTTCGGTATACCTGAAACCATCCCCATCCTTTAACTGAAACTATCACAGCCAATAAGGTGATCAAAGGCATCCTTGAGAAGATGATTGAAGAAAAGCCTAGGGCTTGGCATGACTTACTTCCTAAGACTCTTTGGGCTTACCGAACCTCGAAGTGCTCGGCTCCTGGCACGTCTCCTTATGCCTTGACCTACGGCCATGACGCTATTGTTCCAATGGAGTTAAAGGTTCGGTTTCTCCAGTTTCCGAGCGACCTGGGCAAGATGAGAAGGACTACGCGCAAGCCATGGCCCAGGAGTTGGAAGATTTAGAGCAGTTGAGGCTTGATGCTTACAATCTAATGCAAGCTCAAAAGCAAATCACGGCAAGGGCCTACAACAAAAGAGTCAAACAAAAGACCTTTGCCAAAGGCGACCTGGTATGGCGCGCTGTACTTCCTATCGGGACTAAAGATCCACGGTTCGGCAAATTTTCGCAGAATTGGGAAGGCCGTTTATCATTGAGCGAATCTCTTGGCCGGGGTGCGTTTCAGTTAAAGGATGGGGATGGAGAACGTCACAACTTGCCAATTAACGACCAGGACTTAAAGAAATACGTTCCATCGTTATGGGAAACGGCCAAGGTTGAAGTGTGGGGGTTGCAGGAAGCAGGCAAATTGGATAACAGTTTGAAGGAATTGAGAGGAGATAAGTACGTTTTATCGTTCAAAGAAAGAAATATTTTACTTCTTTTTCAAAGGAAATTGAGGTTCGTATCTACAAGGAACGACCAATTATGGCCGATTGAAAATATATATACATATGAATGATAGTCTATGTACAAGCGCCTAAATCCCTTCGCTAAACATCCCCCAGATCAAGCAAGTGATCTTTCTCTAGGCAATGTCCCCACTGTCCATGTCCGCCAGCCACCTCGCCTTGATCAGCTTCCTCTCGGCCAGCGCCTTCTTCTTCTCAGCCACCGTCTTAAGGAGCTGCTTGGCCGAGGACTTCCTGCTCGATGCCAGCTACAGTCGCACGGTCTCAGCGCTCAAGGATGAGTTCCGCGGGCCTGAAGCTCTGTAATTTGGGCCTCAACCTGCGCGAGCTCTTCATTTTCTCTCTTAACGACAAGGTCGTTTTCCTTCAGTTGAGCCATAGCAGGTTGGGCTTGTTCTTTTATCGCCGCAGTTCCTACTCGAGCGAGCACCCTTCGATCATCCTCATACCGGCCTCGGCGTACCGACTGATCATCTCCTCACCCTCGGTCAAGCGAACTTGCAACTCGTCCAGCTGGGCCGAGTCCAGGAGACCGAGGGCCATGGCCGTGTCAAGGCAGGACCGGAATTCTTGAAAGGTCTGGGCGTTGGCCATGTGATTGATCCCCATGTGCAAAAAGTCCCGAAGCCGTTCAACAGCGGCCCGGAATCCACGTCCAAGAGGGCAACCGAGGCCGAGCTACATCCTTCCTCATGGAGGCTGGCGTACAGCTCAGTGAGATCGTCTGAGGAAGTGGACTCCTGAAAAGAGTGTAAAAAGTCCAGTATGAAACAACAGGGGGTAAGAAAGAAGCAAGAGGCGCTAGAAGAGCACTTACCTCAGCAACGGGCGGTACAACAGAGGCACCGGCGACCACAAGCTCGATCACAACCATCGATTCTTGTGTCAGGGTCGCATGTGGCAAAGGAGCAATGACCAAGGCCGCTGGTGGTGGGCACGATGTAACAACGGCAAGCTCGACCTCGGCCAACTGCTCCTGAGTCAAGCCCACGCGACCGAAGCAATTGGCGGGCTCGGCATTGTGATGATCGTGGTCAAAGGCAGAGATGATTTAGGGGGCTGAGGGCAAAGGCTCATTAGCTAAACATGTACAGCAAAATCTAAAGGGGAACAACTCGTTATATTAAAACAAGTGCTTACCGAGCGGATCACGATGCCATAGGGCGGCGGGGACGACCGGGGATGGCTCAACTGAGACAACCAACGACGGCTCAGCAATGGCCTGTCTCAGCATCCGGCGCCTCAGCATCAGCCGTCTCGGCATCCGGCGCATGTGCAATGGTCGCCTCGACACTTGACGCCTCGGCGTCGGCTGACTCAGCATCCGATGCCTCTGGACGCGCTTCAGCGGGCGCCTGCGTAGCAACAGCTTCGGCGTCTACCACCGTACCCTGAGAAGAGAGCTAAAACTATCAGAATAAGAAGGAGACATGGCTTTGAGCAAATAAGAAAAGAAACTGAAGGGATTCACTTACGGTCACAGGAGGGACTTCCTCCTCGCCTTCTGAAAATCAAGGAGGAACCGTTTTCTCGCTGCTGTGGTACCTCCTCTTCGACTGCGACATTTTCTGCCTATGCAACCTCGTTTGCCGTAGCCTCGGCGGCCATGGCTTCTCTGCTCCTCTTGCGGCCTTGGGCTATAGAACAAGCAAGCGGTCAGGCACAGGTAGACATTGAAGAAAAGGAAGCTGAAATTTAAAGCATTTACCGTCAGCATCCATTGGCCGAGACTACGGACGAGAGGGCACGGTCCTGAGTGTTTGCGCCGCAACCGGTGCCCTCGACCTAGATATAATCTGAGTGCTTGGCCAAGCTGCTGGCGCACGGCGTTGCTCGACCACGGCCGGTGCCTTCTTTCCCTCCAGGTCTTAGGGGGGAGGGGGTCCCAGTCTGCATTCTTCAAAGCCCCCTCAGGGCCTCCCCCCGCTGGCCGAATATATATGCCCGAGATGAAATCCTCGTACCAGACCATCCCATCTTCGTCGAAAGCATTGCGACGCATCCAAGACGAGGTCATCCCCTTCTGGAGCTGAATGGAGATACCGGCCACGCCGTGGTTTTGGGCAACGTCGGCCCTCCAAGACGAGAGCCGGTTGGTGTTGTTAATAATATGTTAACTCGCAATTGTACGGGGCAATTAGTAGTATAGCAAGACAAGTACGAGGTCGTACCCACGAAGACTGAGAAGTTCAAATTAGTTATGTACTTAGATTACCAAATTCAAGAAGTTAGGAAGTTAAGTCTAAAACAGAATTTAAAGTGAAAGTGATTGTGATTGTGAAAAGAAGTGAGCAAACTGAAATTGCAAATGAAAGCACATAAACAAGTGTAACAAAGAGTGATTTTTGAAGGGCTGGAAAATGGATTTGGAGACTAGGGCATTCGATTCACCATAACAATTCAATTCTGGGTTATAAGGAGTCAAGTAACAAGTCTAATTCAGATTCAAAGATTGATTCTAGCTATAGTATGATTAGGCCATGGTGTCTGGTCCTAACCTTGTGTTCCTAATTCCCTAATTTGATCATTTGTTGTCTAACCTAAAATTAAGCATTAGGAACCCATTAAGCATAGAAGAACAATTTAAACAACCAAGCATGTATCTAATCCCTGTTGTCGAATGTCCATACATGCTCTTCTTATTCATAGTTCAATTCGAATTAAAGCATGGTGTCTACTCTTAATTCAAACCAAGATAGTCAACAAACAAGTTCTAATGGTGATCAATCATTCAAACAAGCATGTTAACTTATAAGCATAATGAATAAGAACATGAATCATGAATCAAACTTGAAACTCCAAACTTCAAACTTATAAACCCAGAATATTCATGTTAGGTTACATCGAAGCCCTAGTTATGGATTTAGCTACTCATAATGGAAAAGAGACTTGAATAGAAATGAGAAAACATAATGAATGCAATAAGAGTAGAAAAACCCCTTTTTTGAAGTTCTTGTGGTGTCCAAGGCTTCTCCAAGTGCTTCTCCACTTCTAATGCTTCTCCAAGAGCTTCCCCACTTCTAGAAAGATGTATGAAGGATATGGAGGTGATTTGGGATGATTTTGAATGAGTGGTGATGGTTGAGACAGGATGAAATTCGTAGGGAAAATGGAAGAGAGGTTTGCTGGAGTTGTTTTGGTGATTTGAGGCTGTTTAGAGCTTTTGGTTGATTGCTGGAGTGTTTTGGTGATTTGAGAGTGTTTGAGGAGGGCTGGAGTGAATTGTGGGGTTGTGAATCCCAGGATTTGTTGTTTGGGAAAATAATGGAAGTGTTTGAGGGAGGATGGAGTGAAGGATGGCTGAATTGTGGGGTTGTGAATCCCAGGCTTGCACACTTTGAATCTGGAATTGAAGATGTATTTATAGGGGAATGGAGGTGAGAAATCAGAATTGAATATAGCAATCACCTAACAGACTTGCATTAGATAATCAGAAATTGTTGTTGCACTTCACCAACAATTCCCACCAGCAGCCATAGGTCATCCTCATGTCAGCATGACCAAGCTTCCATTCAGAAACCAAGAGCTCATCCTCATGTCAGGCATGACCAAGCAAGCAATGAGCTCATCTGGAGTCAGCATGATGTGTAACTTGATGGGCTCACGGATTGGGCTTGGATCAATCAAATGTCGATGTTGAGCTGTCCATTTTGAAGTTCAGAATGTCATTGATCTAACCACACAGATGAAGAAGATAAGTCCGAAATGAACTTCTAACTTCAGTCTCCAGCTTTTACACATTATTTTCACCATTTTACTTCAAATGCCTCAAGTGATACCTAGAGCTTAATGAACTGAATGACAAACACAAAAGAGGTTAAAAGCACAAGGTTAACTCAAAAACATAACTAAATCATAAGCTATAAGGGTATGAAATGATATACAATTGTGAACCGAACAGTTGGTTGACAAAGGAAATAGGGGGACCGTTGGATTAGCCCAAATTTCCTCGCCACACAATTCGGCAAATAAACCTCGGCCCTGGCTTTGAAAAGGCCGCGGTGAAGATCGCGCGCGACCAGGAACATCGGCCGAGGATAAACTCCTCAGATATACGGCCAAGGCAAGAGGGTCAACAGGCGTCGCCACGCGGCGTTAAGGTCCCACACTTCATTTATTGAAGTAACGCCTCTGACTACAACAGAAGGCCCATGACTCATGTAGAAGCATTTAATGAGCCAAGAAAGAGGGGACGTGATTGAAGTCAGGATGTGGCGAGTAAAATCAGGGATTAGGTGCGAAAATCCCACGACTTGTAAGGTTAAGCCACCAACCATCAGACCGGGGCATTAAATGCTCCTCCAAGGCCCGAGACGCAGAGCCCACCATCAGGGCGGCGGCTGGGGTTTATGGGGGTCGCACCACCATGCTTCACATTCCCAAATGTCGATTCGACTACCCACTAGCTCCGATCAACCTCACCATGAAGATTTTCAGCCTCATTGTCTCCTCAAGACCTTCCCTATAAATACCAGGCTCCAACTACATTTGAAGGGTTCAAACACCAAACACAAGCCTCCCACGGAACATATTATATTTTCCTATCATTTACTTCTTGTCAATTATCTTCTTGTAATGCACTTTCAATACTTTTACTTGCTTTCTTAGGAGTAGTGGCAGTTTGTAGGAAAATACATTCATCAATATATCATACGACCCTTGATTTTCAAGGTGCCGGAGCACCATCTTTGTTACTCTTTCATTCATCTCATATATCATACGACCGTCGCCACCCAGCGTCGCGTTGGAGCACCACCTAAAAACCACCATCAGCACCACCATTAATGGCCTTGTAGCTAAGGCTGTGAACCTGACGGTCGAGATCAGTTCCTCTCTCGGCCACAGTCGCTCGATTAGAAGTTAGATTTGAACAGGCGCACCCCCCATCTATTCACCTAATCAACTCGCCCTCAAACGCACGGTAAACCGTGCTGGCACGCCCGCGCACCACCACACGGCACCAAAGAAGGACGACTTGTGTTGACGCAGACCCCCCTCGGCCCGGAGCACCAGGCCGTGAGATTTGCGGAGCCAACACTTTTGGCATGCCTAGTGGGACTCTTTGCACCTGTCAAAAGCCTTATGGTGGAAACTCCGTCACAAGCAAAGCTCAAAAACAAGAGAATCGAGATGACGTCGGAAACCCCGAGTTAACCTCACCAGGAACGATCGCCGAGACAGAGCAAACAACCAGCATCTCGGCCAGCGTTCCGAGAGCGACAGCCAGGGTGACCGAATCTCGTGCAAGAGGAATCACAGATAGAAGAGTTGATGGCTAGGCAGACCTACAGGATAGAGACCTCCTTTATGGCCGCAATGGACAGAATTTCATCCTCAACTCCCCCTGGAGCCGGAGAAGAAGCCAGGAGCGCGAGAGGGCTGAGCCCTACGGCGAAGGCAATAGTCTCGGCGCTTCGGCCGCATACCGGCGTCAAGCTATGGTCAGCATTCTCAGCCGCCAATAAATAGTTGGGGCCAGCCGCAGCAAACATGGGCAAGTCCCGGTCCAATCTATCTAATAAAAACACCGCACGGCCACATCCAGGACAACTGTGTTGTTAGGGCCGAATAGCCCCACGCACTCCGCTGTCTAACAACTAAGCCCTATTGTTGTGTCGGATTCACTGCACCAAAAATAGATTTAGCTGCATCCTCAACTTGTGATACTCGCAAGTGCACGAGCCGTTTGGTAGTATAGCATATGTAAGTGCGAGGTCGATCCCACGAGGATTGGTGATTGAATGATCCAATTCATTTTCCCTACAAAAAAACAGAAATGGAAAAGAAAATAAATAAAACAAGAAGAAGGAAATAACTCAATCAAATAAGTTCCCAAGTTCAATTAGATTAACGGATTGATTCTAGCTAAAGTATGATTAAGCCATGGTGTTTGGTCATAACCTTGTGTTCCTAATTCCCTAATTTGATCATTTGTTGTCTAACCTAAAATTAAGCATTAGGAACCCATTAAGCATAGAAGAATAATTTAAACAACCAAGCATGTATTTAATCCCTGTTGTCGAATGTCCATACATACTCTTCCTACTCTTCCTATCTAGCCTATTAACTTATAAGCATAATGAATAAGAACAAAAACCATAATTGAAACTTGGAAACTAATTAAACTTGAATACTTAAGAAAGAATGTACATGACAAATAAAATTAAACTAAAACTTGAAGGAAAATTTAGCAAAATCATATTGCTACAACAATTGACAACTTGAAAGGAAACTAAGAGAATTTGAGGGAGAGAAGGGAAGGGAGCTCTAGAGAAGTGTTTGAGAGCTCCCCCATTTGGGGTGTGATTTGAAGCTTGAAGGCTTCTTTATTTATAGGGCTAAGAGGGAGGAACAACATGATGAATTCCCACACCATCCTTCATCTTTTGCTGATGCACAAGCTTTCTTCACATGGGTTCAAAGGTGATCAGTTTTGCTGCCAACCCATGTGATTGCCTTTTGCTGCCAACCCATGTGGTTGCCTTTTGGTTGCTGAAAAAACGAGTTTTCTGAACCTGTTTTGGTGTAGGAAGGCCATAGGTCTCAAACCGTATCCAATGGGGCTGCAATTTGGATATGTTATACTAGACACCCATTGGAACAACTTCTATGAAGAAAGTATTCCCATCGGAGCAGTAGAAGTGTGCGTTTTGGACCTCGAAAGCTGGCTGCCGAATAGAGACTGGAATTGACTTCATTTCATTTCATTTCTTTCTTTTTGCTTCACATGCATGCACATGCTTTTCTTTAATAGCTCAGAACCTGATCTCCAGCTCCAAAGTGATCTGCCAATTCAATTCCCATGTTCAAAGGCTGAGCAAAAATGCCTCTCATCATTCCTCTTATTCTCTCTCTCCTTTCTCTTTGCTTCACATGCACATGCTTTCTCTATAATAGCTCCAGCATGTACCAACTTGCTCCTTCAGAAATTCAAAGCTGGAAAGCCTCCCAACTTCACTCATTATGTTGGGCACAAAGTCAGTTGCAGCTGGGGTGAGGCACATGGCTAAAAAGAGGCACATGGCTAAATGCTGGCAACAGCAAATCCTCCTGAGCAGGGTGCAATGTTGGACTGGCTAAGGACTCCAGATATGTTAAATTGGGCTAAAATTGGGATATGTTATAGTACACACCCAATGGAACAACTTTCATGAAGATCTTCACCTCATCCGAGCCCCACAGCATTCTGATCCAAGGCCAAGAAGTTGACCTACGAAACAGAGCTGGGGGGGGGACTTCAGCCAAAATTAGTTTGTCTTTAAGCTCTTCTTCCATCCACCCAAATCAGGCCCTAACATGCATGGATTGCATCATTTCCTATCCAAAGCCATTATTATTACCTAAAGCTGAAAGATAAACAAAAAAAGGATTAAAAGCACAAGTTTAACTCAAAAACATAACCAAATCATAAGCTAGATGGGTACAAAATGATATACAATTATGAACCGATCACCTATCCATACTCTGGCCACCCAAACACAGCCCGGCCCAAGTGGCGCGACCGCGGCATCATTACAGAAGTACGACCAGAGTGGTTCGGCCATTGGCGAACCGTTGCAGACGCCGACATTCCCGTTGGGCTCCCAGCTTCAGCATGGTTCGACCGTCCCAACGGCAGCCCATACTCACTTGGCTTCCCACTGCCAGTGGTCCGATCCGGCAGAATCAGGTGGCCACGCCACTACGGCAGGTGGACCATGCGCACTCCTGGCCAAGCCCACAACGCTTACCAAGTGCAGTTCGGCTCAGTCACCACGGTTCGAGCCCCCTCGTTCAAATGGCCCAGCAGGGTAAGGCCAGAACGATGCGCAGCAGGTCCAGCGGCCATTTGCGGCCCGGCTGGAGCCGCCCCTCAGGGTCTTCGAGCCGAAGATGTGCAGCGCATGATCGAGGACGGCCTGGCTCAAAGAAGGCCGGAGGCACCAAGGTATACCAAGCCTTACTCACCAGAGATTGACTGCACCCCCCCTCTTCCCAGGAACTATCGGTTGCCTGAGTTCATGCTGTTTTCCGGACATGGGCAGACCTCATCCATCGAACACATAGGCCGTTTTATGGCCCAGTGTGGAGAGGCCGACTCAGGATACCCAAAAGCTCCGACTGTTTGTTCACTCCCTGACCGGCGCGGCGTTTTCATGGTTTATAAATCTTCCACCGAATTCGGTAAGGGGACTGGTCTAACATGGAGAGGATTTTCCATGAACACTTCTACCAGACCAACCGGGAGATAACTTGCAGCTGAGCTGGCAAGAATGAGCCAAGTGTTAGACGAGTCGCCTCGTGATTACCTGCAACGGTTAAAAACATGCAGGAATTGGTTCCGAACTAACTTGCCAGAGAGGGAATTCGTCAAAATGGCCGAAGAAGGCCTGGAATTCGAATACCGAAAAAAGTTCCAGGGGATCGAATTCCGGGACATGCATGACCTGATCAACAAGGTAGACAGATACTCATCCTTGTTGAAGGAAGAAATGCAAAAGAAAACACAGCTTCAAAGGGGACTTATTACAAGAATCCCATCGTCAGCTATGCCGTCATGGCCGAGAATGGCGAGATTGAGGTGAGCTCGACCGAAGTCAGTATAGACAAACCATTCGTCTGCAAGGAGCTCATCAAGGCCGACAATAGCCGAACAAAGATTCTCGACGCCAAGTTTGCGGCCCGAGAAACGAAGGCCTACAGAATTTGACAAAAGCCGAGGCTATCTTCGATCTATTATTGACCGAGAAAAAGGTTAAATTGTCCTTCGGCCATAAAATTCCAAAGGCCGAGGAGCTCAAAAGGAAGACGTTTTGCAAATACCACAGCTCTTGGTCCCACAGTACCAACAACCTGTTTCGTCCTGCAAGACGTTATCCAGAAGCTAATATACGAAAATAAACTTCAGTTCTAGAGAAGGCTACCATGAAGGTCGACGCCGAGCCGTTCCCTCCACCCATCATAAACATGGTCAACGCCCAGTTCGGGCTGAATATAAGGAAAGTCATCGGCCTGGTAAAGCCGCGGTGGGGAGCTCGTTGTCGATACAAAAGCCGGCAAGAGGAAAGGAGCTGCTGCCTGAGAAACCTAGGCCATCGATGCAAGTGTGAGATCGGTCAACCTAGGCCACGAGAAAACAAAAGGAAGGTCGTCGCACTTCTCAAACGACCACGAAGGAGTTCACTGAACAGGACGACCACCGACCGGTCGGTAGGGCCATTTTTGATCGCCTTGGGGCACGGATTCCTAGTGTCTCGTATGTCCAGGAAAGACGAGGTTGCCCCATGGCAGATCAAGAGGCTTCAGGCCACCGACCGTGCAAGATGGCCGCTGGTACCATACACGACCAGGGGACGGCCCGAGCCGCTCGTAAAGACCCAGCTAAGAAGGATGGAGGGCAGGGTTCAGGAGGCCAGAGCGCAGTCAACCCAGGCCGAAGGCTCTAAATGCCAGAAGAAAATGACGACCGTAGAAGAGTGCCCACCTGTACCAATCGCCCCCTCCACGACGAGAGCAGCGGCGCCAAGCCTCCTCGGCGAGATGGAAACCCTCATAAGGCGGTGGCCGTCTCCCCAGAATCGAGGGCTGCGACCCGGAGGGAACTGACGAGAGTATCGTCGATGTATGCCGTGGAAGGGATCCCCCATTCTCGGCTAATGGCTTGTCCTTCCTCATAGAGTTCCACAATGACCACTCTCCACTGACCTATATGGCATGGTCCCTGAGAACCAGGAGAAAATGGACAATTCAAGTTCGTACCAAGTTCATTCACTAAATGGAGTGGTTAGTGTATTGCCTAGTTTTAGCCATCGGATTTCACTCAAAACTCACCAAAAGACTCCGCCCACCATATTATGACGTTGGCCAAGTTTTGGGCTCGAATCGGAAATCAATAATTCTAAGAAATTGGACAATTCAAGTTCGTACCAAGTTCGTTCAGTAAATGGAGTGGTTGGTCTGTTGCCTAGTTTTAGCCATCGCATTTCAATCAAAACTCACCAAAGGACTCCTCCCACCCCATTATGACGTTGGCCGAGTCTAAGAAAATGGACAAATCAAGTTTGTACCAAGTTTGTTCCGTAAATGGACTGGTTGGTGTATAACCTAGTTTTAGAGATTGGATTTCACTCAAAACTCACCAATGGTCTCCTCCCACTCTATTATGACGTTGGCCAAGTATTGGGCATGATCCGAAATCAAAAAGTCTTAGAAATTGGACAATTCAAGTTCGTACCAAGTTCGTTCCTTAAATGGAGTGGTTGGTGTATAGCCTAGTTTTAGAGATTGGATTTCGCTCAAAACTCACCAAAGGACTCCTCACTAGGACGTTGGCCAAGGTTTGGGCTGTAACCTAAATCAATTAGTCTAAGAAATTGGACAATTCAAGTTCGTACCAAGTTCGTTCCATAAATGGAGTGGTTGGTGTATAGCCTAGTTTTAGAGATTGGAATTCGCTCAAAACTCACCAATGGCCTCCTCCCACCCTATTAGGACGTTGGTCAAGGTTTGGGCATGATCCGAAATCAAAAAGTCTAAGAAGTTGTACAATTCAAGTTCGTACCAAGTTCGTTCTGTAAATGGAGTGGTTGGTGTATTGCCTAGTTTTAGCCATCGGATTTCACTCAAAACTCACCAAAGGACTCCTCCCACCCTATGATTACGTTGGCCAAGTTTTGGGCTCAAATCGGAAATCAATAATTCTAAGAAATTGGACAATTCAAATTCGTACCGAGTTCGTTCCGTGAAAGGAGTGGATGGTGTATAGCATAGTTTTAGAATTTGGATTTCACTCAAAACTCACCAACGATCTCCTCCCACTCTATTATGACGTTGGCAAAGTATTGGGCATGATCCGAAATCAATAAGTCATAAAAATTGGGCAATTCAAGTTCGTACCAAGTTCGTTCCGTAAATGGAGTGGTTAGTGTATAGCCTAGTTTTAGAGATTGGATTTCACACAAAACTCACCAAAGGACTCCTCCCACCCTATTATGACATCGGCCAAATTTTGGGCACGATCCGAAATCAATAAGTCTAAGAAATTGGGCAATTCAAGTTCGTACCAAGTTCGTTTAGTAAATGGAGTGGTTGGTGTATTTCCTAGTTTTAACCATCGGATTTCACTCAAAACTCACCGAAGGACTCCTCCCACCCTATTATGACGTTGGCCAAGTTTTGGGCTCCAAATCGAAATCAGTTAGTCTTAGAAATTGGACAATTCAAGTTCGTACGAAGTTTGTTTAGTAAATGGTGTGGCTCGTGTATTGCCTAGTTTTACCCATCAGTTTCACTCAAAAGTCACCAAAGGACTCCTCCCACCCTATTTTTGACGTTGGCCAAGTTTTGGGCTGGATCCTAAATCAATAACTCATAGAAATTAGACAATTCAAGTTCGTACCAAGTTCGTTCAGTAAATGGAGTGGTTGGTGTATTGCCTAGTTTTAGCCATCGGATTTCACTCAAAACTCACCAATGGAATCCTCCCACCCAATTATGACGTTGGCCAAGTATTGGGCATGATCCAAAATCAATAAGTCTTCGAAATTGGACAATTCACGTTCGTTCCGTAAATGGAGTGGTTGGTGTATAGTTTAGTTTTAGAGATTGGATTTCACTCAAAACTATCCAATGGACTCCTCCGACCCTATTATGACATTGGCCAACTTTAGGACTCGAATCCGAAATCAATAAGTCTTAGAAATTGGACAATTCAAGTTCGTACCAAGTTCGTTCAGTAAATGGAGTGGTTGGTTTGTTGCCTAGTTTTAGCCATCGGATTTCACTCAAAACTCACCAAACGACTCCTCACACCGTATTATGACGTTGGCCAACTTTTGGGCTCGAATTCGAAATCAATAAGTTCAAGAAATTGGACAGTTCAAGTTCATACCAAGTTCGTTCAGTAAATGGAGTGGTTGGTGTATTGCCTAGTTTTAGCCATTGGACTTCACTCAAAACTCACCAAAGGACTCCTCCCACCGTATAATGACGTCGGCGAAGTTTTAGGCTCCATTCGAAATCAATAAGTCATATAAATTCGACAATTCAAGTTTGTACCAAGTTCGTTCCGTAAATGGAGTGGTTGGTGTATAGCCTAGTTTTATTAATTGGATTTCACTCAAAAGTCACCAAAGGACTCCTTCCACCCTATTATGACAATTGCCAAGTTTTGGGCTCTATCCGAAGTCAATAAGTCTTAGAAATTGGACAATTCAAGTTTGTACCATGTTCGTTTAGTAAAAGGAGTGGTTGGTGTATTGCCTAGTTTTAGCCATCGGATTTCACTCAAAACTCACCAAAGGACTACTCCCACCCAATTATGAAGTTGGCCAAGTTTTGGTATCGCAATCCGAAATCAATAAGTCTTAGAAATTGAACAATTCAAGTTTGTACCAAGTTCGTTCCGTAAATGGAGTGGTTGGTGTATAGCCTAGTTTTATTAATTGGATTTCACTCAAAAGTCACCAAAGGACTCCTTCCACCCTATTATGACGTTGGCCAAGTTTTGGGCTGAAATCCGAAGTCAATAAGTCTAAGAAATTGCACAATACAAGTTCGTACAAAGTTCGTTTAGTAAATGGAGTGGTTGGTGTATTGCCTAGTTTTAGCCATCGGATTTCACTCAAAACTCACGAAAGGACACCTCCCACCCTATAATGACGTTGGCCAAGTTTTAGGCTCCATCCGAAATCAATAAGTCTTAGAAATTGGACAATTCAAGTTCGTACCAAGTTCGTTTAGTAAATGGAGTGGTTGGTGTATTGCCTAATTTTAGCCATCGGATTTCACTCAAAACTCACCAAAGGACTACTCCCACCCTATTATGATGTTGGCCAAGTTTTGGGCTCGAATCCGAAATCAATAAGTCTTAGAAATTGGACAATTCAAGTCCGTACCAAGTTTGTTCCGTAAATGGAGTGGTTGGTGTATAGCCGAGTTTTAGAGATAGGATTTCACTCAAAACTCACCAATGGACTCCTCCTACCCTATTATGAAGTTGGCCAAGTTTTGGCCTCCAATCCGAATTCTATAAGTCTAAGAAATTGAACAATTCAAGTTCGTACCAAGTTCGTTCAGAATAAATGGACTGGCTCGTGTATTGCATTGTTTTAGCCATCAGATTTACCTCAAAACTCACCAAAGGACACCGCCCACGCTATTATGACGTTGGCCAAGTTTTGGGCTCGAATCGAAATCAATAAGTCTAAGAAATTGGACAATTCCAGTTCAATAAATGGAGTGGTTGTTGGCCTAGTTTTAGCCATCGGATTTCACTCAAAACTCACCTAAGGACTCCTCCCACCCTATAATGACGTTGGCCAAGTTTTAGGCTCCATCCGAAATCAATAAGTCTTAGAAATTGGACAATTCAAGTTCGTAACAAGTTCGTTTAGTAAATGGAGTGGTTGGTGTATTGCCCAGTTTTAGCCATCGGATTTCACTCAAAACTCACCAAAGGACTACTCCCACCCTATTATGATGTTGGCCAAGTTTTGGGCTCTCTCCCGAAATCAATAAGTCTTAGAAATTGGACAATTCAAGTTCGTACCAAGTTCGTTCCATAAATGGAGTGGTTGGTGTATAGCCTAGTTTTAGAGATTAGATTTCACTCAAAACTCACCAAAGGACTCCTCCCACCCTATTATGACGTTGGCTAAGTTTTGGGCTCGAATACGAAATAATCAATAAGTCTAAGAAATTGCAGAATTCAAGTTTGTACCAAGTTCGTTGAGTAAATGGAGTGGCTGGTGTATTGCCTAGTTTTAGCCATCGTATTTCACTTAAAACTCACTGAAGGACTCTTCCCACCCTATTATGATGTTGGCCAAGTTTTGAGCTCGATCCGAAATCAATAAGTCTTAGAAATTGGACAATTCAAGTTCGTACCAAGTTCGTTCCGTAAATGGCGTGGTTGGTGTATAGCCTAGTTTTATAGATTGGATTTCACTCAAAACTCCCCAATGGACTCCTCCCACCCTATTATGAAGTTGGCCAAGTTTTGGGCCTGATCCGAAATCAATAAGTCTAAGAAATTGGACAATAGAAGTTTGTACCAAGTTCGTTGAGTAAATGGAGTGGTTGGTGTATTGCCTAATTTTAGCCATCGAATTTCACGTAAAACTCACCAAAGGACTCCTCCCACCCTATTATGACGTTGGCCAAGTTTTGGGCTCGTAATCGAATTGAATAAGTCTAAGAAATTGGACAGCTCAGGTTCGAACCAAGTTCGTTCCGTAAATGGAGTGGTTGGTGTTTAGCCTACTTTTTGTTATTGGATTTCACTCGAAACTGACCGAAGGATTCCTCCCACCCTATTATGACGTTGGTCAAGTTTTGGGCTTGATCCGAAATCAATAAGTCTAAGAAATTGGACAATTCAAGTTCGAACCAAGTTCGTTCCGTAAATGGAGTGGTTGGCGTAAAGTGTTGTGTAGATACAGCTGCACCTAAATGGATTCAACTGCATCCTCAACTTGTGATACTCGCAAGTGCACGAGCCGTTCGGTAGTATAGCATATGTAAGTGCGAGGTTCGATCCCACGAGGATTGGTGATTGAATGATCCAATTCATTTCGTTACACAAAACAGAAATGAAAAAAAGAAAGAACATAAATAAAACAAGGAAGAAAGAAATAAGTAACTCAAGCAAATAAGTTCCCAAGTTCAATTAGATTAATGGATTGATTCTAGCTAAAGTATGATTAAGCCATGGTGTGTGGTCATAACCTTGTGTTCCTAATTCCCTAATTTGATCATTTGTTGTCTAACCTAAAATTAAGCATTAGGAACCCATTAAGCATAGAAGAACAATTTAAACAACCAAGTATGTATCTAATCCCTGTTGTCGAATGTCCATACATACTCTTCCTATTCATAGTTCAATTCGAATTAATGCATGGTGTATACTCTTAATTCAAACCAAGATAGCTAACATGCAAGCCTAAATGGTGATCAATCATTCAAACTAGCCTATTAACTTATAAGCATAATGAATAAGAACAAGAACCATAATTGAAACTTGGAAACTAATTAAACTTGAATACTTAAGAAAGAATGTACATGAAAAATAAAATTAAACTAAAACTTGAAGGAAAATTTAGCAAAATCATATTGCTACAACAATTGACAACTTGAAAGGAAACTAAGAGAATTTGAGGGAGAGAAGGGAAGGGAGCTCTAGAGAAGTGTTTGAGAACTCCCCCCCTTCAGGTGTTATTACAAGCTTAGAGAACCTCCCTATTTATAGGCCTAGGGGAAGTGAAAATCTGAATTCAAAAAGACTAATGCATACAACACTTGAATTATAAAATCTGAAATGGTTGATGCACTTGAATTAGAAAATCTGAATTGGATGATCCACTTGAATTAGAAAATCTGAAATGGTTGATGCACTTGTCCAATAAATCCCACCAGCAGCCCTAGCTCATCTTCATGTCACCATGATCAAGCTTCCAACCAGCTACAATAGCTCATGCCTAGCTCACCATGACCAAGCATCCAACCAGAAATGATAGCTCATCCTGAGGTCAGCATGACCAGCAACTTCAAGGGCTTACGAATTGGGCTTCCCTTAAGCAAATTAGGACTTTAAGCACTCAAAAATGAAGTTCGGAATGTCTTCTTTCCATTCATATGTTATTTGGGCCAATCCAAGGTCGGAGGAGGAAGTTAAGGCCGAAACAAATTGCTAACTCATTTTGCGCGCTGATAAAATCCATCCTGAGCATGGCTCTGTGTTTGCTAGGTAACAGACGCCACAATTATCCAATGGGGCTGAATTTCGGATATGTTATAGTATACACCCATTGGAACAACTTTCATGAAGAATGTGGCCTCATCCGAGCTATGTAGGTTGCTGAAATAAAGCTTGAAATATGACATACGAAACTGGGCTGGCAGGGGACTGTAGCCAAAATTGGTTTGTCCTTAAGCTCTTCTTCCATCCACCCAAATCAGGCCCTAACATGCATGGATTGCATCATTTATTATCCAAAGCCATCATTATTACCTAAAGCTTAATGAACTGAAAGATAAACACAAAAAGGATTAAAAGCACAAGTTTAACTCAAAAACATAACCAAATCATAAGCTAGAAGGGTACAAAATGATATACAATTATGAACCGATCAAATACCCTCAAACCTAGATTTTGCTAGTCCTCGAGCAAAACAATACAAAACAAGTTAAAAACAAAACAAGAAGTTAACTAAACCACTTTCGTAGGTAACTCGATTGCATTGAGCGAATGCAACAAGCCTTTAAACCTCTAGGCATCCCTAGTAGGAGGAGTTGTGTCTCCTGAGGGTTTAACAGATACAATACCCACAAACGTTTTTCTAACTCTACAAAACAAAATGGTTAGAAAACTTATTAGATTTGTTAGTCCTTAAGCAAAATAAAAACAAAAATAATTAATAATTACAAAAATAATTACAAAAACATAAACATAAACATAAACATAAATTAAAAGAAAAAAAAAACAAAAACAAAAAAAAAACTCAAAACAACCTTTCCGAACATTTTATGAAGAGAAACGACTTATGCACATGACTTAAACGTTTTAACAATGAAAGCTTAATTTAAACATTATTTACAAGGCGGCAAAGTTCAAAACATAATATGCTCAATGTGTAGTAGTGTGATAGCCAAATGCAACAAATTCTTCAATCTTAGTTTTCACACAATTTCAAAAATCATACCAAGCACAAGTTCAACTTCAAATTCTCACCAAGTTGTCCTCTCACAAATGAATCACTCAGAAGAGGGCTACAATGCAACACTCAGTTATAAACATGAGATTAGAGTTAAATCATAAAGGACTTAACTCAAAAATAGGAAGATGAAGAACTTGCATTAAAATGATCTCAAGAAGGATGCCAAACACTTAAAAGTAGAAAAATGAATGCAATTCAACCACATGACATTTAAGATCAATTTAGGTCTTTATTATAGGTTGTAATGGGGCCAATGGTGTAAGGTGAGTGAGAAATAAAAGGTATGGATAAAACAAAGTCCAAGGAACTCACAATGTAAGAGCATAAAAAAAATTGTTTACAAGACTTCGAATCATCACGATTAGATTTTTTTTCTTTTACATGATCAAAACTCCTTATACCTTCATTTACAATGATTTAAACTCCTTTCCAAACACCAATGAAACCCAAAAACGAAATTTCATTCAACTACCATTTAATCATAACTTTTTTTTTTCTTTTCTTTCACCAATTGTGTGAATTTTTTTTTTTTTTTTGTAATATCCCTTCCCAAACTTAGCATGAAAAACACATCCGAATTAGAGCTCATGAGTTCCTTAGAAAGGTAAATATTTGTTTTTCAGGCTAAGGCGAGGAAATATAATTGGTAAAATGAAAGAAAAGGTTTACATGTAGGCTCAAAATGGTTAACAATGGAAAATCATGCTTAAGCATGCATAAGGTTAGCTTGAAAGGCACAAACGATCCAAAGAGGGCCTTAATATCATTTCTTAAATGTCATGAAATCAAATTGCATAAGAATGAATGGCTTTTTAAGTGTTCAACCAAATCAATGAATAATGAGATCAAACAACAACTTTGATGACAAGAAAATAAGAGTATGTGTATAACACTCATGAAATGAAGCACAAGGCTCAAAAGCTCACATTATATGGTTATATAAGTCTAATTTATGCCTGATATAATTCTTTGGGTCATGCAAATCCTTTAATTGGAAAATTATGAAACAAATGGCAAGTGCAAAGAAGGTTTCGAACATATCATGCTAGAACGATGCCAAATTAATTAATTAATAAATTATTATTATTTTTTTTACAAGGAACAAAAAAAATAAAAAATAAAAAATAAAAATTCAATTTTCATTTAAGTCATGCAAACATTTATCACAATCTCATCAAATGTGTTCGGAAAGTGAATAAAATCAAAATCAAAATCAAATAAAAATAAAAATAAAAATAAAAGCAAGACTTAAACAAAAAATAAAAACAAGCAAATAATTATAAAAAAAAAATTGATTTAAGGAAAAACCAAATTTACATGCTAAACTCCAATACCCCCAAACCTAGAAATGAACATTGTCCTAAATGTTTAAAATTTAGGCACAAGCAATGTCAAAAATAACAAATGAAGGTATTAAAGCAAATAAAAAATCACAAAGAACACAAGAATTAAAATACAAAAATAAAATAATTACAAAATAAAAATAAACAAACAAATAAAAAGAAATGAAAACACTCAAAATAGTAAGCCCTAAAAAGACAGTCCTACGCAAACTAAAACCCAAACAATTGAAAACCCAATCCAAAAGAAAAATTAACTCACTTTGAAACCTAAACAAAGGTGAAAACCCGAAGCCCACAATGAAGTCCGAAGCCCACATGTTATTATTAATTTTGTTTTTTATTATTATTATTATTTTTAATAAAATGAAACTTGAATTGGGAGCGCGAATGCGGATTTCAGAAAAAGAAAAAGTGTGGTCCCTGATGCCTTGGTTCCTGGGAAGTCACGGGGAAAAGAGGTGAGGGACGTGTCGGCTCGGAGAAGCCGCTTTCACATCCCCCAAGCTTGAATTATTAGCCTCGTAGGAAGGCGCGACGACTTTTTCACTTGAAGGTGGTGAAAGGTGAAAATGCAATTAAGGTGGGTTGGGAAACGGGTGCGGCGACATATAGAGATAAGCTGTAAGGGTCGCACAGAACTTAGAACCGCAATGGCTAGGGTTAGCAAAAACTAAGTCTATAAAAGGTAAAAAAGAAAGGGTAAAAAAAACACAAACTCATAAACACACAAAAGAGAAAAGAAAGAAAGAAGAAAAACGAGTGAGAAATCAAATGGCCTCTAACTACCCATTTTCGTTGGATCTCAACCTAGCTCCACCGACTCAAACACGAGGCCAAGCAGGAGCACCAGTATGGATGCCCTACTTTGCCTCCTCACGGGGGCATGTGACTGTCAATGACTCAATACTCCTGGGCAACGATGTTGACATTGGAGTTGGCAGAAATTTAGTGACTCCCAAAGATATACATGTGTTCAGGACAAGGGATGACAACCAGGTCACGAGTGATGCCCTGGCACTGAGCGTGCAGAGTACAGCATGTGTCGCAAGTTTGGGTCATCGCCTACTGCGAAGTCCCATGAGGTAGAGGTGCTTAAAGCTCAGTGGCGGCGGAGCGAAGTATGGTTGAAGAGTGTCAGACTGCTATAAAAAGCTTGAAAAGGGAGAGGGCAAGGATAGTGGAGGTGAATCGACACAGCTAGAAGTATTGCGGGACGAGAATAAAAACCTATCAAAAATGGTAGAGTTGTATTCTCGCGACATGCGAAAGCAGCTGGAGGACCTAGACCGAGAGGGTAAACGCAAGAAACCAGATCGCGAGAGTAGTTACGCTCAAGCTAAGATTGCGATCTTTGGGAGCTCAAGTGATGAGCCCCAAGAGGCTGTGCATGAAGCCCGGAAGGAGGACAGCCAGAGGGCCAAACTCAAAGCTCCAATGGTCGAGACACCGAGCACTGTGAAGAAATGACTTCTACTGCATTATTGATGTTTATTTTATTTTTATTGGTTGTTTTTGTTTTTGGTTATTTTGTTTCGGAAATAAAAGAGTAAGTTGCAGAAGGAAAAAAAAAAAGAAAAAGAAAAACACACTTCCCAACTAAAATAGAAAATGAAAAAGAAAACACACTTGCCAACTAAAATAAAACAAAGACGACAAACGGAAAAAAAAACACAGTTCTCTAACTAAAATAAAACAAAGATGATAGCCGAAAGGAAAAAGCAAAAACACAAAGCTCTAGAAAATGAAAGTAACGGGCAAAAATATTAAACACCAGAAAACACGGAGGAAAAAGAAAAGTAAAGTAAAGTAAAGGTGCTCCCCCTTGAAGCGATTAGGTCGAGCATGCCCGGGAAATCCGAAATGGTGTTGGCGCCTTCATCAGCATATGTCTATTTAAAGCACGCCCCTACAAGCGGATGATACCCAGCATTTCTTCCTGCAAACTCAAGGAAAAACATCAAAAAATCCAGAAAAAAAAAATGGCATCCTCATGCACTCACCTTGATGATCTCGACCTTGAGCTGTCCCTTGCACCTCCGAATGCCCAAAAAGGGCTCCTCCAAACACTGTCTTCCCAAACTCTTCATATCATCACGGTACGGCCTCAAACTTTGCTGAGGCAATACCGAACTTTTCTGAGGCAATGCCGAACAGAGCAGTGCTGCCTGGGAGGCATGATTAGCAGCAGGCTCACACCGATGGATCATCTGCGTGTGGCACAGAGGTCTGACAAGGCAGCGGTGGAGGAGTCCAATAATTTAACTGTGCTCCACGCGGTCTCGGCTACCAATTTGGGCATGCGATTACTGGCAAGAACACGGGAGTGTGCTGCGCTGAGCGAGGAAGTAGCTTCCTTGAAGGCTATGGTGGCGGACTCCAGAAGCGGCTCTATTATGCCAATCAGTATGTGGAAGAGCTGAGAGAAAGAATGAGGACCATGTAGAGCTGCTGCAGATTCTACAAGTGCGAGACAATAGAGGCAAGCCATGATGATGATGAAGATGAAGAAGAAGATGATGATGATGATGATGATGATGATGAAGAAGAAGATGAAGAAGAAGAAGAATATTTCTTTTCTTTTTTTTATTGTTTTTGTTTTTATTTTGTTTTTGTTGTTTTGTTTTGTGTTTTGCTTTTTTTGTTTTTTTTAATGCAATGTTTGAAATAAAAATGTGTTTTAACACTCAGAAATAAACTAACCAACCAAACCACGTAAATAAAAACATAAACTAACTTAACAAAACAAAAACAAAAACAAATCAAAAACAAAGACTCAACAAAAAGAAAACAAAGAAAATAAAAATAAACTTAATTTAAAAACACACGAATATACAAGCAACTCACGGATGACCAGTTAAGGGCCTCAGAAAAACACAGCCAGGGGATAGGGGAAGGTTGGAGGGGTCACAATGGTCCCGCTTAAAACCCAAACTTCTTAGACACCGAAGGTGTCGCCTAAAGAACTCCTAGACACTGTATTGACGGAAGTGCTCACTGGGGTTACCATAAGTCAGCTCATATGAAAAATCTTTTTTAAAAATTTTTAAGATAAGAAACAAAAACAAATTAAGATAAAATGAAACAACAAACCATAAACGAAAATGAACTAAGTACTCTAAACAAATTCAAACAAACAACATAAATTGTTGTACTAAAAGAAACAAACCAATAAACCAAAGAAAAACACAAACAGCACTTTCTATCACCTATTTATCACCATTTGGACAGATTCGTTTCTATGTTTTTCAGCTTCGACCTGTGTTCAGTGTTTAGCCCATAACGTTCCAACCGTAAGTCCAAATTTCACGTTCTTTATATGGTTGGATTCAGCACAGAAAAACAAAGAACTCAGCGCGGACCAAAAGGCAAAAACAATTAAGGAAATAAACAGAATTCAAAGAAGAGAAAGGATTGAAATGCTTCCCCTTGAAGCGATTAGGTCGAGCATGGATGCACTTGGAGGTCGCAACTTCTCCCATTGCTCCACACTTCCTATCTTTATGATTGAAGTTGCCATCTCTCTCCATTTTTATTGAGCTATTTACATTGCTAAAACAAACACACACAAAAACTTGAAACGGAATTAAAAGATTAGGAAATAAAAACTAAAATGAAAAGGAAAATCAACACACATTCAATTTCATGCTTCAAAGTAACAAGCAACAAAGTAAATCAAACTAGCTTATGAAGTTCGTTCTTTCTCAAATATGATTATCCATATGGTGTGTGGTTTTAATCAAGTATTCAGAAAAAGCATTTAGCTATGGTGTTTAGTCTAAACACAAATTCCAAACCCATTAAGAACAAGAAGTTCAATAGAGAACTAAGTAGACTTTAAACATGGTGTTTGTCTTCAAATCTACCCATTCATTCACTAATCAGTCCAAGAGTCATATGGTGTTTATGTAAACTTGAACGAGATATTTAATTAAGAGCAAGTGAATGAAACCATAAACTAGAAATAATCAACATGCTACTTGAACCTTTTTGTTTTTTGGGTGTTGTGTAAGCTGGGACTCAAACCCAGTTCTCTTGCTTGTCAGGCAATTGTCCTTGTCCGTTGGACTACAAACACAACTTATCAATTAACGTCATTAACTTTAAAACATGAAAATGTTCAGTTTAAGAAAAATAAAATAAAATAAAGTAGGAAAGCCAAATAGAATCAAACAATGTTACCGATCCCGGCAATGGCGCGCAAAAACTTGTTGTGTAGATACAGCTGCACCAAAATGGATTCAACTGCATCCTCAACTTGTGATACTCGCAAGTGCACGAGCCGTTCGGTAGTATAGCATATGTAAGTGCGAGGTCGATCCCACGAGGATTGGTGATTGAATGATCCAATTCATTTCCTTACACAAAACAGAAATGAAAAAAAGAAAGAACATAAATAAAACAAGGAAGAAAGAAATAAGTAACTCAAGCAAATAAGTTCCCAAGTTCAATTAGATTAATGGATTGATTCTAGCTAAAGTATGATTAAGCCATGGTGTGTGGTCATAACCTTGTGTTCCTAATTCCCTAATTTGATCATTTGTTGTCTAACCTAAAATTAAGCATTAGGAACCCATTAAGCATAGAAGAACAATTTAAACAACCAAGTATGTATCTAATCCCTGTTGTCGAATGTCCATACATACTCTTCCTATTCATAGTTCAATTCGAATTAAAGCATGGTGTATACTCTTAATTCAAACCAAGATAGCTAACATGCAAGCCTAAATGGTGATCAATCATTCAAACTAGCCTATTAACTTATAAGCATAATGAATAAGAACAAGAACCATAATTGAAACTTGGAAACTAATTAAACTTGAATACTTAAGAAAGAATGTACATGACAAATAAAATTAAACTAAAACTTGAAGGAAAATTTAGCAAAATCATATTGCTACAACAATTGACAACTTGAAAGGAAACTAAGAGAATTTGAGGGAGAGAAGGGAAGGGAGCTCTAGAGAAGTGTTTGAGAACTCCCCCCCTTGGGGTGTTATTACAAGCTTAGAGAACCTCCCTATTTATAGGCCTAGGGGAAGTGAAAATCTGAATTCAAAAAGACTAATGCATACAACACTTGAATTATAAAATCTGAAATGGTTGATGCACTTGAATTAGAAAATCTGAATTGGTTGATGCACTTGTCCAATAAATCCCACCAGCAGCCCTAGCTCATCTTCATGTCACCATGATCAAGCTTCCAACCAGCTACAATAGCTCATGCCTAGCTCACCATGACCAAGCATCCAACCAGAAATGATAGCTCATCCTGAGGTCAGCATGACCAGCAACTTCAAGGGCTTACGAATTGGGCTTCCCTTAAGCAAATTAGGACTTTAAGCACTCAAAATTGAAGTTCAGAATGTCTTCTTTCCAGCCATATGTTATTTGGGCCAATCCAAGGTCGGAGGAGGAAGTTAAGGCCGAAACAAATTGCTAACTCATTTTGCGCGCTGATAAAATCCATCCTGAGCATGGCTCTGTGTTTGGTAGGTAACAGACTCCAAAATTATCCAATGGGGCTGAATTTCGGATATGTTATAGTATACACCCATTGGAACAACTTTCATGAAGAATGTGGCCTCATCCGAGCTATGTAGGTTGCTGAAACAAAGCTTGAAATATGACCTACGAAACTGGGCTGGCAGGGGACTGTAGCCAAAATTAGTTTGTCTTTAAGCTCTTCTTCCATCCACCCAAATCAGGCCCTAACATGCATGGATTGCATCATTTATTATCCAAAGCCATCATTATTACCTAAAGCTTAATGAACTGAAAGATAAACACAAAAAGGATTAAAAGCACAAGTTTAACTCAAAAACATAACCAAATCATAAGCTAGAAGGGTACAAAATGATATACAATTATGAACCGATCATATAGCCTACTTTTAGAGATTGGATTTCACTCAAAACTCACCAGTGGACTCCTCCCACCTGTTGACCAACGCCAATCTCATGGCCTGGTGCTCCGGGCCGAGGGGATCTGTGTCAACACGCGTCGTCCTTCTTTGGTGCGGTGCGTTGGTGCACGGCCGTGCCAGCATGGTTTACCATGCCTTTGAGGATGATGCGATCGGGTGAATAGATGAGTTGTGTGCCTGTTTGAGTCTGACTTCTAATCAGAGCGACTATGGCCGAGAGAGAAACTGATCTCGGCCGTCAGGTTCACGGCCTGAGCTACAAGGCCGTTAATGGTGGGTTTTTAGGTGGTGCTCCGGCGCATTGCTGGGTGGCAATGGTCATATGATATATGAGGTGAACGAAAGAGTAACAATGATGGTGCTCCGGCGTCTTGAGAATCAAGGGTCGTATGGTATATTGATGAATGGATTTTCCTACAAACTGTCACTACTCCTAAGAAAGCTAGTAAAAGTATTGAAAATGCATTACAAGAAGATAAATGACAGGAAAATATAATCTGTTCTGTGGGAGGCTTTGTTGCGTCGATTCAACTGCACCAAAATGGATTTAGCTGCATCCTCAACTTTTGATACTCGCAAGTGCACGAGCCGTTCGGTAGTATAGCATATGTAAGTGCGAGGTCGATCCCACGAGGATTGGTGATTGAATGATCCAATTCATTTCCCCTACACAAAACAGAAATGAAAAAGAAAATAAATAAAACAAGAAAAAAAAAAGAAATAACTCAAGCAAATAAGTTCCCAAGTTCAATTAGATTAACGGATTGATTCTAGCTAAAGTATGATTAAGCCATGGTGTTTGGTGCTAACCTTGTGTTCCTAATTCCCTAATTTGATCATTTGTTGTCTAACCTAAAATTAAGCATTAGGAACCCATTAAGCATAGAAGAACAATTTAAACAACCAAGCATGTATCTAATCCCTGTTGTCGAATGTCCATACATACTCTTCCTATTCATAGTTCAATTCGAATTAAAGCATGGTGTCTACTCTTAATTCAAATCAAGATAGCTAACATGCAAGCCTAAATGGTGATCAATCATTCAAACTAGCATATTAACTTATAAGCATATAAGAACAAAAACCATAATTGAAACTTGGAAACTAATTAAACTTGAATACTTAAGAAAGAATGTACATTGCAAATAAAATTAAAGTAGAACTTGAAAACTTGAAGGAAAATTTAGTAAAATCATTTTGTTACAACAATTGACAACTTGAAAGGAAACTAAGAGAAGTTGAGGGAGAGAAGGGAAGGGAGCTCTAGAGAAGTGTTTGAGAGCTCCCCCCTTGGGGTGTGATTTATGAAGCTTGAAGACTTCTCTATTTATAGGGCTAAGAGGGAGGAACATCATGATGAAATTCAACACCACCATTCCTTCTTTAATACAACTCATAACTCCCACTTCATCTTGTCAATGTTAGTGTGGTTGTAATCAATTCCATCCCATACTTCTTTTGCTGCACTCCAAGCTTTCTTCACATGGGATTATCAAAGGTGTTCAATTTGTGGCTGCCTTTTGCTGCCAACCCATGTGGGTTTTCTTCACCTTTGCTGGAAAAAACGATTCTTCTGCACTAGGTTTGGTGTAGGAAGGCCTGAGCTTTCAATATGTATCCAATGGGGCTGACATTTGGATATGTTATAAAAGACACCTATTGGAACAACTTCTATGAAGAAAGTATTCCCATTGGAGCAATCGAAGTGTACGTTTTGGCCACTGCAAGTGGGCTGCCGAAACAGGGACTGGAATTGACTTCATTTCATTTCTTTTGCTTTCTTTTGCTTCACATGCATGCACATGCTTTCTCTTTAATAGCACCATCATGTACCAACTTGCTCCTTTAGAATTTCATAGTTGGAATGCCTCCCTACTGATCGGTTCATAATTGTATATCATTTTGTACCCTTCTAGCTTATGATTTGGTTATGTTATTAAGTTAAACTTGTGCTTTTAATTCATTTTCTGTTTTGATAAGTCCATAATTTCATACACTTGCATGCCTTCTTTACTTAGTGATTTTGCTTAGTTTCTCTTTATTTTGAGTCACTTACCTCTGTTTGTGTGTTTTGTAGGTTAAGATAGCAAGAGATAACGTTTGATGCAATCCATGCATGTTAAGGGCTGATTGGCATATGAGGAATATGAACTTAAAGACAAACTAATTTTGGCTACAGCCCATTTCCAGCCCAGTTTCGTAGGTCAACTTCTTGGCCTTGGATCAACATTCTCTGGGGCTCGGATGAGGTGAAGATCTTCATGAGAGTTGTTCCATTGGGTGTGTACTATGACATATCCAAATTTGAACCATATTGGATAAATATTGAAACCTCAGGCCTTCCTACACCAAGCCTAGTTCAGAAAACTCATTTTTGTTCAACAACCAAAAGAAGACCACATGGGTTGGCAGCAAAAGGCAGTCACAATTGAACACCTTTGAACCCATGTGAAGAAAGCTTGAGGTGCAGCAAAAGAAGTATGGGATGGAGTTGATTACAACCACACTAACATAGACAAGATGAAGTGTGAGTTATGGGTTGTATTAAAGGAGGAATGGTGGTGTTGAATTTCTTCATGGTGTTCCTCCCTCTTAGCCCTATAAATAGAGAAGTCTTCAAGCTTCATAAATCACACCCCAAGGGGGGAGCTCTCAAACACTTCTCTAGAGCTCCCTTCCCTTCTCTCCCTCAAATTCTCTTAGTTTCTCTTTCTAGTTTTCAATTGTTGTAATGAAATATTTGTGCTGAAATTCTACTTAAGTTTTTCTTTGTTCCACTTTACTTTTCATTGTTATGTAAATTCTTTTCTTTAGTTTCAAGTTTGATTAGTTTCCAAGTTTCAATTATGATTTTTGTTCTTATTCATTATGCTTATAAGTTAATATGCTAGTTTGAATGATTGATCACCATTTAGGCTTGCATGTTAGCTATCTTGGTTTGAATTAAGAGTAGACACCATGCTTTAATTCGAATTGAACTATGAATAGGAAGAGTATGTATGGACATTCGACAACAGGGATTAGATACATGCTTGGTTGTTTAAATTGTTCTTCTATGCTTAATGGGTTCCTAATGCTTAATTTTAGGTTAGACAACAAATGATCAAATTAGGGAATTAGGAACACAAGGTTAGCACCAAACACCATGGCTTAATCATACTTTAGCTAGAATCAATCCGTTAATCTAATTGAACTTGGGAACTTATTTGCTTGAGTTATTTCCTTTTTGTCTTGTTTTATTTATTTTCTTTTTCAGTTCTATTTTGTGTAGGGGAAACAAATTGGATCATTCAATCACCAATCCTCGTGGGATCGACCTCGCACTTACATATGCTATACTACCGAACGGCTCGTGCACTTGCGAGTATCACAAGTTGAGGATGCAGCTAAATCTATTTTTGATGCAGTGAATCCGACACAACACCTACTTCACTCATTATGTTGGGTACAAAGTCAGTTATAGTTGGGGTGAGGCACATGGCTAAAAGGAGGCACATGGCAAAAAGCTGGCAGTTGCAAATCCTCCTGAGCAAGGTTGAGTGTTGGACGGGCTAAGCACTCCACATATGTCCAATTGGCCTGAAATTTGGATATGTTGTACTAGACACCGATTGGAACAAGTTTCATGAAGATCATCACCTCATTCGAGCCCCATAACATGCTCATCCAAGGCCAAGAAGTTGACCTACGAAACTGGGCTGGCAAGGAGTTGTAGCCAAATTGAGTTTGTCTTTAAGCTCTTCTTCCATTCACCCAAATAAGGCCTTAACATGCATGGATTGCATCATTTCCTATCCAAAGTCATCATTGTTACCTAAAGCTCAATGAACTGAAACATAAACACAAAAAGGATTAAAAGCACAAGTTTAACTCAAAAACATAACCAAATCATAAGCTAGAAGGGTACAAAATAATATATAAATATGCACCGATCAAATACCCCCAAACATAGATTTTGCTAGTCCTCGAGCAAAACAACGGAAAACAAAGATAAAAATAAAATAAGAAGTTAATTAGATCACTTTCGTAGGTAACTCGATTGCATTGAGCATATGCAACAAGCCTTTAAACCTCTAGGCATCCCAAGTAGGAGGAGTTGTGTCTCCTGAGGGTTTAACAAAAACGATACCCACAAACGTTTTACTAACTCTACAAAACAAAGTGGTTAGAAAACTTATTAGATTTGTTAGTCCTTAAGCAAAATAAAAGAAACACAAAAACAACAAAAATAATTACAAAAACAAAAACAAAAAATAAAAAAAAGTAAAAATAAAACTCAAAACAATCTTTCCGAACATTTTCTGAAAAGAAATGACTCATGCACATGACTCAAAAGTTAAAAGCTCAATTTTAGACATTATTTACAAGGCGGCAAAGTTCAAAACACAACATGCTCAAAGTGTAGTAGTGTGATAGCCAAATGCAACAAATTCCCCAATCTTAGTTTTCACACAATTTCAAAAATCATACCAAGCACAAAAGCAACTTCAAATCTCACCAAAGTTGTCCTCTCACAAATGAATCACTCAGAAGAGGGCTACAATGCAACACTCAGTTATAAATATGATATTAGAGTTAAATCATAAGGGACTTAACTCAGAAATAGGAAGATGAAGAACTTGCATTAATATGATCTCAAGAAGGATGCCAAACACTTAAAAGTAAGAAAATGCATGCAATTTAACCATATGACATTTAAGATCAATTTAGGTCTTTATTATAGGTTGTAATGGGGCCAAGGGTGTAAGGTGAGTGAGAAATGAAAGGTATGGATAATACAAAGTCCAAGAAACTCAAAATGTAAGAGAATAAAATAATTATTTACAAGACTTCGAATCATCACGATTAGATTTTTTCTTTCTTTTACATGATCAAAACTCCTTATACCTTCATTTACATTGATTCATACTCCTTTCCTTTAATTGAACAAACACCAATTTATTTTGAGGCCAATAAAGAAATTTTCAATCAACCACCACTTAATCACAACTTTTTTTTTTTTTTCACCAATTGAGTGAATTTTTCTTTTTCTTTTTTTTTTCTTTATGTAATATCCCTTCCCAAACTTAGCATGAAAAACACATCCGAAAGAGAGCTCATGAGTTCCTTAGAAAGGTAAATATTTGTTTTTCGGGCTAAGGCGAGGAAATATAATTGGTAAAATGAAAGAAAAGGTTTACATGTAGGCTCAAAATGGTAAACAATGGAAAATCATGCTTAAGCATGCATAAGGTTAGCTTGAAAGGCACAAACGATCCAAAGAGGGACTTAATATCATTTCTTAAATGTCATGAAATCAAATTGCAAAAGAATGAATGACTTTTAAGTGTTCAACCAAATCAATGAATAATAAGATCAAACAACAACTTTGATGACAAGAAAATAAGAGTATGTGTATAACACTCATGAAATGAAGCACAAGGCTCAAAAGCTCACATTATATGGTTATATAAGTCTAATTTAGCTTGATACAATTCTTTGGGTCATGCAAATCCTTTAATTGGAAAATTAAGAAACAAATGGCAAGTGCAAAGAAGGTTTCGAACATATCATGCTAGAACGAGCCAAATTAAATTTTGTTTTAATTTTTTAATGTTTAATAAAAATAATAATAATAATAATAAAATGAAATCCAATTTTTATTTAAGTGATGCAAACATTTATCACAATCTCATCATAAGTGTTCGGAAAGTGACTCAAAACAAAACAAGACTCAAAATATAAAAAAAAAAAGAAAAACAAGCAAGAAATTTAATTTTTATTATTATTTTATTTTAAGAAAAACCAAATTTACTTGCTAAATTCCAATACCCCCAAACCTAGAAATGAACATTGTTCTCAATGTTTACAATTTAGGAATAAGCAATGTCATAACAAGAAATGAAAGGTACTAAAGTAAATATAAAATCACAAAACACACAAGAATTAAAATACAAAAATAAAAATTACAAAACAAACAAACAAATAAAAAAGAAACGAAACAGGTAAAACACTCGAAACAGAAAGTCTTACGCAAACTAAAACCCAAATGATTGAAAGCCCAACCCAAAAGAAGTTAACCCACTTTGAAACCTAAACAACGGTCAAAACTCGACCTACAATGAAATCCGAAGCCCACACGTTTAAAATTTTTTAATTTTTTATTTATGATCACACGTGAATTGGGAGCGCAAAGGCGGGATTTCTGAAAAGAAAAAATGTGGTCCCTAATGTCGTCTCATGGTTAGTCACGGGCAGCAAGAAGGAGCCACGTGCCAAACGGATAGAAGCGCCGCATATTTCACAAGCGGAAATTACGGGCTCATGGAAAGGCGCGAAGACTTCCTACTGAACGCGTTCGTTCAGAAAAGACACGTCGTGATAAATGAGTTGGGTATGGTTGGAAAGCGAGAAGGTTGTGGGACTCAAGGAATGCTGGAGATTCAGAAAATGCTAGACGCTGCAATGGCTAGGGTTTGTCAAAGACTAAGCCTATAAAAGAGGAAGAGAAAGAGGGGAAAAACACACAAACTCATAAACACACAAAAGAGAAAAGAAAGAAGAAAAAAAAATGGCCTCTTCCTACCCATTTTCGTTGGATCTCAACCTAGCTCCATTCGACTCAGACACGGGGCCAAGCAGCGGCACCAATATGGATGCCCTACTTTGCCTCCGCACGGGGCCTGTGACAGGAACTGACTCAATACTCCTGGACAACAATGTTGCCATTGGAGTGGCTAGAAATTTAGTGACTCCTAAAGATATACGTGTGCTGGGGACAAGGGATGACAACCGGGTCGTGAGCGATGCCCTGGCACTAAGCGTGCAAAGTACGGCAACAGTCGCGAGTTTGGGTCATCGCCTACTTGCAAAGTCCCATGAGGTAGAGGTGCTAAAGGGTCAGTTGGCGGCGGAGGGAAGTATGGTTGAAGAGTGTCAGAGTGCTATAAAAAGTTTGAAAAGAGAAAGGGCAAGGATAGTGGAGGTGAATCGACACCAGCTAGAAGTATTGCGGGACGAGAATAAAAACCTATCAAAGATGGTAGAGTTGTATTCTGGCGACATGCGAAAGCAGCTGGAGGACCTAGATCGACCGGGTAAACACAAGCAACTAGATCGCGACAGAAATTACGCTCAAGCTAAGAGTGCGATTTTTGGGAGTTCGAGTGATGAGCCCCAAGAAGCTGTGCGTGAAAGCCCAGAAGAGGACATTCAGAGGGCCAAACTAAAGGCTCCAATGGTCGAGACACCGAGCACTGTGAAGAAATGATTTCTACTGCAATATTGTTGTTTTTATTTTAATTTATTTCTTTTGGTTTTTGTTTTTGTTTTTTTTAGAAATAAAAGAGTAAGGTTGCAGAAAAAAAAAAAAAAAAAAGAAAAAGAAAACACACTTCCCAACTAAAATAAAACAAAAACGACAAACAAAAAAGAAAACACATTTCCCTAACTAAAATAAGACAAAGATGATAGCCGAAAGGGAAAGGCAAAAATACAAAGCACTAGAAAATGAAAGTAACGGGCAAAAAACATAAAACACCAGAAAAACACGGAAAAAGAAAAGTAAAGTGAAAGTAAAGGTGCTCCCCCTTGAAGCGATTAGGTCGAGACATGCCCGGGAAATCCGAAATGGTGTTGGCACCCTCATCAGCATATGTCTATTTAAAGCATACCTCGGCAAGCGGATGATACCCTGCATTTCTTCCTGCAAACTCAAGGAAAAACATCAAAAAAATCTAGAAACAAAACAATGGCATCCTCATGCGCTCACCTTGATGATCTCAACCTTGAATTGTCCCTTGCACCACCTAATGCCCAGATACGGGCTCCTCCAACTCCTGTCTTCCCAAACTCCACATATCATCACGGCACAGCCTCAAACTTTGCTGAGGCAATACCGAACTTTGCTGAGGCAATGCCGAAAGAGAGCAGTGCTCCTGAGTGGCATGATTGGCAGGTATAATCACACCGGCAGATCACCTGCATGTGGCACGTAGGTCTAACAAGATGGCGGTGGATGAGTCCCACTCTTTATCTGTGCTCCATGCGGTCTCGGCTACCAATTTGGGCATGCGATTACTGGCGAGGACACGGGAGTATGCCGCGCTGAGCGAGGAAGTGGCTTCCTTGAAGGCTATGGTGGCAGACTCCAGAAGCGTCTCTCCAGTGCCAACCAGCATGTAGAAATGCTGCAAAAGAGAAATGAAGACCATGTAGAGCTGCTGCAGATTCTACAAGTAAGAGCAAATAGAAGCATGCCATGATGATGAGGATGAAGATGATGAAGATGAAGATGAAGAAGAAGAAGAAGAAGAAGAAGAAGAAGTTGTTGTTATTGTTGTTGTTTTTTGTTTTATGCAATGTTTGAAGTGAAATAAAGTTTGTTTTTAACACTCTAGAGAAAAAAAACTAACTAACCATACCAAGTAAATAAATACATAAACTAACTTAACAAAACAAAAACAAAAACAAAGACTCAACAGAAAAGAAAACAAAGAAAAAAAAAACTTAATTTAAAAACACACAAATATACAAGCAACTCACAGATGACCAGTTAAGGGCCTCAGAAAAACACAGCCAGGGGATCGGGAAGGTTGGAGGGGTCACAATGGTCCCGCTTAAAACCCAAACTTCTTAAACACCGAAGGTGTCTCCTAAAGAACTCCTAGACACTGGATATTGACGGAAGTGCTTACTGGAGTTACCATAAGTTAGGTCATATGAAAAAAATCTTTTTATTTTTTATTTTTAAAATTTTTTAAAGATATTCTCGTAAGAAAAAGAAACAAAAATAAATTAAGATAACATGAAACAACAAACCATAAATGAAAATGAACTAAGTACTCTAAAAAAATTCAAACAAATGACATAAATTGTTGTACTAAAAGAAACAAACCAAGAAACCAAAGAAAAACACAAACAACACTTTCTATCACCTATTTATCACCATTTGGACAGATTCGTTTTTCTCTGTTTTTCAGTTTTGAACCTCTGTTCAGTTTTTAGCTTATAACTTTCCAACCATAAGTCCAAATTTCACGTTCTTTATATGGTTGGATTCAGCACAAAAAAAAAAGAACTCAGCGCAGACCAAAAGGCAAAAACAATTACGGAAATAAACAGAATTCAAAGAAGAGAAAGGATTGAAATGCTCCCCCTTGAAGCGATTAGGTCGAGCATGGATGCACTTGGAGGTCGACTTCTCCCACTGCTCCACACTTCCCATTCTTATTATTGAGGTTGCCATCTCTCTCCATTTTTATTAAACTGTCATAAATTGTTAAAGCAAACAGACAAACTTGAAAGGGAATTAAAAGGATTAGGAAATAAATACTAAAATGAAACGGAAAATCAACACACATCCAATTCTATGCTTCAAAGCAACAAGCACCAATGGGTTGTGTAAGCTGGGACTTAAACCCAGTTCTCTTGCTTGTTGGGCAATTGTCCTTTTCTGTTGGACTACAAACACAATTTGTCCATTAACGTCACTAACTTTAAAACAAGAAATTGTCCAGTTAAGAAAAAAAATAAAAATAAAGTAGGAGAGCCAAATAGAATCAAACAATGTTACCGATCCCTGGCAACGGCGCCAAAAACTTGTTGCGTCGATTCAGCTGCACCAAAATGGATTCAACTGCATCCTCAACTTTTGATACTCGCAAGTGCACGAGCCGTTCGGTAGTATAGCATATGTAAGTGCGAGGTCGATCCCACGAGGATTGGTGATTGAATGATCCAATTCATTTCCCCTACACAAAACAGAAATGAAAAAGAAAATAAATAAAACAAGAAAAAAAAAGAAATAACTCAAGCAAATAAGTTCCCAAGTTCAATTAGATTAACGGATTGATTCTAGCTAAAGTATGATTAAGCCATGGTGTTTGGTGCTAACCTTGTGTTCCTAATTCCCTAATTTGATCATTTGTTGTCTAACCTAAAATTAAGCATTAGGAACCCATTAAGCATAGAAGAACAATTTAAACAACCAAACATGTATCTAATCCCTGTTGTCGAATGTCCATACATACTCTTCCTATTCATAGTTCAATTCGAATTAAAGCATGGTGTCTACTCTTAATTCAAACCAAGATAGCTAACATGCAAGCCTAAATGGTGATCAATCATTCAAACTAGCATATTAACTTATAATTAAGCATATAAGAACAAAAACCATAATTGAAACTTGGAAACTAATTAAACTTGAATACTTAAGAAAGAATGTACATTGCAAATAAAATTAAAGTAGAACTTGAAAACTTGAAGGAAAATTTAGTAAAATCATTTTGTTACAACAATTGACAACTTGAAAGGAAACTAAGAGAATTTGAGGGAGAGAAGGGAAGGGAGCTCTAGAGAAGTGTTTGAGAGCTCCCCCCTTGGGGTGTGATTTATGAAGCTTGAAGACTTCTCTATTTATAGGGCTAAGAGGGAGGAACATCATGATGAAATTCAACACCACCATTCCTTCTTTAATACAACCGATAACCCCCACTTCATCTTGTCAATGTTTGTGTGGTTGGAATCAATTCCATCCCATACTTCTTTTGCTGCACTCCAAGCTTTCTTCACATGGGATTATCAAAGGTGTTCAATTTGTGGCTGCCTTTGCTGCCAACCCATGTGGGTTTTCTTCACCTTTGCTGGAAAAAACGATTCTTCTGCACCAGGTTTGGTGTAGGAAGGCCTGAGCTTTCAATATGTATCCAATGGGAATGAAATTTTGATATGTTATACTAGACACCTATTGGAACAACTTCTATGAAGAAAGTATTCCCATTGGAGCAGTAGAAGTGTACGTTTTGGCCACTGCAAGTTGGCTGCCGAAACAGGGACTGGAATTGACTTCATTTCATTTCTTTTCTTTCTTTTGCTTCACATGCATGCACATGTTTTCTCTTTAATAGCACCATCATGTACCAACTTGCTCCTTTAGAATTTCATAGCTGGAATGCCTCCCTACTTCACTCATTATGTTGGGTACAAAGTCAGTTATAGTTGGGGTGAGGCACATGGCTAAAAGGAGGCACATGGCAAAAAGCTGGCAGCTGCAAATCCTCCTGAGCAAGGTTGAGTGTTGGACGGGCTAAGCACTCCACATATGTTCAATTGGGCTGAAATTTGGATATGTTGTACTAGACACCCATTGGAACAAGTTGAATGAAGATCATCACCTCATTCGAGCCCCATAACATGCTCATCCAAGGCCAAGAGGTTGACCTACGAAACTGGGCTGGCAAGGAGTTGTAGCCAAATTGAGTTTGTCTTTAAGCTCTTCTTCCATTCACCCAAATAAGGCCTTAACATGCATGGATTGCATCATTTCCTATCCAAAGTCATCATTGTTACCTAAAGCTCAATGAACTGAAACATAAACACAAAAAGGATTAAAAGCACAAGTTTAACTCAAAAACATAACCAAATCATAAGCTAGAAGGGTACAAAATAATATTTAAATATGCACCGATCAGGCTTGTGTTTGGTGTTTGAACCCTTTAAACGTATTTGAAGCTCGGTATTTATAGGGGAAGTCTTAAGAAGACAATCAGGCTGAAAATCTGCATGATGAGGCTGATCAGAGATAGTGGGTAGTCAAACTGACGTTTGGGGATGTGAAGTATGGTGGTGTGACCCCCATAAATCCCGGCCACCGCCCTGATGGTGGGCTCTGCGTCTTGGGCATTGGAGATGCATTTAATGCTCTGGTCTGATGGTTGGTGATTTAATCCTACAAGTCGTAAGATTTTCGCACTTAATCGCCCTGATTTTACTTGCCATATCCTGACTTCAATCACTTCCTCTCTTGTCTTTCACATTAAATGCTCTTACGTGACATGGGTCTTCTGTTGTAGTCAGTGGCGTTACTTCATTAAATGAAGCGTGGGACCTTGATGCCACGTGGCGATGCCACTTGACTTTCCTATCTTGGCCGTGTATCTGAGGAGCTATCACTCCCTTCGTCCTCGGCTGGGATCACCGAGGCCGTGCTGGCTTTACCTTCACAACTCACCCTTGTCCTTACGAAAGAAAGCGAACAACGACTCGCCACGTTCGGCTTATGGGTAGGTGCTAGGGCCGAGAGGAAGTTCCTTCGGTCAGCTTCATCAGCCGAGATTTATTCGGCACAAACATTGCCCCCACATTCCCGGATTCTTCGGTCACGGCATGGATAAAGGCCGAATGAATTTCAGGGGATGGTACCTTTGCATTCCTCTGAAGTGACTGAAGTTTGGGTTATCAGTTGGCGCCTTTAATACGCAAGTACGTAGTTCAGGCCATCATTGCCTTGATTCATGCAAGCTGTCATTTCGTCTCATCAACTGAAACGACGGACTCCAGGGCTTCGACACGTCATCACGCGTTCAAGTATGTCTCCAGGCCGTTACGTCGTTCAAGAGAACGTTGCGTTGTTCGAGAGAGCCACGCCCGTTAATTTCGACTTCGGGCGCCAATATAAAAACCCAGCCTTCTTCCTTCTTTCTTACGCTTTCAAAACTTTCAGACGCCCAAGCTCCTGCCAAAACTCTCTCTCAACTTTCCAGAAAATCCTTGAACTCGAGTCTCAAAACTTCTCTGTTTCTGCTCAGTGATTCCTCGTCTGTGACAACGATTCCAGTCGTTTCTTCTACTTTCCCTTACAAGTCACGAGCTTTTTAGCCGATTTCTAGGTTTCCAGTTTCTCGGTTCTCTTTGTGTTCGTCGCTTCTTCCCAACTTTCCCTTCAAACACCCAACTTCAATCGGCTCCAATGGCTTCCAGCACTTCTTCACCCTGTTGAAGCTCGATCCCAAACCTTCCAAACTGGATTTGAAGACATCTCCGAGAGATCCAAGGCTCGGTTCAGCCCAACATTGTCGTGCCTTGGACCGACGACGCAGCACCACCATCGACTCTGGTATCCTCGGCCCTTATCTGGAGGGTGGCATGCCAGAGAGGCTGGCAGTCCACCTCAAGGACAATTTGGTGGATCTCTCGGCCTTTGACAAGGGAGACGACCAGGACTGGAACGCCACTCGGCCGTAGCCACAATGGCCGACCTCGACCCCAGACTGGGAGAAATGGCTGCCGAGGATGGAACACTTCTTCGACCAACAGTGGAAAGATCAAGGCATCTACCACTTAATAAATCTGTTTGATCGGCCGATTGTCATGGATCGGTCGCTTTTGGTCTTCGGCCACGAATACCATGAACCTTCGGTTTGGCATGATGACGCCGACCGTTCTTGACATGGCCGCCCTGTTCGGCCTCTCTCCTCTCGACGTGGAGGTAAACACTGCACTGGTTGCTCCTAAGGCCGAAGGGAGTTTCAGGGCCGCCTGGCCTACGGTCGCGAAACTTGCCGGGGCAAGGCAAAAAACACGCTCAACTACTCCAGCTTCTATAACAATTTTGGCGTGGAGGATAGCACCGATGACGACTCAATCGCTCCCCTCGACGAAGTTGACACGCCACGTTCTTGCTATACTGGTTGTGCAAGTACGTGTTTTGTACGCAGGCGAACAAGGTGACTCTGGAGTTCGCCCATTTGGCCAATTACCTTGCGCAAGGTGGAAGATTAGCGCTCGGCCCATTTGGCTGGTATCTCCTTTCAGCTCCAGAAGGGGATGACCTTCCTCACTCTGATGCTGTGGAGGCACTTCAATGCGGTGGATGAGGACGGGAGGGCTTGGTATGAGGACTATATCTCAACCAAGTTTGTTCGGCCAGCTGAGGAGGCCTTGAGGGGGGACTTGAAAAATGCAGATTAGGACCCCCTCCCCCCTAAGACTAGCAGGGGAAAGAGGCACCCGTCGTGCCTTCTCGGCCGAGTACGCCCCTTGGACGCCAGCCTCCACGAGGAAGGAGGCAGCTCTTCCTCGGTCGCCCTTTGGACGAGGATTCCAAGGCCGCCATTGAACGGCTTCGGGATTTTCTGCATATGGGGGTCCACCACATGACCAACGCCGAAACTTTTACGGAGTTCAAGTCTTGCCTGGACACGCCCATGGCTCTCGTCTGCTGGACTCAGCTCAATTGGACGAGTTGCAAGTTCGCTTGGCCGAAGGTGAAGAGATGATCAGCCGGTATGCCGAAGCCGGGATGAGGATGTCTGAAGGGTGCTCGCTCGAGGTAGAACTGCCGCGATAAAACAACAAGCCCAACCTGCTATGGCTGAACTGAAGGAAAACGACCTCGTCGTTCACAAAGAAAATGAAGAGCTTGCGCAGGTTAAGACCCAAATTATTGAGCTTCAGGCCCGTCGAGAACTCATCCTTGAGCGCTGAGACCATGCGGTTGCGGTCGACGCCGAACTGAAGTCTTCGGCCAAGCACCTCCTGAAGGCGGCGGCCGAGAAGAAAAGGTGTTGGCCGAGAGAAAGCTGACTGAGGGCGAGGTGGCTGGTGGACATGGACAGTGGGGACATTGCCTGGAGAAGGATCACCTGCCCTAATCTGGGGGAGGTTTAGCGAGGGGATCTGAGTGTTCGTACTTTAGAATCCCTGTATGTACCCTTGTATAGTTTTAATTCGGCCATGACTGGCCGTTCTTTGTAGAAAATAACTCCCTTTTCAAATTAATTAAAAGAAGTAAACATTTTTGCTTTCAAATATTTGTGCGCACGCTTTTCCTTTTCTCGTCTTATCAAACTGTTATCCAATTTGTTTGCTTACTGCAACCTTCATACCTCCATCTTGGCCGTCTCCCACAACGATGAGGTATACTTTTTTAAGTATTGGCTGTTAATTGGTAAGTTGTGACGCTCCCCGTCCCCATCTTTTAACTGAAACGCACCTCGGCCAAGAATTCGTTCGATGATAAATGGCCCTTCCCAATTCGGCGAAATCGTCCCAATAGGAAGTACGCGCGCCATACCAAGTCGCCTTCGGCAAAAGTCCTTCACTTGACTCTTTTGTTGTAAGCCCTTTTCGCGATTTGCTTCTGAGCTTGCATTAGATTGTACGCATCAAGTCTTGTTTGTTCCAGCTCTTCCAATTCCAGGGTCATGGCTTACGCATAGTGCTTCCTATCTTGCCTAGGCCGCTCGGTAACACGAAGAGATAAAACCTTTAACTCCATTTGAATGATAGCGTCATGGCCGTAGGTTAAGGTGTAGGGAGACGTGCCGATGGCCGAGCACTTTGAGGTTCGTTAAGCCCAAAGAGTTTCAGGAAGTAAGTCATGCCAAGCCCTAGGTTTTTCTTTAATCATCTTTTCAAGGATGCCCTTGATCACCTTATTACTTGCCTCAGCCTGTCCATTAGACTGGGGGTAGTAAGGCGTTGAATGAACCAATTTGATTCCCATCCTCTTGGCGTACTCCTGGGTTTCGGCTGAAGCGAAGACCGGGCCGTTATCGGCTGTGATAGTCTCAGATATACCGAATATGTGGACAATGTGGTTTTCAAAGAATTTAACTACCTGCGCGCTAGAGATTGCCGGATAGATTTTGCCAATGATATCCACGGCCCACCCTCTGAACGGCCATGGTTTGGTAACCGGGTGGAGGGCTTCGGTCGGTACCCTTTTTATGGGGCCATAGAATTGACATTTAATGCACCCTCTTGCATATTCTATGCAATCTTTTAAAATGGTCGGCCAATAGTAACTGTGCCTTCGAACCAACCATCTCATCTTGATACCGGACTAATAAGCGCTGCAAATCCCTTCATGAGACTCAGTCATGATTACCTGGATGTCCTCGACGCTGGGACATAGGAGTAATAGGCCGTCTGACCCCTTTCGATACAGCTCGTTTTGGTAAAGCAAATAACACCGAGCCCGAAAGCGCGTAGTCTTTTCATGGTTGCCGGAGGGATCACGCAGATACTTGACTATAGGGTAGCGCCAGTCTGCTTCGGCCGTTTTAACTTCATTGGTGATTTCGGTGGCCAAAGCCGATAGGGTGCGCCTCTCAATTTTTATCACGCGGTCGTAGTCGCCGTCCGGAATGCTCACTCCGACGCCACCTGGGCCATCTCGTTGGCCTCGTGGTTTTCAGCACGCGGCACGTGGACGAAAGAGATTCTAGAAAACTCGTCGGCCATGTTGAGGGCCATCACGTAATACGTAGTTAGATTATCACTCGTGCATTGATATTCCCCAGTCAGCTGGTTGATTACCAACTGAGAATCGCCGTAAACCAAAAGCGAGTTGCCTTCATTTCCTTCAGAATTTCGAGGCCGATGAGGAGTGCCTCATACTCGGCCTGATTATTGGTGCCTTTGAAATCAAGCTTAAATGCGAATTTCCACCTTTGTCCCTGAGGGATTCAATCACGACTCCGGCCCTAGATGTGGTCTCGGTACTTGAGCCGTCGAAGTACATGGTCCAGGAGTTCTTTTCCATGCAGGCCATGCCGATCTCGACTCCCATCTCCTCCTCCTGCCCTTGAGCCGGGTGGTGAGCCAGAAAATCGGCCAAAGCCTGGCCCTTGACCGACTTCTGAGCCACATCCTGGAAGGTGAACTCTGACAAAGCCATCGTCCACTTACCAATTCGGCCGCATATAATCGGCCTGGTGAGAATGTATTTGATGAGATCGGTCTTGGAGATAATCTGAACGATCGAAGGAAGCATATAATGACACAATTTGGTGGCCGCGGAATAAAGTGCTAAACACATCTTTTCGAACTGGTGAATAGTTTAACTCGACCATGTTAAGGGTGCGGCTAAGATAGTGTACGGCTTGTTCACGCTCAGACTCGTTATTCTGCGCCAGGAGACAGCCGATAGAGCCCTCAGAAGCCGAAATGTAGAGCCTCAGGGGCTTCCCTCTTCTTGGCGGCATAAGGACCGGTGGCTGGGTGTTGCGTAGATTTAGCTGCACCAAAATGGATTCAGCTGCATCCTCAACTTGTGATACTCGCAAGTGCACGAACCGTTGGTAGTTTAGGATATGTAAGTGCGAGGTCGATTCCACAGGGATTGGTGATTGAATGATCCAACTCAGTTTTCCTACACAAAACAAAAATGAAAACAAAAGAAACAAAACAAGAAGAAAGAAAATAACTAAGACACGATGGTGTTGTTTTAGAATCCACCCTAATTGTTCTAATCATGTTATGGCAGCAAGTAAACAAATTGATTCGCTCATGAAGATGCTCACAAATAAGTCCATGGTGTTTGGATCAAATTGCATTGAACATCACAAGGACCCCAAGTATGGTGTTTACATTAGGAGACCTAGAAACCAAATCACATGAGTTGCTAATGGATGGAATGAAGATGATCCCCAAACCTTCCCAACAAGAGCATAACGCATAAAACCTTAGGTGATCAGTCAAAGGATGCAAAACAGCTCCATTAAAACAGTGAAGAAGAATTCATGAATGAAATCAAACTTTATAAACTCAAACCATGATACAAGACTAGCAATATGTTTATTACAACTAATAACAGAAAAACAAAGTAAAACAAAGGAAATACAAGAAGAAAAAAAAATACAAAGGGAGGAGAAGAAGATAAGGACAGCATGCTAGAGATGGAAAAGAATCATCTCCATGGCTGCTAGGAGGCCAAAGCCTCCCAGCTGCTGCCTTCTCCCTTCTCTCCCTTTGTGACTCTCAACTTTCCCTCTCTTTGTATACAATGGAAGTGTAAATTATGGAATGAAATTCTGGCTCTCTAAGCTCTCTAGAGACTCCCTATTTATAGGCACAAGGGTTAGGTGAATCAGATTATACAATTAAGTTCACCAACCACACAAATTTCACCTAACACACTAGCATTAGATAATCAGAAATGGTTGTTGCACTTCACCAACAAATCCCACCAGCAGCCATAGCTCATCAATATGTCAGCATGACCAAGCATCCATCCAGAAACCAATACCTCATGCCTAGCTCACCATGACCAAGCATCCATCAGCTCATCCTTATGTCAGCATGATGTGTATTTTCATGGGCCTACGAATTGGGCTTGGCTGAATCAAATGACAACTTTAAGATGTCCATTGTGAAGTTCAGAATGTCTCTGATCCAACCACACAAGTATTTTCCCAATCCAAGCTCGGATGAAGAAGATAAGGCCGAAATGAACTTCTACCTCAGTCTCCAGCTTTTGCACGTTTTTGCACCATATTGCTTCATTGGCCTTAAGTTGTATTCCTCTCATGCTCTCATGATCTATTGGCCTACAAAACACACAAAGAGAGGCAAATAACTCAAAATTCTAAGAAACTAAGCAAAATGAGTAAGTAAATTGGGCATGAATATGTATGAAAATATGAGCTTAACACACCCCCAAACTTAGATTTTGCTAGTCCTCGAGCAAAACAAAAGAAAAACAAAAACAAAACAAGAAGTTAACTAGACCACTTTCGTAGGTAACTCGATTGCATTGAGCGTATGCAACAAGCCTTTAAACCTCTAGGCATCCCTAGTAGGAGGAGTTGTGTCTCCTGAGGGTTTAACAAATACGAATACCCACAAACGTTTTCCTGACTCTACAAAACAAAGTGGTTAGAAAACTTAATAGATTTGTTAGTCCTTAAGAAAAACAAAAAACAATAACAAAATACAAAAACATTAACCTTCCAACCGAACAGAAATTTTAAACTTCATAGACATGGCTCAACAAGGAACAAAACAAGCACTAAGGAAGTTCTAAACATTATTCAAGGGCTACCACAATCTCACAAAAATCATGCTCAAGGTGTGTGTGTGAAATAGCCATGAAGATACAACTCATGCTTCTCAAACAACGATATGAATTCCTGCAAGAATGAACACAAGTTTGCCAAGCTAAACCAAAATCAATAGGACTTTACTCATGGATGTAATGTAATGGTTTGAAAAGGAATGGATAATGAAACACAAAGTCTAAGGAACAAAGTAGAGCATGTCATATAAACAAGATCATTGACATTTGACAAGTAAGGCACAAAAATTGAATAGCTCACAACACCAGATTTTGCATTTGAATCACTTCACAATTTGATTTTGACATTTACACACTTTGTATAATATTTGGCCCAATTTTGCGGCTCTTCACCCTAGATCACCTTGATTTCTCCTTATATCACCCTAGGGTCGTGACTACATTGGCCACTCTTCTTTTCTCTTTTTCTTTTGATTTTTTTTTATAGCTCATTTATTGCCTTGAATACATGACAATCTCAAATACAATCATACTCTACAAGTCCCCTAGATGGTAGGATGTTTAATGGATGATAAGGTGATAGAAAGAAATGGCTAAGTGTTTGGGCACAAAGGGGTTTACAATGGAATATGTATTGTATGGGTTGATGGAGGAAAAAGAAAGAGGCTTAACAAAGATGGCCTAAATCATATCTTAGTTATAACTTAACATTCCAGTGAATCACACAAGCAAAAATGCATACAATTGGGTAAGACATGCAAGAGTTGTATAATCATGGCTAAAGTGCATAGAAAGCTCAAACATAATTATGTGAGACTTAGCTAGCAAAAGAATAAGATTTAGACCTAACACAATGCTTATCAAATTCCTAAGAGCCATATTAGAAGTTAGACTCATGATTTATCATTGGTGTGGGAAGGAAAACTGAAAATGACTCAAAGAAAAGAAACAGAAAAAGAAAAACGTGAGGTTTCAAATTGCTGTTCTGCTCAATTTCAACATATAATCTGTTTTGACATGTAACTTTGAAACCACTTGGTCAATTTTAATGTTCTTTATGCCGTTGGATTCAGCATGAAAAAATGAAGAACATAACGCGGACCAAACTTTCAAAACAGTAGCAGAAAAAAAAAATTTAGCAATGAAGAAGCCTACGTTTTTAGACACAAACACAAAAACTAAAAAACCTTTCCTCACCCCCAAACTTAAATGAAGCATTGTCCTCAATGTTTGAATCCATGTAAAGCATGCAATGCACATAAAATCAAGGGTAAATGAATGAAATGAAAGAAATAAAGAAATAGAGTTTAGAACTTCCCCTTGAAGACAATGAGAGGGTAATGCATATAGTATGGCAGCACATGTTCTTCTTTGAGTATTTGGGTCAGCTGCTCATCATGTTTCTCCCACATCAAGGAAAAGAAAACCTTAACAAAAACAAAACAGAAAATGAGACAAAACTATGCATGAGTAGCAATTATTATACAAATGAAAGAGATATGATCGGAATGCTTCCCTTTGAAGTGATAGCTGGAGCGTGGTTGGCCATAGCAGCTGGAGGTCGACTTCTCCGCTGCTCCATACTCCATGTTTCTATGGATTGGGTTGTCTCCTCTCCTTCCCTCTTTCTTATTGAGCTACTTCAGAAATTCTTAAAGAAAGACAAGGAAACTTGAAACAGAATTTCAGATTTATTGGATTATGAAACCATAACATAAATGAAAATGATAAACTAAACTAAAACATCAAGATTAGGGATTCAACTTCACCACAAACATCAAATTTCATGCTTCAAAGTAACAAGCATCAAAGTAAATCAAACTAGCTTATGGAGTTCGTTCTTTCTCAAATATGATTATCCATATGGTGTGTGGTTTTAATCAAGTATTCAGAACAAGTATTTAGCTATGGTGTTTAGTCTAAACACAAATTCCAAACCCATTAAGAACAAGAAGAACAATAAAGAACCAAGTAGAATTTAAACATGGTGTTTGTCTTCAATATCTACCCATCCATTCACTAATCAGTCCAAGAGTCATATGGTGTTTATGTAAACTTGAACAAGATAATTAATTAAGAGCAAGTGAATGAAACCATAAACTAGAAATAATCAACATGCTACTTGAACCTTTTTGTTTTTGGGTGTTGTGTAAGCTGGGACTCAAACCCAGTTCTCTTGCTTGTCAGGCAATTGTCCTTGTCAGTTGGACTACAAACACAACTTATCAATTAACCTCATTAACTTTAAAACATGAAACTGTCCAGTTATAAAAAAAATAAAAAATAAAAAAAAGTAGGAAAACCAAATAGAATCAAGCGATGTTACCAATCCCCGGCAACGGCGCCAAAAACTTGTTGCGTAGATTTAGCTGCACCAAAATGGATTCAGCTGCATCCTCAACTTGTGATACTCGCAAGTGCACGAACCGTTGGTAGTTTAGGATATGTAAGTGCGAGGTCGATTCCACAGGGATTGGTGATTGAATGATCCAACTCAGTTTTCCTACACAAAACAAAAATGAAAACAAAAGAAACAAAACAAGAAGAAAGAAAATAACTAAGACACGATGGTGTTGTTTTAGAATCCACCCTAATTGTTCTAATCATGTTATGGCAGCAAGTAAACAAATTGATTCGCTCATGAAGATGCTCACAAATAAGTCCATGGTGTTTGGATCAAATTGCATTGAACATCACAAGGACCCCAAGTATGGTGTTTACATTAGGAGACCTAGAAACCAAATCACATGAGTTGCTAATGGATGGAATGAAGATGATCCCCAAACCTTCCCAACAAGAGCATAACGCATAAAACCTTAGGTGATCAGTCAAAGGATGCAAAACAGCTCCATTAAAACAGTGAAGAAGAATTCATGAATGAAATCAAGCTTTATAAACTCAAACCATGATACAAGACTAGCAATATGTTTATTACAACTAATAACAGAAAAACAAAGTAAAACAAAGGAAATACAAGAAGAAAAAAAAATACAAAGGGAGGAGAAGAAGATAAGGACAGCATGCTAGAGATGGAAAAGAATCATCTCCATGGCTGCTAGGAGGCCAAAGCCTCCCAGCTGCTGCCTTCTCCCTTCTCTCCCTTTGTGACTCTCAACTTTCCCTCTCTTTGTGTACAATGGAAGTGTAAATTATGGAATGAAATTCTGGCTCTCTAAGCTCTCTAGAGACTCCCTATTTATAGGCACAAGGGTTAGGTGAATCAGATTATACAATTAAGTTCACCAACCACACAAATTTCACCTAACACACTAGCATTAGATAATCAGAAATGGTTGTTGCACTTCACCAACAAATCCCACCAGCAGCCATAGCTCATCAATATGTCAGCATGACCAAGCATCCATCCAGGAAACCAATACCTCATGCCTAGCTCACCATGACCAAGCATCCATCAGCTCATCCTTATGTCAGCATGATGTGTATTTTCATGGGCCTACGAATTGGGCTTGGCTGAATCAAATGACAACTTTAAGATGTCCATTGTGAAGTTCAGAATGTCTCTGATCCAACCACACAAGTATTTTCCCAATCCAAGCTCGGATGAAGAAGATAAGGCCGAAATGAACTTCTACCTCAGTCTCCAGCTTTTGCACGTTTTTGCACCATATTGCTTCATTGGCCTTAAGTTGTATTCCTCTCATGCTCTCATGATCTATTGGCCTACAAAACACACAAAGAGAGGCAAATAACTCAAAATTCTAAGAAACTAAGCAAAATGAGTAAGTAAATTGGGCATGAATATGTATGAAAATATGAGCTTAACACTGGGATAAGTACCTTTTGACTTCGTCGAAAGCCGTCTGGTGCTCGGCCCCCAAACGAGTCGCTCCATGTCTTTCAATTTGAGCAAATGAGTCAATGGCCGGATCTTGCCTGCCAAGTTGGATATGAAACGTCTCAAAAAATTGACCTTGCCGAGGAAGGACTGGAGCTCCTTTTTGGTTCTTGGTGGAGGTGTCGCCATAATGGCCTTGGCTTTATTTTTATCCACCTCGATCCCTCATTGATGTACCAAGAAACCGAGCAAGTTCCCGGTCGTGACACCGAAAGCGCACTTCTTGGGGGTTCATCTTCAGGCCGTGCACTCTCATTCAGTCGAACGCCTTACCTGAGATGTCCTGCGTGGTCAGCCCTGGATGGAGATTTGACGACTACGTCATCGATGTAGACTTCAACAGTTCGGCCAATAAGGTCGTGAAAAATAAGGTTCAGACCGAATGGCATGACCACCCATTCGTAGGTTTCGATAGCTCCGGGCACCTGAAGGCCGTTTTGTGGACATCACTTTCGGCAATGAAGATCTGGTTGTAACCAGGCATGGCCGTTCATAAAGGAAAGGAGCTCGTGCTTCGCGGCCCCATCTACCAAGAGATTAGACATAGGTATGGGATACTCGTCTTTGGGGGTCGTGAGGTTCAGGTTTCTGTAATTGGTGCAAACCCTCAAAGCCCCAGTCTTTTTCAAAACTGGTACGATGTTAGCCAACCATTCAACGTATCGAGCCATACGGATGAAGCCGGCTTTAAGGAGCCGTTCAATTTCTTCCTTGACTTTCAGCTGTACATTGGTCGAGAATCGCCTCGGTGGTTGTTGGAATGGTTTAAAACCTTCCTTAATTTTTAACTCATGTTCGACCAAACCTCTCGGCAATCCAGGCATCTCATGATAATCCCAAGCGAAAACAGTCTTTATATTCATGGAGCAGGCGGATAACCGCAGCATTTAACTTTGAATTTAAGAGTTGGATTACAAAAAGAGGTCGTGGTTCGGCCTCCATTCCTACATTTATTTCTAACAAGGGGTCCTGAACTTCAGGGGTAGCCATCCTCCATCTCGGCAAGTGCTGTTTCCAAGTCGTCGATGGTCAAAATGTCCACGTCATCCGATTCGTGGAGGAATTCGATTAGGTTGATTGGTGAGTTTGGCCGTAAGGATTCTTCCGCCCAATGCTCCAGCAGTCTTTCCAGGAGTTTGGTCACAGCCGCTGCTCCTTCTTCCTTGGTTGCTTTGTCTGTCATTTAAAGGCTAGTAAGGTCGATCAACACTTCGCGCGCCGAATCCTGTCGGACATTTTTGGCGCCTAACTCCAAGACTCTGGGCCGTCATCCTGGTTGGTCGGCTGCTTGCATCGTGGCCGGTGAGGACGACCCACCCAACGCCGTCGTCTTAAATTTGCGCTTGTACGGCATTGGCTTCGAACGGGTGTATGGACACTTTCTGGCCGTCCCAGGAAGAACAACAATTGGAAAAGGGAAGACAGTATGCATCCGGACTGATGGATCCAATCACGGCCAAGCAATATATTGTAGTCTACCCCTGGACTTGGCCACATAGAAGGCCGCGACTCTCGTCTCATCAGCCACGGTAATTTTCAACGGCAATACCCCAATGGCTTTAGATTTATCACCGACGAAGCTGGTCATGACCACGTGGCTAGGGATGAGGTCCTCCTTTGATTTTTCTAGCATCCTCATCAGGGAATAAGGGAGAATATTGACCGTCGCACCGCAGTCAACGAAGACTTTAGAGATGGGTATCCCCTCTACATGAGCCGAGATATATAACGGCTTTAGGTGTCGGTACTTGTTTGGTTCGTTTCTGGGTATAACCTCATTAAAGGCCATGGCCAACAACTCCTCCTTTGTCTTCGGTCTCTGATCAAGCTGGTCTTCAAACACATCATTGTCCAAGCCGCTCTCTGTTCCCTGTGGCTGAAAACTCGGCAGGTAAAATCAATACCATGTTTATGCTTACTTCATTTGGTCCGTGCAGGTTTTCTTTATCAGCTTCTTCCTCGGCCGTGCAGTCGTCCTTGGTGAAGGCTTTTTCTTCGACCATCAGAGAAATCCCCCATATTCTTCATCAGACAATGTTAAGCTCACATTTTCATACATATACATGCCCTATTTACTTACTTCTTTTGCTTAGTTTCTTAGAATTTTGAGTTATTTGCCTCTCTTTGTGTGTTATGTAGGCCAAGAGAGAAAAAGAGCATAATTCATGCAATTCAAGCATGTTAAGGCCTAATTTGGATGAATGGATGAAGAGCTTAAAGACAAACTCATTTTGGCTATAGCCCCTTGACAGCCCAGTTTCGTAGGTCATATTGCAAGCTTCGTTTCAGCAATCTACATAGCTCGAATGAGGCCACATTCTTGATGAAAGTTGTTCCAATGGGTGTGTACTATAACATATCCACAATTCAGCCCCATTGGATACATCTGGAGTCCGTTACCTAGCAAACACAGAGCCATGCTCAGGATGGATTTTATCCGCGCGGAAAATGAGTTAGCAATTTGTTTCGGCCTTAACTTCTTCCTCCGAACTTGGATTGGGCCAATACTTGTGTGGATGAAAAGAAGACATTCTGAAATTCAATTTTGAGTGCTTAAAGTCTTAATTTGCTTAAGGGAAGCCCAATTCGTAAGCCCTTGAAGTTGCTGGTCATGCTGACCTCAGGATGAGCTATCATTTCTGGTTGGATGCTTGGTCATGATGGCATAATCATGATGTGTTATTGATTGTGGGGAAGTTAGGTGAAGCAGATGCATTTCTTATATTTTGGGTGGAATTTTTCAGCAGCCAAATGAAGTAAAAAAATATGAAGTGGATGCTACAACACTAAGCCTAAAGACAAGAAGAATTGTTTTCAAATGTAATTGTGTGTTAGGTGATATAGGTGTGGTTAGTGAATTTAATTGTATAATGTGATTCACTTAACCCTTGTGCCTATAAATAGGGAGTCTCTAGAGTCAGAAAGAGAGATCCATAATTTACACTTCCATTGTACACAAAGAGAGGGAAAGTTGAGAGTCACAAAGGGAGAGAAGGGAGAAGGCAGGGCTGGGAGGCTTTGGCCTCCTGGCAGCCATGGAGATGAATCTTTTCTATCTCTAGCATGCTGTCCTTATCTTCTTCTCCTCCCTTTGTCTTTTATTTTCTTCTTGTATTTCCTTTATTTTACTTTGTTTTTCTGTTATTAGTTTTAATAAACATCTTGCTAGTCTTGTATCATGGTTTGAGTTTATAAAGTTTGATTTCATTCATGAATTCTTCTTCACTATTTTAATGGAGCTGTTTTGCATCCTTTGATTGATCACCTAAGGTTTTATGTACTCTTGTTGGGAAGGTTTGGGGCTCATCTTCATTCCATCCATTAGCAACTCATGTGATTTGGTTTCTAGGTCTCCTAATGTAAACACCATGCTTGGGGTCCTTGTGATGTTCAATGCAATTTGATCCAAACACCATGGACTTATTTGTGAGCATCTTCATGAGTGAATCAATTTGTTTACTTGCTGCCATAACATGATTAGAACAATTAGGGTGGATTCTAAAACAACACCATCTTGTCCTAGTTATTTTCTTTCTTCTTGTTTTGTTTCTTTTGTTTTCATTTTTGTTTTGTGTAGGAAAACTGAGTTGGATCATTCAATCACCAATCCCTGTGGAATCGACCTCGCACTTACATACGCTAAACTACCAACGGTTCGTGCACTTGCGAGTATCACAAGTTGAGGATGCAGCTGAATCCATTTTGGTGCAGCTGAATTTACGCAACAAGTTTTTGGCGCCGTTGCCGGGGATTGGTAACATCGCTTGATTCTATTTGGTTTTCCTACTTTTATTTTATTTTTTTTATAACTGGACAGTTTCATGTTTTGAAGTTAATGAGGTTAATTGATAAGTTGTGTTTGTAGTCCAACGGACAAGGACAATTGCCTGACAAGCAAGAGAACTGGGTTTGAGTCCCAGCTTACACAACAACAAAAAAAAAAGGTTCAAGTAGCATGTTGATTATTGCTAGTTTCTGGTTTCATTCACTTGCTCTTAATTAAATATCTTGTTCAAGTTTACATAAACACCATATGACTCTTGGACTGATTAGTGAATGAATGGGTAGATATTGAAGACAAACACCATGTTTAAATTCTACTTGGTTCTTTATTGTTCTTCTTGTTCTTAATGGGTTTGGAATTTGTGTTTAGACTAAACACCATAGCTAAATACTTGTTCTGAATACTTGATTAAAACCACACACCATATGGATAATCATATTTGAGAAAGAACGAACTCCATAAGCTAGTTTGATTTACTTTGATGCTTGTTACTTTGAAGCATGAAATTTGATGTTTGTGGTGAAGTTGAATCCCTAATCTTGATGTTTTAGTTTAGTTTATCCTTTTCATTTAAGTTATGGTTTCCTAATCAAACAAATCTGAAAATCTGTTTCAAGTTTCCTTTTCTTTCTTTTAAGCATTTCTGAAGTAGCTCAATAAGAAAGAGGGAGAGAGAGGACACAACCCAATCCATAGAAGCATGGAGTATGGAGCAGCGGAGAAGTCGACCTCCAGCTGCTATGGCCAACCACGCTCCAGCTATCATTTAAAGGGATGCATTCCAATCATATCTCTTTCATTTGTATAATAACTGCTACTCATTCTTAGTTGTGTCTCATTTTCTGTTTTGTTTTTGTTAGGGTGTTCTTTTCCTTGATGTGGGAGAAACATGATGAGCAGCTAACCCAAATACTCAAAGAAGAACATGTGCTGCCATACTATATGCATCACCCTCTCATTGTCTTCAAGGGGAAGTTCTAAACTATATTTCTTTATTTCTTTCATTTCATTCCTTTACCCTTGATTTCATGTGCATTGTATGCTTTACATGGATTCAAACATTGAGGACAATGCTTCATTTAAGTTTGGGGGTGCTGGAAAGTTTTTTTTTAGTTGCTGTGTTTGTGTTTGAAAAACGTAGGCTTCTTTATTGCTACAAAACTTTTATTTTCTGCTTCTGTTTTGAAAGTTTGGTCTGCGTTGTGTTCTTCATTTTTTCATGATGAATCCAACGACATAAAGAACGTTAAATTTGACCAAGTGGTTTGAAAGTTACATGTCAAAACAGATTATATGTTGAAATTGAGCAAAACAGCAATTTGAAACCTTAGGTTTTTCTTTTTCTGTTTCTTTTCTTTGAGTCATTTTCAGTTTTCCTTCCCACACCAATGATAAATCATGTGTCTAACTTCTAATATGGCTCTTAGGAATTTGATAAGCATTGTGTTAGGTCTGAATCTTATTCTTTTGCTAGCTAAGTCTCACATAATTATTCTTGAGCTTTCTATGCACTTTAGCCGTGATTATACAACTCTTGCATGTCTTACCCAATTGTATGCATTTTTGCTTGTGTGATTCACTGGAATGTTAAGTTATAACTAAGATATGATTTAGGCCATCTTTGTTAAGCCTCTTTCTTTTTCCTCCATCAACCCATACAATACATATTCCATTGTAAACCCTTTTGTGCTCAAACACTCTTATCATCCATTAAACATCCTACCATCTAGGGGACTTGTAGAGCATGATTGTATTTCAGATTGTAATGTATTCAAGGCAATAAATGAGCTAAAGAAAAAAAAAGAAAAAGAGAAAAGAAGTGTGGCCAATGTAGTCACGACCCTAGGGTGATATAAGGAGAAATCAAGGTGATCTAGGGTGAAGAGCCGCAAAATTGGGCCAAATATTATACAAAGTGTGTAAATGTCAAAATCGAATTGTGATGTGATTCAATTGCAAAATCTGGTGTTGTGAGCTCTTCAATTTATGTGCCTTACATGTCAAATGTCAATGATCTTGTTTACATGATATGCTCTATTTTGTTCCTTAGACTTTGTGTTTCAATATCCATTCCTTTTCTAACCATTACATTACATCCATGAGTAAAGTCCTATTGATTTTGGTTTAGCTTGGCAAACTTGTGTTCATTCTTGCAGGAATTCATATCGTTGTTTGAGAAGCATGAGTCGTATCTTCATGGCTACTTCACACACACACACCTTGAGCATGATTTTTGTGAGATTGTGGTAGCACTTGAATAATGTTTAGAACTTCCTTAGTGCTTGTTTTGTTCCTTGTTGAGCCATGTCTATGAAGTTTAACATTTTTGTCCGGTTGGAAGGTTAACGTTTTTGTTTTTTTTGTTTTGTTTTGTTTTGTTTTGCTTAAGGACTAACAAATCTATTAAGTTTTCTAACCACTTTGTTTTGTAGAGTCAGGTAAAACGTTTGTGGGTATTGAAATCTGTTAAACCCTCAGGAGACACAACTCCTCCTACTAGGGATGCCTAGAGGTTTAAAGGCTTGTTGCATACGCTCAATGCAATCGAGTTACCTACGAAAGTGGTCTAGTTAACTTCTTATTTTGTTTTGTTTTTCTTCGTTTTCCTTTTGTTTTGCTCGAGGACTAGCAAAATCTAAGTTTGGGGATGTGTTAAGCTCACATTTTCATACATATACATGCCCTATTTACTTACTTCTTTTGCTTAGTTTCTTAGAATTTTGAGTTATTTGCCTCTCTTTGTGTGTTATGTAGGCCAAGAGAGAAAAAGAGCATAATTCATGCAATTCAAGCATGTTAAGGCCTAATTTGGATGAATGGATGAAGAGCTTAAAGACAAACTCATTTTGGCTACAGCCCCTTGACAGCCCAGTTTCGTAGGTCATATTGCAAGCTTCGTTTCAGCAATCTACATAGCTCGAATGAGGCCACATTCTTGATGAAAGTTGTTCCAATGGGTGTGTACTATAACATATCCAAACTTCAGCCCCATTGGATAAATCTGGAGTCCGTTACCTAGCAAACACAGAGCCATGCTCAGGATGGATTTTATCCGCGCGGAAAATGAGTTAGCAATTTGTTTCGGCCTTAACTTCTTCCTCCGAACTTGGATTGGGCCAATACTTGTGTGGATGAAAAGAAGACATTCTGAAATTCAATTTTGAGTGCTTAAAGTCTTAATTTGCTTAAGGGAAGCCCAATTCGTAAGCCCTTGAAGTTGCTGGTCATGCTGACCTCAGGATGAACTATCATTTCTGGTTGGATGCTTGGTCATGATGGCATAAGCATGATGTGTTATTGATTGTGGGGAAGTTAGGTGAAGCAGATGCATTTCTTATATTTTGGGTGGAATTTTTCAGCAGCCAAATGAAGTAAAAAAATATGAAGTGGATGCTACAACACTAAGCCTAAAGACAAGAAGAATTGTTTTCAAATGTAATTGTGTGTTAGGTGATATAGGTGTGGTTAGTGAATTTAATTGTATAATGTGATTCACTTAACCCTTGTGCCTATAAATAGGGAGTCTCTAGAGTCAGAAAGAGAGATCCATAATTTACACTTCCATTGTACACAAAGAGAGGGAAAGTTGAGAGTCACAAAGGGAGAGAAGGGAGAAGGCAGCAGCTGGGAGGCTTTGGCCTCCTGGCAGCCATGGAGATGAATCTTTTCTATCTCTAGCATGCTGTCCTTATCTTCTTCTCCTCCCTTTGTCTTTTATTTTCTTCTTGTATTTCCTTTATTTTACTTTGTTTTTCTGTTATTAGTTTTAATAAACATCTTGCTAGTCTTGTATCATGGTTTGAGTTTATAAAGTTTGATTTCATTCATGAATTCTTCTTCACTATTTTAATGGAGCTGTTTTGCATCCTTTGATTGATCACCTAAGGTTTTATGTACTCTTGTTGGGAAGGTTTGGGGCTCATCTTCATTCCATCCATTAGCAACTCATGTGATTTGGTTTCTAGGTCTCCTAATGTAAACACCATGCTTGGGGTCCTTGTGATGTTCAATGCAATTTGATCCAAACACCATGGACTTATTTGTGAGCATCTTCATGAGTGAATCAATTTGTTTACTTGCTGCCATAACATGATTAGAACAATTAGGGTGGATTCTAAAACAACACCATCTTGTCCTAGTTATTTTCTTTCTTCTTGTTTTGTTTCTTTTGTTTTCATTTTTGTTTTGTGTAGGAAAACTGAGTTGGATCATTCAATCACCAATCCCTGTGGAATCGACCTCGCACTTACATACGCTAAACTACCAACGGTTCGTGCACTTGCGAGTATCACAAGTTGAGGATGCAGCTGAATCCATTTTGGTGCAGCTGAATTTACGCAACAGACAACCCTAACGTGGGTTCGTCTTCGGCCTCATTTCCAAGGAAGGGGTCGCCGAAGCCGTTGATCACAAGATTTGCGGTCTCAGGGATGTCGCTCGTGGAAGCTTTGATCATAGAGAGGTTCGGGGCCTTGGACTTCCCCTCGAGGACTAGTCTAGCCTTAGTCAACGCGTCTCTGGCCGTCGAGGTACTCATCTAATCGGCCGATTCGGACCTTTTCCTCGGCCGTCAGACTAAAGACGGTGTCGGCCGGGGTTACGGTAAAGTATCGGCGGAGGTAATCCAGGTCGTCCTTGCTAAAAGAGGCCTTGGCCTCTAATCTTTACCAAGTCATTTGCATACTTGGTTTGAGAAATAAAGATACCATGATCTTGTTGCTTGACTTGCAAGCCTAGGAAATAGCTCAGCTCCCCACACATACTCATCTCAAATTCGCTGCTCATAACTTCAATAAATTCCTTTACAAGCAATTTAAACGTAGACCCAAAAAAAATGTCGTCAACATAAACCTGGGCAACAATCAAATCCTTTTTGGTCTTTTTGACAAACAGAGTTTTGTCAATAGCTCCTCTGACATACCCTTTATTCAGCAAATGGGATGACAACCGATCATACCAAGCCCTAGGGGCTTGCTTCAGCCCATAGAGAGCTTTTCTAAGATGATATACATGATCAGGATTGTAAGGATCTTTGAATCCTACAGGTTGTTCTACATATACCTCCTCCTCTAAAACCCCATTTAGGAACGCACTTTTCACATCCATCTGGTGTAGTTTGAACCTCATATGACAAGCTATAGCTAAAAGCAATCTAACTGATTCAAGCCTTGCCACGGGAGCGAAAGTTTCATCGAAATCCAACCCTTCAACCTGGGTATATCCCTGTGCAACCAGCCTTGCTTTATTTCTTGTAATAACACCATTTTCATCAGTTTTGTTTTTGAAGACCCATTTAGTACCTGTCACATTTGAGTCGTTGGGACGTGGAACCAAGTACCACACATCATTCCGAGTGAATTGGTCTAACTCCTCTTGCATAGCCATGATCCAATCACAGTCAAGGAGTGCTTCTTTTGAATTTTTCGGTTCCAATTTGGAAAGATAGCACAGCTGAGTTACCTCTGGAACGACTTGGCTTCTTGTATTTCTTTGATCATTTAAATCTCCAATAATATCAGATGGTGTGTGGTCTTTTTGGACTTTCCGAGCACCAGGTCTAAGAGGAGGTGAAAACATATCTTCTTCTGCATGCATTTCATCATTAATTTCAGCAACCTTGTCCTTTTCTTCTTCCCTAGGAGCTGCTGGAATAATATCCTCATCATCATCTGCACAAGAACCCAATGACATATTAGTATCATTGACAACAACATTAATTGATTCCATTACTGTACATGTCCTCTTGTTAAACACCCTATAAGCCCTGCTAGTGAGAGAGTAACCCAAAAAGATGCCAGTATCACTTCTTGTATCAAACTTTGCTAGGTTTTCTCTATCTCTATAAATATAACAAATGCTGCCAAAAACCCTCATGTGCTTTATTGATCAGTTCATAATTGTATATCATTTCGTACCCTTCTAGCTTATGATTTGGTTATGTTTTTGAGTTAAACTTGTGCTTTTAATCCTTTTTGTGTTTATCTTTCAATTCATTGAGCTTTAGGTAACAATGATGGCTTTGGATAAGAAATGATGCAATTCATGCATGTTAAGGGCTAATTGGGATAAGAGCAAGAGCTTAAAGACAAACCCAAATTTGGGCCACATTCCTTGTCAGTCCAGTTTCGTAAGTCCGTCCACATTCCTTTACAGCTGCCAGCTTTTTGCCATGTGCCTCCTTTTAGCCATGTGCCTCCCCCCAACTATAACTGACTTTGTACCCAACATAATGAGTGAAGTAGGGAGGCATTCCAGCTATGAAATTCTAAAGGAGCAAGTTGGTAGATGATGGAGCTACTAAAGAGAAAGCATGTGCATGCATGTGAAGCAAAAAAAAAAAAAAAAAGAAATGAAATGAAGTCAATTCCAGTCTCTGTTCGGCAGCCAACTTGCAAGGCACAAAACGCACACTTCTTCTGCTCCGATGGGAATACTTTCTTCATAGAAGTTGTTCCAGTGGGTGTCTAGTATAACATATCAAAATTTGAGCCCTATTGGATACGTTTTGAAACCTCTGGCCTTCCTACACCAAGTATGGTTCAGAAGAATCATTTTTTCAGCAAGCAAAAGGCAACCACATGGGTTGGCTGTTGGTTCGGATTCACTGCACCAAAATGGATTCAGCTGCATCCTCAACTTGTGATACTCGCAAATGTACGAGCCTTTTGGTAGTATAGCATATGTAAGTGCGAGGTCGATCCCACGAGGATTGGTGATTGAATGATCTAATTTGTTTCCCCTACACAAAATAGAAATGAAAAAGAAAATAAATAAAACAAGAAAAAAAAGAAATAACTCAAGCAAATAAGTTCCCAAGTTCAATTAGATTAACGGATTGATTCTAGCTAAAGTATGATTAAGCCATGGTGTTTGGTCCTAACCTTGTGTTCCTAATTCCCTAATTTGATCATTTGTTGTCTAACCTAAAATTAAGCATTAGGAACCCATTAAGCATAGAATAACAATTTAAACAACCAAGCATGTATCTAATCCCTGTTGTTCGAATGTCCATACATACTCTTCCTATTCATAGTTCAATTTGAATTAAAACATGGTGTCTAGTCTTAATTCAAACCAAGATATCTAACATGCAAGCCTAAATGGTGATCAATCATTCAAACTGACATATTAACTTATAAGCATAATGAATAAGAACAAAAACCATAATTGAAACTTGGAAACTAATTAAACTTGAATACTTAGGAAAGAATGTACATTACAAATAAAATTAAAGTAGAACTTGAAAACTTGAAGGAAAATTTAGTAAAATCATTTTGTTACAACAATTGACAACTTGAAAGGAAACTAAGAGAATTTGAGGGAGGAGAAGGGAAGGGAGCTCTAGAGAAGGGTTTGAGAGCTCCCCCCTTGGGGTGTGATTTATGAAGCTTGAAGACTTCTCTATTTATAGGGCTAAGAGGGAGGAACATCATGATGAAATTCAACACCACCATTCCTTCTTTAATACAACCCATAACTCACACTTCATCTTGTCTATGTTAGTGTGGTTGGAATCAACTCCATCCCATACTTATTTTGCTGCACCTCAAGCTTTCTTCACATGGGAATATCAAAGGTGCTCAATTTGTGGCTGCCTTTTGCTGCCAACCCATGTGGGTTTTCTTCACCTTTGCTTGCTGAAAAAACTATTTTTCTGAACCTGTTTTGGTGTAGAAAGGTCATAGGTTTCAAAACATATCCAATGGGGCTGAAATTTCGATATGTTATACTAGACACCCATTGGAACAACTTCTATGAAGAAAGTATTCCCATTGGAGCAGTAGAAGTGTACGTTTTGGCCACTTCAAGTTGGCTGCCGAAACAGGGACTGGAATTGACTTCATTTTATTTCTTTTCTTTCTTTTGCTTCACATGCATGCACATGCTTTCTCTTTAATAGCACCATCATGTACCAACTTGCTCCTTTAGAATTTCATAGCTGGAATGCCTCCCTACTTCACTCATTATGTTGGGTACAAAGTCAGTTATAGTTGGGGTGAGGCACATGGCTAAAAGGAGGCACATGGCAAAAAGCTGGCCTTGACATGCATGGATTGCATCATTTCCTATCCAAAGCCATCATTGTTACCTAAGGCTCAATGAACTAAAAAATAAACACAAAAAGGATTAAAAGCACAAGTTTAACTCAAAAACATAACCAAATCATAAGCTAGAAGGGTACGAAATGATATACAATTATGAACCGATCAAATACCCTCAAACCTAAATTTTGCTAGTCCTCGAGCAAAACAAAACAAAACAAAAACAAGAAGTTAACTAAACCACTTCCGCAGGTAACTCGATTGCATTGAGCATATGCAACAAACCTTTAAACCTCTAGGCATCCCTAGTAGGATGAGTTGTGTCTCCTGAGGGTTTAACAGAAACGATACCCACAAACGCTTGACTAATTCTACAAAACAAAGTAGTTAGAAAACTTATTAGATTTGTTAGTCCTTAAGCAAAATAAAAGAAAAAAAAACAAAAAAAAAAACAAAAAAAAAACAAAAACAAACTTTCCGAACATTTTCTGAAAAGAAATGACTCATGCACATGACTCGAAAGTTAAAAGCTCAATTTCAGACATTATTTACAAGGCGGCAAAGTTCAAAACACAACATGCTCAAAGTGTAGTAGTGTGATAGTCAAATGCAACAAATTCCCCAATCTTAGTTTTCACACAATTTCAAAAATCATACCAAACACAAATGCAACTTCAAATCTCACCAAAGTTGTCCTCTCACAAATGAATCACTCAGAAGAGGGCTACAATGCATCACTCAGTTATAAACATGAGATTAAAGTTAAACCGTAAAGGACTTAACTCAAAATTGAAAGATGAAGAACTTGCATTAATATGATCTCAAGAAGGATGCCAAACACTTAAAAGTAAGAAAATGCATGCAATTTAACCATATGACATTTAATATCAATTTAGGTCTTTATTATAGGTTGTAATGGGGCCAAGGGTGTAAGGTGAGTGAGAAATGAAAGGTATGGATAATACAATGTCCAAGGAACTCAAAATGTAAGAGCATAAAATAATAGTTTACAAGACTTCGAAATCATCACGATTAGATTTTTTTCTTTTACATGATCAAAACTCCTTATACCTTCATTTACAATGGTTTACACTCCTTTCCAAACAACAATTATTTTTGAAGGCCCAAAAATAAATTTTCAATCAACCACCACTTAATCACAACTTTTTTTTTTCTTTTCTTTCACCAATTGAGTGAAGTTCTCTTTTTTTTTTTACTTTTTTATTTTTATGTAATATCCCTTCCCAAACTTAGCATGAAAAACACATCCAAATTAGAGCTCATGAGTTCCTTAGAAAGGTAAATATTTGTTTTTCGGGCTAAGGTAAGGAAATATAATTGGTAAAATGAAAGAAAAGGTTTACATGTAGGCTCAAAATGGTTAACAATGGAGAATCATGCTTAAGCATGCATAAGGTTAGCTTGAAAGGCACAAACGATCCAAAGAGGGCCTTAATATCATTTCTTAAATGTCATGAAATTAAATTGCAAAAGAATGAATGACTTTTAAGTGTTCAACCAAATCAATGAATAATGAGATCAAACAACAACTTTGATGACAAGAAAATAAGAGTATGCGTATAACACTCATGAAATGAAGCAGAAGGCTCAAAAGCTCACATTATATGGTTATATAAGTCTAATTTATGCTTGATACAATTATTTGGGTCATGCAAATCCTTTAATTGGAGAATTATGAAACAAATGGCATGTGCAAAGAAGCCAAATTAATATATCATGCTAGAACGATGCCAAATTAATATATATATATTTTTTTAAATAATAATAAATTCAATTTTCATTTAAGTCATGCAAACATTTATCACAATCTCATCATAATGTCTGCCGCGCAAATCTCACGGCCTGGAGTTCCGGGCCGAGGGGATGTGCGTTGACACGCGGTTTCCTGCTTTTGGGTGCGGTACGGTTGTGCGCGGGCGTGCCAGCACGGTCTACCGTGCGTCGAGATGTTTAAACAACCAAGCATGTATCTAATCCCTGTTGTCGAATGTCCATACATGCTCTTCTTATTCATAGTTCAATTCGAATTAAAGCATGGTGTCTACTCTTAATTCAAACCAAGATAGTTAACAAACAAGTTCTAATGGTGATCAATCATTCAAACAAGCATGTTAACTTATAAGCATAATGAATAAGAACATGAATCATGAATCAAACTTGAAACTCCAAACTTCAAACTTATAAACCCAGAATATTCATGTTAGGTTACATCGAAGCCCTAGTTATGGATTTAGCTACTCATAATGGAAAAGAGACTTGAATAGAAATGAGAAAACATAATGAATGCAATAAGAGTAGAAAAACCCCTTTTTTGAAGTTCTTGTGGTGTCCAAGGCTTCTCCAGTGCTTCTCCACTTCTAATGCTTCTCCAAGAGCTTCCCCACTTCTAGAAAGATGTATGAAGGATATGGAGGTGATTTGGGATGATTTTGAGTGAGTGGTGATGGTTGAGACAGATGAAATTCGTAGGGAAAATGGAAGAGAGGTTTGCTGGAGTTGTTTTGGTGATTTGAGGCTGTTTAGAGCTTTGGGTTGATTTCTGGAGTGTTTGGGAAAATGATGGAAGTGTTTGAGGGTAGATGGCTGAATTGTGGTGTTGTGAATCCCAGGATTTTGCTTGATGAAAGTGTTTGGAATGGAAGTGGTATTTATAGGGGAAGGGAGGTGAGAAATCAGAATTGAATATGGCTAATGGACTCAACACTTGCATTTGAAAATCAGAATGTGGTTGATGCACTTGCATTAGATAATCAGAAATGGCTACTCCACTAAATCCCACTAGCAGCCCTAGCTCATCCTCATGTCAGCATGACCAAGCTTCCATTCAGAAACCAATAGCTCATGCCTAGCTCACCATGACCAAGCATGCAATGAGCTCATCTTCCTGTCAGCATGATGAACAACTTCTTGGGCTCACGGATTGGGCTTGGATCACACAAATGTCGACTTTAAGATGTCTATTTTGAAGTTCAGAATGTCATTGATCCAACCCCACAAGTATTGGCCCAATCCAAGCTCGGATGAAGACGATAAGTCCGAAATGAATTTGTCACTCAGTTCTCCAGTTTTTACACATTATTTTCACCATTTTACTTCACATGCTTCAAGTGATACCTAGATCTTAATGAACTGAATGACAAACACAAAAGAGGTTAAAAGCACAAGGTTAACTCAAAAACATAACTAAATCATAAGCTATAAGGGTATAAAATGATATACAATTGTGAACCGAACAAAATGCGCATTTTTGGCCAGTGGGTTTGCTGCAATAAACAGAGGCCTTGCTTCATTAAATGGAACGTGGGGCTGTCACGTGATGATCTGACTTTAATGCCTTTGGCCGTGACTTTGCTAGATCTCGGCCTCGGCCTATAATCGAGGCCGAGATGATCGTGCCTTAGCAATTTTCTCTCTTGTTTGTCTGGAATGCCAAGCATCTTGGCAAAACGCTGCGTTCTAGCTTCCCGAGAGAGAGCAGGACCGAGACGAGGGGTTCCCTCGGCCGATTCGTGGCCGTGATTTATTAGGCACAAACACATAAGTGTTCGGAAAGTGACTCAAACAAAACAAGACTCAAAATATAGAAAAAAAGAAAAACAAGCAAGAAATTAATTTTTATTTTATTTTAAGAAAAACCAAATTTACTTGTTAAACTCCAATACCCCCAAACCTAGAAATGAACATTGTCCTCAATGTTTAAAAATTAGGAACAAGCAATGTCATAACAAGAAATGAAAGGTACTAAAGTAAATATAAAATCACAAAACACACAAGAATTAAAATACAAAAATAAAATAAATACAAAATAAAAATTACAAAACAAACAAACAAATAAAAAAGAAACGGAACAGGAAAAAAAGTTCGAAAAAGAAAGCCCTAAACAGGGCAGTCTTACGCAAACTAAAACCCAAACGATTGAAAACCCAACCCAAAAGAAAGTTAACCCACTTTGAAACCTAAACAAAGGTGAAAACCTGAAGCCTACAATGAAGTCCGAAGCCCACATGTTAATTTTTTTATTTTTGAATTTTTTTAAAATAAAATGAAACTTGAATTGGGAGCGCGAAGGCAGGATTTCTAAAAAGAAAGAGTGTGGTCCCTGATGCCTTGGTTCCTGGGAAGTCACGGGTGAAACGGGGTGAGGGACGTGTCGGCGCGCAGAGGCCGCTTTCACATCCCCCAAGCCTCGAATTATTGGCCTCGTGGGTGAAGGGCAATTAATGGAGTTGGGGAACGGGTGCGGTGACAGATGGAAATAACCCGTAAGGAGCGCGCGAAACTCAGAAGCGGAGCGGCTAGGGTTTAACAAAAACTAAGTTTATAAAAGGCAAAGAGAAAGAGTGAAAAACACAAACTCAGAAACACACAAAAGAGAAAAGAAAGAAGAAAAGAAAGTGATAAATCAAATGGCATCTTCCTACCCATTTTCGTTGGATCTCAACCTAGCTCCACCGACTCAGACACGAGGCCAAGCAGCGGCACCAGGTATGGATGCCCTACTTTGCCTCCGCACGGGGCCTGACAGGAACTGACTCAATACTCCTGGACAACGATGTTGCCATTGGAGTGGCTAGAAATTTAGTGACTCCTAAAGATATACGTGTGCTGGGGACAAGGGATGACAACCGGGTCGTGAGTGATGCCCTGGCACTGAGCGTGAGAGTACGGCAAAGTCGCAAGTTTGGGTCATCGCCTACTGCGAAGTCCCATGAGGTAGAGGTGCTAAAGGGTCAGTTGGCGGCAGAGTGAAGTATGGTTGAAGAGTGTCAGAGTGCTATAAAAAGCTTGAAAAGGGAGAGGGCAATGATAGTGGAGGTGAATAGACACTAGCTAGAAGTATTGCGGGACGAGAATAAAAACCTATCAAAGATGGTAGAGTTGTATTCTCGCGACATGCGAAAGCAGCTGGAGGACCTAGACCGACCGGGTAAACGAAAGCAAGTAGATCGCGAGAGAAGTTACACTCAAGCTAAGAGTGCGATCTTTGGGAGCTCGAGTGATGAGCCCCAAGAAGCTGTGCGTGAAAACCCAGAAGAGGACAGCCATATGGCCAAACTCAAAGCTCCTATGGTTGAGACACCGAGCACTGTGAAAAGTGATTTTTAATGTATTATTGGTGTGCCTGTTTGTTTTTTCTTTCCCTTGTATTTTTTTTTTCCAAAATAAAAGAGTCAAGTTGCAAAAGAAAAAGACAAAGAAAGCAGCGTTCCCAAACTTAAACAGAACAAAACACACATAAAGAAAAAACAACTAGAAAGGACAAGCTAAACAAAGTTGCAGAAGGAAAAAGAAAACGGAAAAGAAAACACAGTTCCCAAACTTAAATAAAACAAAGATAACAAAAAGAAAAGAAAGCACACTTCCCAAACTAAAATAAGATAAATATGATAGCCGAAAGGGAAAGGCAAAAACACAAAGCTCCAGAAAATGAAAGTAACGGGCAAAAAAATTAAACACCAAAAAACACGGAAAAAAGAAAAGTAAAGTGAAAGTAAAGGTGCTCCCCCTTGAAGCGATTAGGTTGAGCATGCCCGGGAAATCCGAAGTTGTGTTGGCACCCTCATCAGCATATGTCGATTTAAAGCACACCTCGGCAAGCGGATGATACCCTCCATTTCTTCCTGTAAACTCAAGGAAAAACATCAAAAAAAATCTAGAAACAAAACAATGGCATCCTCATGCACTCACCTTGATGATCTCAACCTTGAGCTATCACTTGCACCACCGAATGCCCAGATAAGGGCTCCTCCAACCCCTGTCTTCTGTTGTTAATATTATGTTAACTCGCAATTGTACGGGCCAATTAGTAGTATAGCAAGACAAGTACGAGGTCGTACCCACGAAGACTGAGAAGTTAAAACTAGTTATGTACTTAGATTACCAAATTCAAGAAAGTAGGAGGTTATGTCTAAAACAGAATTTAAAACAAGAGTGGTTGTGATTGTTGAACAAAATAAGCAAAATGAAATTGCAAACAAAAACAAGTAAACAAATGTAACAAATAGTGGTTTTAAGAGATGGAAAACAGATTTGGAGACTAGGGCATTCGAATCACCATAACAATTCAATTCTGGGTTATAAGAAGTCAAGTAACAAGTCTAATTCATATTCAAAGATTGATTCTAGCTAAAGTATGATTAGGCCATGATGTCTGGTTCTAACCTTGTGTTCCTAATTCCCTAATTTGATCATTTGTTGTCTAACCTAAATTAAGCATTAGGAACCCATTAAGCATAGAAGAACAATTTAAACAACCAAGCATGTATCTAATCCCTGTTGTTGAATGTCCATACATACTCTTCCTATTGATAGTTCAATTTGAATCAAAGCATGATGTCTACTCTTAATTCAAACCAAGATAGCTAACATACAAGTTCTAATGGTGATAAATCATTCAAACAAGCATATTAACTGATAAGCATAATGAATAAAAACATGAATCATGAATCAAACTTGAAACTCCAAACTTATAAACCCAGAATATTCATGTTAGGTTACATCGAAGCCCTAGTTATGAAATTAGCTGCTCATAATGAAAAATAAACTCAGATAGAAATGAGAAAACATAAGGAATGCAATAAGAATAGAAAAACCCCTTTTCTGAAGTTCTTGTGGTGTTCAAGACTTCTTCAAGTGCTTCTCCACGTCTAATGCTTCTCCAAGAGCTTCCCCACGTCTAGAATGATGTATGACAGCTAGTAGGTGATTTGGGATGAGTGGTGATGGTTGAGAAAGAGGAAATTCGTAGGGAAATGGAAGGGAGGTTTTCTGGAGTTGTTTTGGTGATTTGGGGCAATTTAGAGTATTGGGTTGCTTGCTAGAGTGTATGGGGTTGATGGGAGTGTATGAGGATGATTTCTAGATGTGTTGATGGAATGATGGAAGTGTGGAGGATGGCTGAAGTGCATTTTGTAGCTTGAAGACTTCTCTATTTATAGAGCTAAGAAGGAGGAACATCATGATGAAATCCAACACCACCATTCCTCTTTTAATACAACCCATAACTCCCACTTCATCTTGTCAATGTTAGTGTGGTTGGAATCAACTCCATCCCATACTTCTTTTGCTGCACCTCAAGCTTTCTTCACATGGGAATTCAAAGGTGTTCAATTGTGGCTGCCTTTTGCTGCCAACCCATGTGGGTTTTCTTTTGGTTGCTGGAAATAAAAGATTCTTCTGAACTAGGCTTGGTGGAGGAAGGCCTGAGGTTTCAATATGTATCCAATGGGGCTCAAATTGGGATATGTCATAATATACACCCATTGGAACAACATATATGAAGAATGTATTCCCAACTGAGCAATACAAGTGTTTGTTTTGGGCCTTGCAAGTTGACTGCCGAAAATAGACTGGAATTGACTTCATTGCAGTCAGCTTGTGGGCTTGTTTTGGGCTTGATCTTCCCTCCTATAAAATCTGGAAAAATCTGAATCATCAAACCCTTTGAATTATCTTTCCAAGCATATGCAGCCCAGCTTAAGAAAAAATCGGAAAGCCCTTCAAATGTGATATTTGGCCCAGTAACGCAGATGCTGCCGAATTTGACCATAAGTTACGAAAACTTGTATAACTTTCTCTAGAAGACTCGGAATCATGAACCGTAAAATTCTCCAGAAACTAGACTTCCGTATCTTTCCAATGATATAGGGATCATCATCTGGTTCTTCTTGAGCAAGTACAGTCCAATTCATGAAGTTGGCTGATCTGCAGACACCGATGAGCTAACTTGTCTCCAAAATGCATTTAATGAGTCTCAAGCTTATTACATTGAAACAAACACAAAGCTTATTAAAAGCACAAGTTTAACTCAAAAACATAACCAAATCATAAGTTAGAAGGATACAAAATGACATGTAATTATGCACCGATCATCTTCCCAAACTCCACATATCATCACGGCACGGCCTCAAACTTTGCTGAGGCAATACCGAACTTTGCTGAGGCAATGCCGAACAGAGCAGTGCTGCTGGGAGGCATGCTTGGCAGCAAGCTCACACCGACAGATCATTGGCATATAGCACACAGGTCTAACAAGGTGGCAGTGGATGAGTCCCACACTTTTACTATGCTCCACGCGGTCTCGGCCACAAATCTGGGCTTGCGCCTACTAGCGAGGACACATGAGTGTGTAGCGCTGAGCGAGGAAGTGGCTTCCTTGAAGGCTATGGTGGCGGACTCCAGAAGCGGCTTTACCTTGCCAATCAGCATGTGGAAGCACTGCAGAGAAAGAATGAGGACCATATAGAGCTGCTGCAGATTCTACAAGTGCGAGAAAATAGAGGCAAGCCATGATGATGATGAAGATGAAGAAGAAGAAGAAGAAGTTTTTTTTTTATTTTACTTGAATGTTTTTTTTTTTTTGGCAATGTTTGAAGTGAAATAAAGTTTGTTTTTAACACTAAGAAATAAACTAACTAACCATAACACGTAAAGGAATACATAAACTAACTTAACAAAACAAAAACAAAAACTATATAGAAACAAAGACTAAACAGAAAAAGAAAACAAAGAGAATAAAAAAAAACTTAATTTAAAAACACACGAATATACAAGCAACTCACGAATGACCAGTTAAGGGCCTCAGAAAACACAGCCAGGGGATCCGGGAAGGTTGGAGGGGTCACAATGGTCCCGCTTAAAACCCAAACTTCTTAGACACCGAAGGTGTCGCCTAAAGAACTCCTAGACACCGTATTGACGGAAGTGCTTCCTGGAGTTACCATAAGTCAGCTCATAAAAAATCTTTTAATTTTTAATTTTTAATTTTTAATTTTTTAAAGATATTCTCGTAAGAAAAAGAAACAAAAACAAATTAAAATAACATGCAACAACAAACCATAAACGAAAATGAACTAAGTACTCTAAAAAAATTCAAACAAACGACATAAATTGTTGTACTAAAAGAAACAAACCAAGAAACCAAAGAAAAACACAAACAGCACTTTCTATCACCCTTTTATCACCATTTGGACAGATTCATTTCTCTGTTTTTCAGCTTCGAACCTCTGTTCAGTTTTTAGCCTATAACTTTCCAACCGTACGTCCAAATTTCACATTCTTTATACGGTTGGATTCAGCAGAAAACAACAAAGAACTCTTCGCGGACCAAAAGGCAAAAACAATTACGGAAACAAATAGAATTCAAAGAAGAGAAAGGATTGAAATGCTCCTCCTTGAAGCGATTAGGTCGAGCATGGATGCACTTGGAGGTCGCGACTTCTCCCATTGCTCCACACTTCCCATTCTTATGATTGAGGTTGTCATCTCTCTCCATTTTTATTAAGCTGTCATAAATTGTTAAAACTAACACACAAACTTGAAATGGAATTAAAAGGATTAGGAATGAACAATAGAGAACTAAGTAGACTTCAAACATTATAAATAAAAAGTAGGAAAACCAAATAGAATCAAGCAATGTTACAGATCCCGGCAACGGCGCCAAAACTTGTTGCGTCGATTCACTGCACCAAAATGGATTCAGCTGCATCCTCAACTTGTGATACTCGCAAGTGCACGAGCCGTTTGGTAGTATAGCATATGTAAGTGCGAGGTCGATCCCACGAGGATTGGTGATTGAATGATCCAATTTGTTTCCCCTACACAAAATAGAAATGAAAAAGAAAATAAATAAAACAAGTAAAAAAAGAAATAACTCAAGCAAATAAGTTCCCAAGTTCAATTAGATTAACGGATTGATTCTAGCTAAACTATGATTAAGCCATGGTGTTTGGTCCTAACCTTGTGTTCCTAATTCCCTAATTTGATCATTTGTTGTCTAACCTAAAATTAAGCATTAGGAACCCATTAAGCATAGAAGAACAATTTAAACAACCAAGCATGTATCTAATCAATGTTGTCGAATGTCCATACATACTCTTCCTATTCATAGTTCAATTCGAATTAAAGCATGGTGTCTACTCTTAATTCAAACCAAGATAGCTAACATGCAAGCCTAAATGGTGATCAATCATTCAAACTGGCATATTAACTTATAAGCATAATGAATAAGAACAAAAACCATAATTGAAACTTGGAAACTAATTAAACTTGAATACTTAGGAAAAAATGTACATTACAAATAAAATTAAAGTAGAACTACGAAACTTTGCCAAGAATGTACTTAGGAAAGAATGTACATTAGAGCCCCATAGCATGCTCATCCAAGGCCAAGAAGTTGACCTACGAAACTGGGCTGGCAAGGAGTTGTAGCCAAAATGAGTTTGTCTTTAAGCTCTTCTTCCATTCACCCAAATAAGGCCTTAACAAGCATGGATTGCATCATTTCCTATCCAAAGCCATCATTGTTACCTAAAGCTCAATGAACTAAAAGATAAACACAAAAAGGATTAAAAGCACAAGTTTAACTCAAAAACATAACCAAATCATAAGCTAGAAGGGTATGAAATGATATACAATTATGAACCGATCATTGGCAGCAAAAGGGAGCCACAACACCTTTGAACCCATGTGAGGAAAGCTTGAGGTGCAGCAGCAAAAGATGAAGGATGGTGTGGGAATTCATCATGATGTTCCTCCCTCTTAGCCCTATAAATAGAGAAGCCTTCAAGCTTCAAAACACACCCCAAGGGGGGAGCTCTCAAACACTTCTCTAGAGCTCCCTTCCCTTCTCTTCCTCAAATTCTCTTAGTTTCCTTTCAAGTTGTCAATTGTTGTAACAAAATGATTTTACTAAATTTTCCTTCAAGTTTTCAAGTTCTACTTTAATTTTATTTGTAATGTACATTCTTTCTTAAGTATTCAAGTTTAATTAGCTTCCAAGTTTCAATTATGGTTTTTGTTCTTATTCATTATGCTTATAAGTTAATATGCTACTTTGAATGATTGATCACTATTTAGGCTTGCATGTTAGCTATCTTGGTTTGAATTAAGAGTAGACACCATGCTTTAATTCGAATTGAACTATGAATAGGAAGAGTATGTATGGACATTCGACAACGGGGATTAGATACATGCTTGGTTGTTTAAATTGTTCTTCTATGCTTAATGGGTTCCTAATGCTTAATTTTAGGTTAGACAACAAATGATCAAATTAGGGAATTAGGAACACAAGGTTAGGACCAAACACCATGGCTTAATCATACTTTAGCTAGAATCAATCCGTTAATCTAATTGAACTTGGGAACTTATTTGCTTGAGTTGTTTCCTTTTTTCTTGTTTTATTTATTTTCTTTTTCATTTCTGTTTTGTGTAGGGGAAATGAATTGGATCATTCAATCACCAATCCTAGTGGGATCGACCTCGCACTTACATATGCTATACTACCGAACGGCTCGTGCACTTGCGAGTATCACAAGTTGAGGATGCAGCTGAATCCATTTTGGTGCAGTTGAATCGACGCAACATTTATGTTCGGTTTTCTCCCTTTCCAAAGCTCGTAAGGAGTTGAAATTGTGCCCGGTCTAGAGATATACACGATTTGCTGTATAACACGCTGTACTAATAGCTTCTACCCAAAAGTTTTTCGCTATCTTAGCACTTGTCAAGATCACACGTCCCATTTCAAGCAAGGTGCGATTCTTCCTCTCAACCACCCCATTATGTTGAGGTGTAATAGGTGCTGAAAATTCGTGCTTTATTCCTTTCTCTTCACAATATTCAGCAAAGCTTGCATTTTCCAACTCCGTTCCATGGTCTGTTCAAAGTCTCATGACAGTAACATGTGAAGCATTTTTCTCAATCTGAATTTTGTTGCATAAGCCACGAAAACTCTTGAACGCATCAGATTTTTCACGAAGAAAATCAAACCAAGTAAACCGAGTAAAGCCATCCACCAACACCAACATATACTTCTTTCCACCTATGCTCTCAGTCTAAACGGGACCAACTAAATCCATATGCAGCAAGTCTAATGGCTGAGATGTTGATATGTAGGATATGCTTTTGTGAGCACTCTTGACTTGCTTGCCTAATTGGCACCCACCACATACTCCTGTAGACTTACCACTTAGCTTTAGCAGACCTCTGACACACTCTTTCTTAGACAACTTCAAGAGATCATGAAAGTTAATATGACCAAGTCTTCTATGCCATAGTTCCATCACATCATCAATAGCTCGGTTGCACAAGAAACTTTTGTTCTCATTCACCTGAATACAATAGCAATTATCCTTGGATCTCATACCACTCATAATCTTCTTTCCTTGCAAATCATCAACATAGCATCGATCTTTATCAAACCACACACTTCTACCATCATCACACAGTTGACTGATGCTTATCAAATTTGCTTGCAAATTTTCCACCAGCATGACATTCTTTAAGAACGGTAAGCCAAGTGTCTCAACATCTCCTTTCCCTAAAATTTTACCTTTACTACCATCTCCAAATGTCACAGAGCCTTCCACACACTGGGTATTCAGATTTGTAAACCAACATTTATCACCTGACATATGTCTTGAACAACCACTGTCGAAATACCACGTATCAGATTTTCTGGCAAATAAAGCAGTTAAGGTCACCAGGCATTTTTCCTCCTTTTTTCTCCACACTAGTTTGGTTCCTTGAAGTAGATTAAAATTTCTTGGAGAATAGTAGTAAGCTGACCTATTCTTCTTTCTAAGCATATTGCATCTAGGGCGTATATGACCAAAAACTCCACAAAAATGACAGATTGGTATAAATTTCTTTGGGCTAACCTTCACTTCAGGAGAAGAAGATTCTTTGATGAATTTCACAGCTTTGACCTCTTGCTTAGACCTTTCACTTTCAAAACCCAAGCCTCTCGTATCACCAGCCCTTTTTCCCAGACTTAACATCTTGTCAATCTTCTGTGCCAATGGTCATACCAAATATTTTTTCCGTTGCTAATTTTAATTCAGCACTAGCATGGTCCCCTTTCGAAAGTAAGAGAAACAATCATATCTTTATGCAGCTGGTACTTGTCTTGGAGAATCTTAATTTTTTCAAGCAAAGACCCACGCAGATTCTTCTGTTTTCAGCTGGGATTGAAAGGCAACTTCAGTCCTGGTCAGTTCTTCTTGTAGAAAGACCACTTGATCAGCAAGCTCTGCATTTTCCTTCTTCAGTTTTTCAGAGGAATCATAGAGACTGTTGAATTGCTTCATCACCACTTCTATCTTAGGTTCTTCAACATCAGAGTTCTCATCCTTTTGTACATGAATTCTCCAAGAGAAAGCAACAACTTGATCTTCATTTTCTGAATTTGAATCATTATCAGACTCACTGTCACTCCAAGTTGTTGCCATTACTTTATTTTTCCCACTATTTTGCTTCCTCAAATTATTTGCGCATTCAGAGGCAAAGTGTCCATATCCACCACATTCAAAGCACTTCAGTGAATCTTTAGAGCCCTTTTTCTCCGTAGTTCTGGTTGTATGTGATAACTTGTCAGAAGTAAACTCATGAGGACGACTCCCCCTTGTACTTGAACCTGAATTTCCTCTCTGTTCACCAAGTCTTGAATTCTTAGATTTTAAAAACTTACGAAATTGTTTTGTAAGCAAGGCATAATCCATTTTGTCTTCGGACACATTGTCACTCCCATCTTCTTTCACTGTATTTAGAGCAATGCCCTTGCTTTTCTTTATTTATGGAAATTCCATCTCATAAGTGGTAAGAGAACCAATTAACTCAGTAAGTTTATAATTGTTCAAATTCTTACACTCTTCAATCGCTGTCTTCTTGGCGTGATACATCATAGGCAGAGATCTCAAAATCTTCTTCACTATTCTGTGTTCAGGAATTGCATCACCAAGGTTGCTGCAAGCATTCACCACCACACTCAATCTAGCATAAAATTTAGCAAATTTTTCAGTTTCAAGCATCTTCATATTTTCAAACTTAGTCATCAGTTGTTGAAGTTTGGGTTCTCCTGACAGTGGCACACTACTACAAAAAAGGCAAAAGACGACGGGAATTCACCGTCGTGTATCCGGTTTTCAAACCGTCGTGAAATCGACCGACATCTTTTCCAAAATAAAACCACGACGGTAAATCACCGTCTTTGTTATAACAAACAACGTCATTAACAAATAACAACCGACGTCTGTATACTGAAAAATGAGCCAAAAAAATGAACAAGGATAAGAATAGACGACCTATTTTAAACAAAAAACGTCTTGTAAATAAATAAAAGACGTCTTTAAATAAATAAAAGACGACGTTATTAAAACATACTACGTCACATCTATTTATATCACCGTCGTGAAATAAATTTTCCACTTCGTTTTTTCCATTAATATTGAAGTGCAAATAGCGGTTAGGGTAATTACTTACGACACATGTATTTCTATAAACGACGTTATACTTAATAAACAACGTCGTCCACAAATAAAAGACAACCGTGTTACAGAATTTATACGTCATCTTTAAACACAAAACCGTCGTCTAATATATTTTAAACGGCACAAATTTCCAGTCGATCGCCATATAAATTTATATTAACGACATGATCTGAAAATAAACGACGTGATATTGTTAATAACTGTTTCACAATACCGTCGTGGTTCTTCAATTTTACTTTGCTTTTAGATGTCGGTAAATACGTTGATATCGTTGAATGCTCCAAAACATCGTTTTTTATTGACAATTTTATTAAAACAAACGTCGTTTTTTCCAGTTTTATGAGGACCGTTGTTTTATAATATTGAACCAATATTTTATGTACTGATTGTTTTGTGGCCAAAATCTGCATATGAAAGTGAAGAAAACACATTACAATTTATTACAAAATTAATGTCATACAGTAGTGCCATTTAGGGCATAAGTAATTTCATAAATTACAAGAGCATCATTCAATCCATATATCTTCACACCCATCTTAAATATTTTGACTCCCAAACTCACCCACTAGTTCATCAAATGTGTCAACATTTGGCATCCCTCTAGTAAATGGCTCACACTCAATTCTCACATCACCTAAGACATCATCACCAATAACATCATTATATTCTCTATTAGGCATTGATAACACTACCGACCAACCACGATGCATCGGGTCGTCAACAAAAAATACTTGTTTGACTTGAGAAGCCAAAACAAATTGGTCATTCCTATGTCCAATTTTACTCAAATCTACAAGGGTAAATCCAAGTTCGTCGACTACAAGGCCGGAAGTACTATCTATCCAATCACACCTAAAGACTGGGATTGTAAACTTTTGGTAGTCAAGGTCCCAAATTTATTGAATGACACCGTAAAAACCCATATTTGAGAGAATTGGGTTTTTATCCTTGGCACTAGCAACTTGCATGATATGTGCAAGTAAATAAATTCCACTATTTTGAACTGTCCGCACATCATCTTGTGCGTTGATGTTAAATTTAACACCTTTAATAAGATAGCTCCTATATAATGGCACTGCCATGTTTGGACCAGCTGCTAGCCACCTTAAATTTTTTGATACGCCATGATTGTCTCCCTCATTAAGTTCACTTTGAACCTGCAAAGTAATCATATCTTAAGTTCAATCTAACATAGAAAGAAGAAAATTAAAAGTCCAATATGTTATTGAATAACATATACCTTGAAGCGTAGCCATTGAATGAAAGTGCTATTGTGCTTATCTTGCAGCCACTTTGTTCTCTTTCTAAATTTTGGATAAGCGGTTGTTTGTGCCTAATAAATCACGGCCGTAACCGGCCGAAGGGACCCCTTATCTCGGCTCTCGTACCTTCTCAAGAAACTAAAAACGCAGCGTTTTGCCAGAATATTTTGACCTTCCAGAGAGACAAGAAAAATCGCTAAGGCACGATCATCTCGGCCTCGATTGAAGGCCGAGGCCGAGGTAGGGCAAGGTCACTTCCAAAGGGATTAAAGTCAGACCATCACGTGACAGGCAGGGTCCCACGCTCCATTTAATGAAGCAAGGCCTCTGTTTATTGCAGCAAACCCACTGGCCAGAAATGAGCATTTAATGCGCGAGGGATGGTGGGAAGTGATTGGAGTCAGGATTTGGTGACAGGGATCAGAATGATTAGACGCCAACATTCTCACAAAACTCTTTGCAGCTTGAGAGATTAGGTGACCAGCCACCAAAGCAATAAATGCGTCTCCACGGCCAGGCGCAGAACCCACGTTCCGGGCGGCAGGAGATTCACCGGGATTCATGGGGTCACACCACCATACTTCACGATCCCAAATGTCGATTAGACTACCCAAATGACTCCTCCCACCTTATTCACCGGGATTCGGGTGGCACTAATCAGGCTCCACCATGCGGATTTTCAGCCTCGATTACTTCTCCAGAAACTATGCCTATAAATACAAGACTCAGGACCACTTTCAAAAGGTTCAAACACCAAACAAAAGCCTCCCACGGAGCAACTTATATTTTCCTGTAATGCACTTTCAATATTTTACTTGCTTTCCTAGGAGTAGTGTTAGTTTGTAAGGAAAATCCACTCATCAATATATCATACGACCCTTGATTTTCAAGGCGCCGGAGGACCATCCTTATTATTCGCTCACTCACCCCATATATCATACGACCGCGCTCATCGAGCAGGCACGCGGAGCACCACCCTAAACCCACCAACATCACCACTTGACTTCCTTGTAGTTCAGGCCGTGAACCTAACAACCGAGACCATTTCCTCTCTCGGCTACAATCGTTTGGTTAGAAGACGAGTTCAAATAGGCGCACCACTTAAACACTTTCACCCACTTCAAACATCTCGACGCACGGAGACCGTGCTGGCACGCCCGCACAACCGTACCGCACCCAAAAGCAGGAAACCGCGTGTCAACGCACATCCCCTCGGCCCGGCACTCCAGGCCGTGAGATTTGCGTGGCAGACAGCGGTCTTGATGTGGATCATATGTTCCCTACATGACACGAAAAATTCAAGCATTACGGTCCCAAACATATAAGATAAACATAAGGAATAATTTAAAATGGAAACTTAAAGAATAAAACTCATACTCGATATAAGGTAGGACTTCCTCCGTATTCTCCAAGACATATAGATGTGCTTGGTTCAACAAGTCCCGATCAACTAAGCTCACTGTGCAACCTGATAATGGCTTTGAAACTCCTATCTTTTGACTTGATGGCACTCCAATTGTACTAATATCAGATAAATGTTCGGTGCAAAATTCTCCAGCTTCTTCGGCTATATAACGCTCAAGCAATGCAACCTTCGGGATGAGTACGGTTCTGAACATACCCCTTTAGAACTTTCATATATCTTTCGAACGGATACATCCATCTAAAATATACTGGCCCACATAGACGAACTTCTCTGACAAGATGTACAACTAGATGAACCATGATATCGAAGAATGAAGGTGGAAAGTATTTTTCAAGCAAACACAAAGTAACTACTACATCTTCTTCCAACTTATCTAGCGTGGAAACATCAACTGTCTTTGCACATATAGCATTGAAGAAGAAGCACAAACGAGTTATTGCATACCTTGCAGGCTTCTCCAAAAACAGAACGAATTGCCACAGGGAGCAATTGTTGCATTAAGGTATGACAATCATGTGATTTAAGGCCAAGAAGTCTTGAATTTTGTTGTTTGTGCCTAATAAATCACGGCCATAACTGACCGAAGGAACCCCTTTTCTCGGCCCTAGGATTTGCTCGTGAAACTAAAACGCGGCGTTTTGCCAAGATGTTTGGCCTTCCTGAAAACAAAAGAAAAATTGCTAAGGCGTGATCATCTCGGCCTCGATTATAGGCCGAGGCCGAGGCCGAACAAAATCACGGCCAAAGGTATTAGAGTCAAGTCATCAAGTGGCAACAGGGTCCCACGCTTCATTTAATGAAGTAATGCCTCTGTTTATTGCAGCAAACCCACTGGCCACGAATAAACATTTAATGCACGAGGGAAGGTGGGAAGTGACTGAAGTCAGGATTTGGTGATAAGAGTCAGAGTGATTAGACGCAAACATTCTCACAAGAATTCTTGCAGCTTGAGAGATTAGGTCACCAGCCATCAGAACAATAAATGGGTCCCCACGGCCAAAGCGCAGAACCCACGATCAGGGGGCGGCCGGGATTCACCAGGATTTATGGGGTCACACCACCATACTTCACACGATCCCAAATGTCGATTGGACTACCCACTTGCTCTAACCAGGCTCCACCATGTAGATTTTCAGCCTCGATTACTCCTCCAAGAACTCTTCCTATAAATACAAGGCTCAAGCTACATTCAAAGGGTTCAAACACCAAACAAAAGCCTCCCACGGAGCAAATTATATTTTCCTGTAATGCACTTTCAATATCTTTACTTGCTTTCCTAGGAGTAGTGTTAGACTATAAGGAAAATCCATTCATCAATATATCATACGACCCTTGATTTTCAAGGCGCCGGAGAACCATCTTTGTTACTATTTCATTCACCCCATATATCATACGACCGTCGCTCCCTAGCAGCGGGTCGGAACACCGCCCAAAACCCACCACCAACACCACTACTAAACGGCCTTGTAGCTCAGGCCGTGAACCTAACAGCCGAGATTAGTTCCTCGCTCGGCTACAATCGTTTGATTAGAAGTCAAGTCCAAACAAGAGCACCACTTAACCATTTCTATCCAAACCACATCTCGACGCACGAGAGACTGTGCCTGGCACGCCCGCACACAACCGCACCGCATCCAAAAGCAGGAAGCCACGTGTTAACGCACATCCCCTTTGCCCGGATCACCAGGCCGTGAGATTTGCGCAGCCAACACTTTTGGCACACCTAGTGGGATTCTTGTCAAAATTTATGGTGGAAACTAGGGCACAGGCAAAGCTCAAAAATAAAATAGTCGAAATGACTTCTGAGACTCCTGAGTCCACCTCACCAATCACTATCACTGAGACCGAACAAACGGTCAGGACTCGGCCAGCGTTCCAGTAATGACGGATCGCACGGCCGAGTCCATACAAGAACAGGTAGTGGTGGAGGATCTGATGTTCCAGCAGGCCTAAAGGATAGAAACATCCTTTATGGCCGCAATGTAGGATTCTCCTCAGAGCTACGGACGCTTTTTCAGGAGAGGATGCCGGCAACCTCGCCCCCAACACCTCCTAGAGCAGGCAGAGAAGCCAAGAGCGCGAAAGGATCGAGCCTTACGGCGAAAGCAGCAGCCTCGGCGTCTCTGGCCGCACCCAAGCGTCAGGTTCTGGCCAGGATTCGCTGCCTATCGACGAATAGCTGGGCCAACCTACCCGGGAGAGGCAGCGTACGGCCCACTCCACGCTTTGGCCGTACCACTAGGTCAAAGCAGCCTCGCGCATCCCGCGATCCAGCCACTCGGCCCAGTTCACACTGCGCCGTCCGGGACCCATCCTGGCCCAAGCAACGACCGCTGCCCCATCACACAGGACGGTCAGAGCAATCCGACCGTTCGCCACCTTTGTAGGCGTCGTTATTCCCGTTGGGCTCCCACTTTCAGGATCCTGATCGGCCATTCCAACGGTAACACACACGCACTTTGGCCAAACTAATGGCGCTCATCTGGTGTCAGCAAGCTCGGTCGTCCACGGCCGAGCCCCTGTCCCAGTGGCCCAACAGATAAGGCCGAGAACGATGCACAACAGGCCCCACGGCCGTGTGCGGCCCAGGAAGAAGCGCCACCTCAAGGGATCCGTTTCGAAGACGTTTGGCGAATGATAGAGGACGGCCTAGCTCAAAGACGGCCGGAGGTGCCAAGGTACACAAGGCCATACCCGCCAGAACTATCGATTGCCAGAATTCATGCTGTTCTCGGGGATGGGCAGACCTCCTGCATTGAACACATAGGCCGTTTCACGGCCCAGTGTGGAGAGGCCGACTCGGACGCCCAAAAGCTCCGTTTGTTTGTTCATTCCCTGACCAGCGCGGCTCTCTCATGGTTCATAAACCTTCCAGCGAATTCGGTAAGGGATTGGTCTAACATGGAAAGAATATTCCACGAACATTTCTATCAGACCAACCGTGAGATAACGGTCGCCGAGCTGGCAAGGATGAGCCAGGCGACAGATCAATCACCTCGTGACTACCTACAGCGGTTCAAAACGTGTCAGGAATTGGTGCCGCACGAACCTGCCAGAGAGGGAATTTGTCAAGATGGCCGAAGCCGAGGTCAGCATAGACAAACCGTTCGTATGCAAGGGCCTCGTCAAACTGACAATAGCCGCACAAAAATTCCCAGGACGCCAAGTTCGCAACGCGGGAAACGAAGGCCTACACTTTTGACTTGACAAGGACTGAGGCTATCTTTGACATGCTATTGGCCGAGAAAAAGGTCAAATTGTCTTTCGGCCATAAAATTCCGAAACCCGATGAGCTCAAAGGAAAGACGTTTTGCAAATACCACAGCTCTTGGTCTCACAACACCAACAACTGCGTTGTCCTGCGAGACGTCATCCAGAAGTTGATAGACGAAAAGAAACTCCAGTTCCGGAGAAGGCGGCCATGCAGGTTGACTCCAAGCCATTCCCTCCACCTGTGGTCAACATGGTCAGCGCCCAGCCTCCTGGCCGAATATAGGGAAGTCGCGGCCGGCGAAGGGAAAGGAACCATTGGCCGAACCAGAGCCGTTGCTTTGCGAGCAATGCAAGTGTAAAGTCGATCGCCCCAGGCTACAGGAGAACAAGAGGAAGGTCACCGAGCCATATCAACCGATCGCGAAGAAACTCGACGGCCAGGACGATCGTCGGCCTGCCGGAGAGCGTTTCGACCGACTGGGGGCACAAACCCCCAGGACCTTGGCAGGCCACAAAGACGAGCCCGCCCTGGGCCAGTGAAACTTTCAAACCGCCGGTCATACGAGATGACCGTTGGTACCATGCACGGCTTGAGGGAGGGCTGAACCGCTGACGAAAACCCAGCTGAGGAGAATGCAGAGGGAGGGTTCAGCAGGCCAGAATGCAGGCGACCGAGGCCGAAGGTTCCAAGCGCCAAAGAAAAATGGCGACTACAGACGAGCTACCATCCATGCCAGATGTTCCCCCGACGGCGAAGCGGCCGGCACCAAGCCTCTAAGGACGTGGCGCCCTGAGGCAGGACGAGAGTCCCCGTGGAACGACGGCCATTTGGTTCAGCCGAAGGCCGCGGTCCTGGAGAGAACAGACGAGGGTATCGTCGACATCTACCGCGGAAGGGACCCCCTTTTTCGACCAACGGTCTGTCTTTACTCATGGAATTCCATAAAGACCACTCGGCCTCGGACCTATACGGCATGACCCCGAGAGCCGTGAAATCGTGGAGTTGGCCCTCAAAAACACAAAGGCGGAGGGCTCCTCGTCACCAGGCAGATCCGACTCGGCCATTAAGGCCGTATACCAGGGCAGGGAAGCCAGAGCGAGAGGCCAGCCAGGTTACCAGCCCGACCTCGGAGGATCAGAGGCTGAAATCCCCTTCAGCAAAGGCGATTTAGAATATCTCCGCCAATATTTTACTGTGACCCGGCGGACACTATCTTTGGCCTGACGACTGAGGAAAGGCCCGGGTAAGCCGTTTAGATGACTACTTAACGGCCAGGGACACATTGGCGAAGGCTAGACGGGCCCTCGAAGAGGAGATCGAGGCCTCGGACCCCCTGAAATCAAAGCATCTACAGTGATATCCCGTGCATCGCAAGGCCTATGATCGAGGGCCTCGGGATGGTCGAGGAAAAGGTTCTCACCAAAGACAGCTGTGAGGGCGAAGAGGAAGCTGGTAGGGGAAACCCCAGGAGCCGAAGGAGCATGAATATGGTCTTGGTGCTACCGTCTGAGTTTTCAACCCCAGGAGGGGCAGACCAACGGCCTGGATAATGACATGGTTGAGGAGCAGCTTGATCAGAAGCCAAAGACAAACGAAGAGTTGTTTGCCGTAGCCTTTAACGAGGTGATACCCAGAGACGAGCAGAACAAATATCGACACCTCAAGCCGTTATACATCTCGGCCTCATGTAGAGGGTGTGCCCGTGTCTAAAGTCTTCGTCGACTGTGGGGCAACGGTCAACATTCTTCCCTATTCTCTGATGAGGAAGCTGGACAAATCAAAAGAGGACCTCATCCCCAGCGACGTGGTCATGAGCAGCTTCGTTGGCGATAAGTCCAAGACCATCGGGGTATTGCCGTTAAAAATTACCGTGGCTGACCAGGACAAGAGTCGCGACCTTCTACGTGGTCGAGTCCAGCGTCGACTACAATATATTGCTCGGCCGGGATTGGATCCACCAATCTGGGTGTATACCGTCTTCCCTCTTCCAACTGTTTTTCTTTTGGGACGGCCAGAAGGTGTCTATACACCCAGTCGACTAAAAGCCTTTCGAGGCCAACACCGTACAAGCTCGGATTTACGACGACGACGTTGGATGGGTTGTCCTCACCGGCCATGATGTAAGCGGCTGACCAACTAGAACGAAGGCCCAGAAAGTGCTGGAGTTAGGCGCCGAGAATGTCCGATAGGATTCGGCGCGCGAAGTATTGATCGATCTTACCAGCCTTTAGATGACAGACAAAGCCACTAAGGAAGAAGGAGCAGCGGCCGTGATTGACTTACTAGGGAGACTGCTGGAACATTGGGCAGAGGAATCCTTACGGCCAAACTCACCAATCAACCTGATCGAATTCCTCCACGAATCAGACGAGACGGACGCTTTGAATTTTGACGACCTGGAAAAAGCGCCCGCCGAGATGGAGGATGACTACCCTGAAGTTCAGGACCCTTTATTAGAAATAAATGTACGGTCGAAGGCCGAACCACGACCTCTTTTTGTAAGCCAGCTTTTGGATCCTAAGTTAGCGGCCGAGGTTATCGGCCTGCTCCATGAATATAAGGATTGTTTTGCTTAGGATTATCATGAGATGCCTGGATTACCAAGAAGTTTGGTCGAGCACGAATTAAAAATCAAGGAGGGGTTCAGGCCTTTCCAGGCAGCCGCCAAGGCGTTTTTCGACCGATGTCAGCTTAGAGTCAAGGAGGAAATTGAACAGCTCCTTAAAGCCGGCTCATCTGGGACGGCCCGGACGTTGAGTGGTTGGCAAACATTGTACCAGTTTTAAAGAGGACTGGGGCTTTGAGGGTTTGCACCGATTACAGAAATCTGAATCTAGCCATCCCCAAGGACGAATACCCGATGCCTATGTCAGACCTCCTGGTAGACGGAGCCGCAAAGCACGAACTCTTGTCTTTCATGGACGGCCATGCTGGTTACAACCAAATTTTCGTAGCCGAGGAGGATGTCCACAAAACGGCGTCAGATGTCCAGGAGCAATCGAAACCTATGAGTGGGTAGTCATGCCGTTCGGCCTAAAGAATGCTGGTGTGACATACCAATGAGCTATGAACCTTATTTTCCACGACCTTATAGGCCGGACCGTTGAAGTCTACATCGACGACGTGGTTGTGAAGTCCCCATCCAAAGCCGACCACGTAGGACATCTCGACAGGCTTTTAACCGAATGCGAGCGCACGGCCAAAAGATGAACCCTAAGAAATGTGCTTTCGGCGTCACCGCCAGGAACTTCCTCGGTTTCTTGGTTCACCAACGAGGAATAGAGGTAGACAAAAATAAAGCTACGGCCATTATGGCGGCCCCTCCGCCAAGGACCAAGAAGGAAGGAGCTCCAGTCCTTCCTCGGCAAGGTCAACTTTTTAAGGCGGTTCATATCCAATCTAGCAGGGAAAATCCGGCCGTTGACTCCTCTGCTAAGCTGAAAGACACGGAACGGTTCATATGGGGAGCAGAACACCAAGCGGCCCTCGATGACATCAAGAAATATTTATCTCAGCCCCCGGTCCTTAAGCCGCCAAAAGAGGGAAACCCTTGAGGCTTTACATTTCGGCTTCAGAGGGCTCTATCGGCTGTTTGTTGGCTCAAAACAACGAATCTGAACGAGAACAAGCAGTGCACTACCTAAGCCGCACCCTTAACTTGGCCGAGCTAAACTATTCGCCGATCGAGAAATTATGCTTGGTGCTTTATTTCGCGGCTACTAAGTTGCGCCATTACATGCTCCCTTCGGTCGTTCAGATCATCTCCAAGACCGATCTCATCAAATATATGCTCACTTGGCCGATCATACGCGGCCGAATTGGAAAGTGGACGATGGCATTGTCCGAGTTCACCTTCCAATATGTGGCTCAGAAGTCGGTCAAGGGTCAGGGATTGGCCGATTTTTTGGCTCATCACCCGACTCAGGGGCAGGAAGAAGAGTTGGAGGTCGAGATCGGCATGGCCCGCATGGAAAAGAACTCCTGGACCATGTACTTCCACTGCTCCAGGTCCGAGGCCAGGTCAGGGGCCGAGTCGTGATCGAATTCCCGCAGTGGCAAAGGTGGCAATTCGCATTCCAACTCGATTTCAAATGCACCAATAATTAGGCTGAATACGAAGCGCTCATCATCGATCTCGAAATCCTGAAAGAAATGAAGGCGACTCGTGTTTTGGTCTACAGTGATTCTCAGCTGGTAATTAACCACCAACCGGGGAATACCAGTGCAGGAGTGAGAATCTAACCATGTATTATGTAACGGCCCTCAATATGGCTGACGCATTTTCCAGGATCTCCTTTGTTCATGTACCGCGCGAAAACCATGAGGCTAATGAGATGGCCCAGGTAGCGTCAGGCGTAAACATCCCGGACAGCGACCTCGATCGCGTACAAGAATCGAGAGGCGTACCCTGCCAGCTTTGACCGATGACAACGCAAGTATCTTCTGCGGAGATTACCGACGAGGTCAACACGGCCGCAGCCGACCGGCGCTACAACAATTGACAACTTGAAAGGAAACTAAGAGAATTTGAGGGAGAGAAGGGACGGGAACTCTAGAGAAGTGTTTGAGAGCTCCCCCCCTTGGGGTGTGATTTGAAGCTTGAAGGCTTCTCTATTTATAGGGCTAAGAGGGAGGAACATCATGATGAAATTCAACACCACCATTCCTTCTTTAATACAACCCATAACTCACACTTCATCTTGTCTATGTTAGTGTGGTTGGAATCAACTCCATCCCATACTTCTTTTGCTGCAACTCAAGCTTTCTTCACATGGGTTCAAAGTTGATAAGTTGTGGCTGCCTTTTGCTGCCAACCCATGTGGTCTTCTTTTGGTTGTTGAACAAAAACGAGTTTTCTGAACCAGTCTTGGTGTAGGAAGGCCTGAGGTTTCACCATGTATCCAATGGGGCTCAAATGTGGATATGTTATAGTAGACACCCATTGGAACAACTTCTATGAAGAAAGTATTCCTATCGGAGCAGTAGAAGTGTACGTTTTGGCCACTGAAAGTTGGTTGCCGAACAGAGACTGGAATTGACTTCATTTCATTTATGCTTTACATGCATGCACATGCTTTCTCTTTAATAGCTCCATCATGTACCAACTTGCTCCTTTAGAATTTCATAGCTGTAATGCCTCCCTACTTCACTCATTATGTTGGGTACAAAGTCAGTTATAGTTGGGGTGAGGCACATGGCTAAAAGGAGGCATATGGCAAAAAGCTGGCAGCTGCAAATCCTCCTGAGCAAGGTTGAGTGTTGAACGGGCTAAGCACTCCACATATGTCCAATTGGGTTAAACTTTGGATATGTTGTACTAGACACCCATTGGAACACGTTTCATGAAGATCATCACCTCATTCGAGCCCCATAACATGCTCATCCAAGGCCAAGAAGTTGACCTACGAAACTGGGCTGGCAAGGAATTGTAGCCAAAATGAGTTTGTCTTTAAGCTCTTCTTCCATTCACCCAAATTAGGCCTTAACATGCATGGATTGCATCATTTCCTATCCGAAGTCATCATTGTTACCAAAAGCTCAATGAATTGAAAGATAAACACAAAAAGGATTAAAAGCACAAGTTTAACTCAAAAACATAACCAAATCATAAGCTAGAAGGGTACAAAATAATATATAAAGATGCACCGATCAAATACCCCCAAACCTTGATTTTGCTAGTCCTCGAGCAAAACAACGGAAAACAAAGATAAAATAAAATAAGAAGTTAATTAGACCACTTTCGTAGGTAACTCGATTGCATTGAGCGTATGCAACAAGCCTTTAAACCTCTAGGTATCCCTAGTAGGAGGAGTTGTGTCTCCTGAGGGTTTAACAAATTACGATACCCACAAACGTTTTACTAACTCTATAAAACAAAGTAATTAGAAAACTTTAAAAAAAAAATGTTAGTCCTTAAGCAAAATAAAAGAAACACAAAAACAAAAACAAAAACAAAAAAAGTAAAAATAAAACTCAAAACAATCTTTCCGAACATTTTCTGAAGAAAAATGACTCATGCACATGACTCAAAAGTTAAAAGCTCAATTTTAGACATTATTTACAAGGCGGCAAAGTTCAAAACACAACATGCTCAAAGTGTAGTAGTGTGATAGCCAAATGCAACAAATTCCCCAATCTTAGTTTTCACACAATTTCAAAAATCATACCAAACACAAATGCAACGTCAAATCTCACCAAAGTTGTCCTCTCACAAATGAATCACTTAGAAGAGGGCTACAATGCAACACTCAGTTATAAACATGAGATTAGAGTTAAATCATAAGGGACTTAACTCAAAAATAGGAAGATGAAGAACTTGCATTAATATGATCTCAAGAAGGATGTCAAACACTTAAAAGTAAGAAAATGCATGCAATTCAACCATATGACATTTAAGATCAATTTAGGTCTTTATTATAGGTTGTAATTGGGCCAAGGGTGTAAGGTGAGTGAGAAATGAAAGGTATGGATAATACAAAGTCCAAGGAACTCGTAATGTAAGAGCATAAAATAATTGTTTACAAGACTCTGAATCATCCCGATTAGATTTTTTTCTTTTACTTGATCACACTATGCCAAAATTGACTTTTCGCGTCGGGGAAATACCGTCGCTAAAGGTACCCAACAACCGATGTATTGGGAACCGATGCAAAAGATATAGTGATACGCTTCGGATATTCCCCGTCGCTAAAGATGTGTTACGACTTCGCTCTTCCATAATCGCCGATGCATAAGGTGTTATCATATGCCAAAAAGAGCGTTGACCTCCGATGCCTAAACCTTTAATAGCATCAGGGAATATATCAACGCTGATGCTAAAATACTCATTATAGCATCAAGGGTTTTGATTATACTGAAGCGTGTTCTAACTTACCACTTTAGAAAAGATGCCACTACTGTTGCAAATTATGGCCTACGCCTTCGTTTTTTGTATTTATGCGGATGTGGAAAGCCTACAAATGGTTTGACTTTCTACAAATATTATTGACCCTTAGTTTTTTTTTTACTTTTCAACACCAATTTTAACTAGAAAAACAACCATAATAGTTTATACCATAAAACTTGAAGATTCAAAAGTAATTACATTGTTTACCAATCTTGATTCCTACTATATCCATACAAAATACCACATCCATAGCATTAACCTATAATTACAAAATTTGTACTTGTACTTGGTCTCCACATTCAGCTGTAAACTTGTACTGAGTCTCCACATTCACGATTTGTACTTGGTCTCCACATTCAGTTGTCAATTTGTCCTGAGTTCTGCATTTTTGGAAATACAAAAAGAAACTGGGAGCAAGTAACAGGAATTTGAACAAACTTAATACCAACTTGCTCATGATGCCATTGCCAAAGTGCATTTCAAAAGAACTCCAGACAAAGATAACATGGTGAAGAAAACGTATTGATAACAAGATTTAGCATGACAATAAAAATTTGACAATAATGAATTGCACCTGATAATAAAGAAGTTCAAAACAAAATAACTTACATTTCTTTTGAATTTGCAGCGTTAGAGCGACAAAGGATCCATTTCTTATTATATATTGGGTTGATGCACATTATGGAAGGCATTACAAAGGCTCTGTAAACAACAACAGTAAAATATTAAACAAGATTACAAAAGCTATGAACCAGGTGGTGAAGTTCATGGAAATTGGGTGAGTAGCTCTGTGCTAACTATGATGAACTTATTCCAATTCATAACTCATTAAACTAATTATTATCATAAACTCTGCGGCCAGGTCCAGCATGAGATTGGGACCGCTCACATAGCAATGAATATGTAGGCACATTTCATCATTCACCTGTTTCCATTCTGCAACCACGTCATCCTTGCTGTACCATCCTTTTAACTGCAACAAGGATCAAAATCGCAATCGTAAACACCAAATGGACTATCAGATGCAACCAATCACATTGAAACTTCTTCAATCCTAGCATAAAATAAAATAGAAAACAGACCTGATTGAGATTGATGACATTGGAAATCGTTAAGGTCAGGTTAGCTGTGAAGTCACAATGTGATAGGATGTATGTTCTTGGGATGATTCCTACATAATTATTGAACTCTTCTCCTATAAATTCAACTTTGAGCTTTGAAGCGTTGAATGTTGCTGGACCCAAAAGACTAACAGCCTGCAAACAAGAATATAAAATGTTCATTTGGCATTTCATGAACTCCAATGTCAAAAGTGAGAGGATGCAGAACAAGCTAAGATGTCATGCGTAACATAAGTATTCAACAATCACACGGTTGAGATCTTATAATATATCCTAAAATGTCATGTGAAGTTTCCCATTGTTCTGAGAAATCAACGACCCTAGCAGAGCAGGTATACTCAAAATCATAGAGAGAACTTTCTACAACAGAGAGGCATTTTCTACAAATTACAACCCAACTCAATGGAAAGATGCCATATGGGGCTGCTGGAACTCAAAAAGTCTATGAACTTCTCATGAGAATGACTGCATTGAACCAAAACATCATTTTTTAAAATATAACAAAATGCTGGTGGCTAAAAGCAACTCCTTGGCTAGGACATAACTCACTTGATTAAATTATCTAAAATTTCAAAATTTTAAACAATCCCTTAACAGATAATGAAGAAGATTAGTATTATCATCTAATCATAGTCCTAGTTCTAAGGTTAATGCTTTACCATTTCTAACTTATCTGCCACCATATGAAAAAAAGAACAAGAAAAGAAAACCAATCTGTCACATGAGCAGAATATTTTGCCGACTGAGATGTGGCAAACTTGCACGCATTAGTTTGATGTTGCTCGTTGTTGCATCTCAAGATTAGAGCTGAGCATTTTCAACTTGGAAAAACTATAAGAAAATTGAATTTCTAAGTTTGTTGCTGCAATAAATTACTAATTCACTACAATTTTAAGCTTAACTTTTTATTTTTCAATTTCAATTTTCTGCAAGTTACTATCTAGAATAAGGCAGCAGTAGCAATCTGACCTCTAAGAATGAGGCAAATATTTCCCATCAAATACTAGGGCTACCCGGTCCTTGCCATCCACACCTTTAACTTTGTCGATTGAACACTAGAATGATCAGTTAAAGAAACAAACAACCAAAATAGATTTTTATAGCCAGGTATATTGGTTAAAACATGTCATATACAAATTTCACAACAGTTTTTGCAACCAGCTCAACAAAGTTCATCAAAAAACCAGTATGTCAAAAACTTTATTGTAATTCTATATAGCATTTTGAATCAAGACACAAAGACACAAAATGAAACTTACATGCCATCACCAAATTCCTCGTTGATAATCTCCTTGGTGCTTTCACCAAAATGCATAACTCTTCATTCAACCTCCAGAATTGAAAATCAGCAAATTGAAGGCATACCAACTAGAAGGATAATTCATAACTTCCAAGGAACAATATCAGTTTTGCATTGAATTTCAATATCATCATTGTTTCATATATTTTATCAATATTTTCATTATTACACATCTCTTACATTCCAATTGGATTCATGATACTGTGGAACTCAAACCATTTGAGACAGTCAGGAAAAGAAATGCTGGAAAAAAGTTGGGTTCCATAGTAATCTTCTTGTAGCCTCAATCACATCCAATTTAACACAAGAAAACAAGATCCACGTACCATCAATATACCAATATGACAAATCCATAGATACCTTCATCATAGTCTTTAAGTCGTAAATCAATGCTTACAAACAATTAACAATATGGTCTATATATTATATATGTATAACCCAAATAAACCCATTTGATTATCAGAAGTTAGAACCTTAACTCATGAAAAATTGACTATAACACAAATGCAAAAGCCATATGAAAACATATCAAACACACAGCAAGGGCAAAGAGAAAAATCTCATCTCATCTTGCGGAGGACGTTGGACATCTCTTCTTCTTAGCTCTCTTGTGGGTACCCAACTTCCTCTTGGCCACTAATACAATCCCTCGAAAAATAGAAAGTAATTCACAACACAGAGAACATGAGCAATCTCAGATCCCTAAAACAGATAGAGCAATTAAAACACAAAAGCAAGCACGTACCGGTAAAGGATTGGAGTTACGAACCCTAGCTGAAGAAGAAGCGTCGAGAGGAGCGAAGGAGACGCTGAAGAGCACAGATCTGAAAACAAAGAGGAGGGGGCAGAGTGACTGCCCGTGACCGGATGAGAGAGTGATGAGAGAGTGCCGGTGACTGGGTATAGCGAGAGAGGGTATAGGGTGAATAGGGGTATCACGAGAGAGAAGAGAAGGAGTTTGAAGGTGAGAATATGGGAGCTCAGTCATTATCGTCTCTGTGGGTATCGAGAGAGAGAAGAGGGAAATTTTTTGAGAGAAGGGGGAATCTGAAATTTTCACAAAGGACCGAAATTTTTTTGGGGAAAAAACACTGTAGCGGTCAACTATAGGCTTTTGGCATCGGAGCCAAATTGACGCTTAAATTTATTTTTCGCCCAACAATTTTACGCATCGATATATTCAATCACCGATGCTAAATATAATCAATGACATCAGTAGGAAAAACCAAATATTTGTGCTGATGCCTTTATATACTTTTAGTCCTATTATTTATAAAATCGATGCCTAATATACTAAAAGCATCGGTTTTTCATTTCACCGATGCCTATGTGGTGTTGCGTAAAGTGAAATTTGGCATAGTGTCAAAACTCCTTATACCTTCATTTACAATGGTACATATTCCTTTCCAAACACCAACTTATTTTGAAGGCCCAAAAATGAATTTTCAATCAACTACCACATAATTACAACTTTTTTTTTTCTTTTCTTTCACCAATTGAGTGAAGTTCTCTTCTTTTTTTTTCTTTTTTTTTTGGATGTAATATCCCTTCCCAAACTTAGCATGAAAAACACATCCGAATTAGAGCTAATGAGTTCCTTAGAAAGGTAAATATTTGTTTTTCGGGCTAAGGCGAGGAAATATAATTGGTAAAATGAAAGAAAAGGTTTACTTGTAGGCTCAAAATGGTTAACAATGGAAAATCATGCTTAAGCATGCATAAGGTTAGCTTGAAAGGCACAAACTATCCAAAGAGGGCCTTAATATCACTTCTTAAATGTCATGAAATCAAATTGCATAAGAATGAATGACTTTTAAGTGTTCAACCAAATCAATGAATAATGAGATCAAACAACAACTTTGATGACAAGAAAATAAGAGTATGTGTATAACACTCATGAAATGAAGCACAAGGCTCAAAAGCTCACATTATATGGTTATATAAGTCTAATTTATGCTTGATACAATTCTTTGGGTCATGCAAATCCTTTAACTGGAGAATTATGAAACAAATGGCAAGTGCAAAGAAGTTTTCAAACATATCATGCTAGAACGATGCCAAATTATTTTGTTTATTTTTTATTTTTTACAATAAAAATTTACAAGGAAAAAAAAATAAAATAAAACAAAACAAGTGTTCGGAAAGTGACTCAAAACAAAACAAGTCTCAAAATATAAAAAAAAGAAAAACAAGCAAGAAATAAATTCAATTTTTTTTTTTAAAGAAAAACCAAATTTACTTGGTAAACTCCAATACCCCCAAACCTAGAAATGAACATTGTCCTCAATGTTTGAAAATTAGGAACAAGCAATGTCATAACAAAAAATGAAAGGTACTAAAGTAAATATAAACCACAAAAAACACAAGAATTAAAATACAAAAATAAAATAATTATAAAGTAAAAATTACAAAACAAACAAACAAATATAAAAACAAAACAAAACAGTAAAATACTCAAAACAGTAAGCCCTAAAAAGGACGGTCTTATGCAAACTAAAACCCAAACGATTGAAAGCCCAACGCAAAAGAAGTTAACCCACTTTGAAACCTAAACAACGGTAAAAACCCGACCCACAAAGAAATCCGAAGCCCACACGTTTAAAATTTTTTTATTTTTTTATTTTTGAATTTTTTATTTTTTATTTAAGATGACACGTGAATTGGGAGCGCAAAGGCGGATTTTTGAAAAGAGAGAATGTGGTCCCTGATGTCTCGGCCCCTGTGAGTCACGGGCAACAAAGTGAGGGACGTGTCACAGCAGAGGCCCCTCACACATTCCCAAGCCAGAATTATTGGCCTCTTGGGTGAAGCGGGACGACTTTTTCACTTTGAAGGTGGTGAAAGGTGAAAATGCAATTAAGGGGGGGGGGGGGTTAGGGAATGGGTGCGGCGACAAATAGAGATAAGCCGTAAGGGCCGCGCAAAACACAGAAGCGCAATGGCTAGGGTTAAGCAGAAACTAAGTCTATAAAAGAGAGAAGAGAAATAGGGGGGAAAACACACAACTCAGAAACACACAAAAGAGAAAAGAAAGAAGAAAAGAAAGTGAGAAATCAAATGGCCTCTTCCTACCCATTTTCGTTGGATCTCAACCTAGCTCCACCGACTTAGACACGAGGCCAAGCAGCGGCACCAGGTATGGATGCCCTACTTTGCCTCCGCACGGGGCCTGTGACAGGAGCTGACTCATACTCCTGGACAACGATGTTGCCATTGGAGTGGGCAGAAATTTAGTGACTCCTAAAGATATACGTGTGTTTGGGACAAGGGATGACAATCGGGTTGCGAGTGATGCCATGGCACTGAGCGTGCAGAGAGTCAGCATGTGTCGCAAGTTTGGGTCATCGCCTACTTGCGAAGTCCCATGAGGTAGAGGTGCTGAAAGGTCAGTTGGCGGCGGAGCGAAGTATGGTTGAAGAGTGTCAGACTGCTATAAAAAGCTTGAAAAGGGAGAGGGCAAGGATAGTGGAGGTGAATCGACACCAGCTAGAAGTCCTGCGGGACGAGAATAAAAACCTATCAAAGATGGTAGAGTTGTATTCTCGCGACATGCGAAAGCAGCTGGAGGACCTAGACCGACCAGGTAAACGCAAGCAAGTAGATCGCGAGAGTAATTACGCTCAAGCTAAGATTGCGATCTTTGGGAGCTCAAATGGTGAGCCCCAAGAGGCTGTGCAAGAAGCCCAGGAAGAGGACAGCCAGAGGGCCAAACTCAAAGCTCCAATGGTCGAGACACCGAGCACTGTGAAGAAATGATTTCTACTGCTAATTGTTGTTTTTATTTGTTTTTTGTTGTTTTTGTTTTTTGGTTATTTTGTTTCGGAAATAAAATAGTAAAGTTGCAGCAGGAAAAAAAAAAACGGAAAAGAAATCGCACTTCCCAAACTTAAATCAAACGAAGACGACAAACGGAAAAAGAAAGCACAGTTCCCTAACTAAAATAAAATAAAGATGATAGCCAAAAGGGAAAAGCAAAAAAACACAAAGCTCTAGAAAATGAAAGTAACGGGCAAAACCATAAAACACCAGAAAAACACGGAAAAAAGAAAAGTAAAGTGAAAGTAAAGGTGCTCCCCCTTGAAGCGATTAGGTCCAGACATACCCGGGAAATCCGAAATGGTGTTGGCTCTCTCTCATCAGCATATGTCTATTTAAACCACGCCTCTGCAAGCGGATGATACCCAGCATTTCTTCCTGCAAACTCAAGGAAAAACATCAAAAAATCCAGAAACAAAAAAAATGGCATCCTCATGCACTCACCTTGATGATCTCAACCTTGAGCTCTCCAACCCCTGTCTTCCCAAACTCTTCATATCATCACGGCACGGCCTCAAACTTTGCTGAGGCAATACCGAACTTTTCTGAGGCAATGCCGAACAGAGCAGTGTTGCCTGGGTGGCATGATTGGCAGTATACTCACACCGGCAGGATCACCTGCATGTGGCACGTAGGTCTAACAAGATGGCGGTGGATGAGTCCCACTCTTTATCCGTGCTCCATGCGGTCTCGGCTACCAATTTGGGCATGCGATTACTGGCGAAATGCTGAGCGAGGAAGTGGCTTCCTTGAAGGCTATGGTGGCGGACTCCAGAAGCGGCTCTCCTGTGCCAATCAGCATGTGGAAGCACTGGAGAGAAAGAATGAGGACCATGTAGAGCGCTGCAGATTTTACAAGTGCGAGAAAATAGAGGCAAGCCATGATGATGATGAAGATGAGAAGATGATAATGATGATGATGATGATGTTGTTGTTGTTGTTTTTGTTTTTTTATTAAATTTACTTTTTTACTTTTTTTTTTTTTTTTTTTTTGTTTGTAAAGCGGAGGTTGAAGTGAAATAAAAATGCGTTTTTAACACTTAGAAATAAACTAACTAACCATACCACGTAAATAAATACATAAACTAACTTAACAAAACAAAAACAAAAACTATACAGAAAAGAAAACAAAGAAAGTAATTAAAAAAAAACTTAATTTAAAAACACACGAATATATAAGCAACTCACGGATGATCAGTTAAGGGCCTCAGAAAACACAGCCAGGGATCGGGAAGGTTGGAGGGGTCACAATGGTCCCGCTTAAAACCCAAACTTCTTAGACACCGAAAGTCACTGGTATTGACGGAAGTGCTCATCTGGAGTTACCATAAGTCAGCTCATATGAAAAATCTTTTTTTTTTTTAAATTTTTTAAATTTTTTAATTTTTTTAAATTTTTTAAAGAAACAGAAATTCAAAATAATAACAAGTAAAGAGAAAGGATTGAAATGCTCCCCCTTGAAGCGATTAGGTCGAGCATGGATGCACTTGGAGGTCGCGACTTCTCCCACTGCTCCACACTTCCCATTCATATGATTGAGGTTGTCATCTCTCTCCATTTTTATTAAGCTGTCATAAATTGCTAAAACCAACACCCAAACTTGAAATGGAATTTAAAAGGATTAGGAATGAACAATAGAGAACTAAGTAGACTTTAAACATTATAAAGAAAAATAAATAAAAAGTAGGAAAACCAAATAGAATCAAGCAATGTTACTGATATCCCGGCAACGGCGCCAAAACTTGTTGCTTCAATTCAGCTGCACCAAAATGGATTTAGCTGCATCCTCAACTTGTGATACTCGCAAGTGCACGAGCCGTTTGGTAGTATAGCATATGTAAGTGCGAGGTCGATCCCACGAGGATTGGTGATTGAATGATCCAATTTGTTTCCCCTACACAAAATAGAAATGAAAAATAAAATAAATAAAACAAGAAAAAAAAGAAATAACTCAAGCAAATAAGTTCCCAAGTTCAATTAGATTAACGGATTGATTCTAGCTAAAGTATGATTAAGCCATGGTGTTTGGTCATAACCTTGTGTTCTTAATTCCCTAATTTGATCATTTGTTGTCTAACCTAAAATTAAGCATTAGGAACCCATTAAGCATAGAAGAACAATTTAAACAACCAAGCATGTATCTAATCCCTGTTGTCGAATGTCCATACATACTCTTCCTATTCATAGTTCAATTGAATTAAAGCATGGTGTATACTCTTACTTCAAACCAAGATAGCTAACATGCAAGCCTAAATGGTGATCAATCGTTCAAACTAGCATATTAACTTATAAGCATAATGAATAAGAACAAAAACCATAATTGAAACTTGGAAACTAATTAAACTTGAATACTTAAGAAAGAATGTACATTACAAATAAAAGTAAAGTGGAACTAAGAAAACTTGAAGGAAAATTCAGTAAAATCATTTTATTACAACAATTGACAACTTGAAAGGAAACTAAGAGAATTTGAGGGAGAGAAGGGAAGGGAGCTCTAGAGAAGTGTTTGAGAGCTCCCCCCTTGGGGTGTGATTTGAAGCTTGAAGGCTTCTCTATTTATAGGGCTAAGAGGGAGGAACATCATGATGAAATTCAACACCACCATTCCTTCTTTAATACAACCCATAACTCACACTTCATCTTGTCTATGTTAGTGTGGTTGGAATCAACTCCATCCCATACTTCTTTTGCTGCAACTCAAGCTTTCTTCACATGGGTTCAAAGTTGATAAGTTGTGGCTGCCTTTTGCTGCCAACCCATGTGGTCTTCTTTTGGTTGTTGAACAAAAACGAGTTTTCTGAACCAGTCTTGGTGTAGGAAGGCCTGAGGTTTCAACATGTATCCAATGGGGCTCAAATTTGGATATGTTATAGTAGACACCCATTGGAACAACTTCTATGAAGAAAGTATTCCCATCGGAGCAGTAGAAGTGTACGTTTTGGCCACTGAAAGTTGGCTGCCGAACAGAGACTGGAATTGACTTCATTTCATTTATGCTTTACATGCATGCACATGCTTTCTCTTTAATAACTCCATCATGTACCAACTTGCTCCTTTAGAATTTCATAGCTGGAATGCCTCCCTACTTCACTCATTATGTTGGGTACAAAGTCAGTTATAGTTGGGGTGAGGCACATGGCTAAAAGGAGGCATATGGCAAAAAGCTGGCAGCTGCAAATCCTCCTGAGCAAGGTTGAGTGTTGGACGGGCTAAGCACTCCACATATGTCCAATTGGGCTAAAATTTGGATATGTTGTACTAGACACCCATTGGAACAAGTTTCATGAAGAACATCACCTCATTCGAGCCCCATAACATGCTCATCCAAGGCCAAGAAGTTGACCTACGAAACTGGGCTGGCAAGGAATTGTAGCCAAAATGAGTTTGTCTTTAAGCTCTTCTTCCATTCACCCAAATTAGGCCTTAACATGCATGGATTGCATCATTTCCTATCCAAAGTCATCATTGTTACCTAAAGCTCAATGAATTGAAAGATAAACACAAAAAGGATTAAAAGCATAAGTTTAACTCAAAAACATAACCAAATCATAAGCTAGAAGGGTACAAAATAATATATAAAGATGCACCGATCAACTACCCACTTGCTCTAACCAGGCTCCACCATGCAGATTTTCAGCCTCGATTACTCCTCCAAGAACTCTTCCTATAAATACAAGGCTCAAGCTACATTCAAAGGGTTCAAACACCAAACAAAAGCCTCCCACGGAGCAAATTATATTTTCCTGTAATGCACTTTCAATATCTTTACTTGCTTTCCTAGGAGTAGTGTTAGACTAAGGAAAATCCATTCATCAATATATCATACGACCCTTGATTTTCAAGGCGCCGGAGCACCATCTTTGTTACTATTTCATTCACCCCATATATCATACGACCGTCGCTCCCTGAGCAGCGCGCGAAGCACCGCCCAAAACCCACCACCAATACCACTACTAAACGGCCTTGTAGCTCAGGCCGTGAACCTAACAGCCGATATTAGTTCCTCTCTCGGCTACAATCGTTTGATTAGAAGTCAAGTCCAAACAGGCGCACCACTTAACCATTTCTATCCAAACCACATCTCGACGCACGGTAGACCGTGCTGGCACGCCCGCGCACAACCGCACCGCATCCAAAAGCAGGAAGCCACGTGTTAACGCACATCCCCTCGGCCCGGATCACCAGGCCTTGAGATTTGCACAGCCAACACTTGTAAAGATACAAGATTTTTTATATTTGAAGAATAACCTTCAGGGACCTTCATACCATAGAAAGAATTGAAAACCGCTCTCTTCTCTACTCTTGACAAATTCCAAGGCCCTGGAGGCAAACGAGTACGTCTTTCTCCATACTCGGGTTGCAAATCAGTTTGACCCCCATGTTCAATAAATCTAACCGAGCAGCAATCCCATCTTTATTTTTTCCAGGGATCTCCAGCAATGTACCAATGATACTATCACAGACATTCTTCTCAATGTGCATAACATCTAGGGCATGCCTCACTGGAAGGTATTTCCAAATCTCGAGATCAAAGAATTTTGACTTCTTCTTCCAACAAACTCTGTCACCATCATTTTCACCTCCACCTCCCCCTTTTTCGAGTCCCATATGTAATTAATATCTTGAACCATATGCAGCACTTCTTCTCCAGTTAATGGCTCGAGAGGCGTGCCATATTCAGGTTTCCCATTAAAGCTGCACGTTGCCTCCTATATGGATGATTAATTGGTAACCATTTTCTATGCCCAATGTAACAAATTTGTGGCCATTTTTCAACCTTGACTAGGTGTATCATCGCCGCATATTGGACAAGCTTTATATCCTTTAACAACACAACAAAATAAGTTTCCATAGGTGGGGAAATCATTAATTGTGCAGTAATGCAGCTCTAAGTGTAAAGTATTCTCCTATATGTGCATCATACACTCCTCTAATCCCATCCCACAAAGATTTTAAATCATCAATCTAAGGCTCCAAGTAGACGTCTATATCATTTTCGGGTTGTTTAGGACCTGAAATCAATAAAGTCAACATCATGAACTTTCGTTTCATGCACAACCATGGTGGGAGATTATATGTAACTAAGATGACTGGCCAGCAACTATATCTACTACTTAGAGAACTGTGGGGATTGAATCCATCAGATGAAAGAGCCAATCTCAAGTTTCTCGGCTCATTACCAAACTCGGGCCATTTATCATCAACAAGTTTCCAAGACGGGGAATCCCCCGAATGAGACATCTGACCATCAATTGATTTTCTAGCAGCATGCCAAGTCAAACTCTTAGCTGTCTCATGTGATTGAAACATCCTTTTAAACCTTGGAATTGGAGGAAAATACCACACCACCTTCGCTGGCACACCCTCTTTCAAGATTGAATCTTTGCCTTCCTTCCACCTTGAGATACCACAAGTAGGACAATTAGTTGAATCTTCATACTCCTTCCTATACCCTCTCACCATATTATGATGTTACCCAATTTTCGGGCACGGTCCGAAATCAATATGTGTAAGAAATTTTAAAATTGAAGTTCAAAGGCAGTTTGGTCCTTCAATGGAGTGGTTGGTGTATTGCATAGTTCTAGCGATTGGATTTCACTCAAAACTCACCAAATGACACCTCCCACCATATTATGATATTACCCAAGTTTTGGGCTCAAATCGAAATCAATAGGTGTAAGAAATTGGACAATTCAAGTACAAAGGTAGTTCATTTCTTCAAAGGAGTGGTTGGTGTATTGCATACTTCTAGCGATTGGATTTCATACAAAACTCACCAAATGACACCCCCCCACCATATTATGATGTTGCCCAAGGTTTGGGTTCTATCCGAAATCAATAGGTGTAAGAAATTGGACAATTCAAGTTCAAACGAAGTTCGTTGCTTCAATGGAGCAGTTAGTGTATTGCATAGTTCTAGCGATTGGATTTCACCCAAAACTCACCAAATGACTCCTCCCACCATTATATGATGTTGCCCAAGTTTTGGGCTCGTTCGAAATCAATAGGTGCATAAAATTGGACATTTCAAGTTCGAAGGCATTTCGTTCCTTCAATGGAGTGGTTGGTGTATTGCATAGTTCTAGCGATTGGATTTCACTCAAAACTCACCAAATAACTCATCCCACCATGTTATGATATTCCCCAAGTTTTGGGCCCAATCTGATATTGATTGGTCCGAGAAATTGGCCAATTCAGGTTCGTACGATTTTCATTCTAGAATGGTTTGGTTTTGCGTATTGCATAGTTTTCGCTGTTGGATTTCACTCAAAACTCACCAAATGACTCCTGCCACCATATTATGATATTCCGCAAATTTTGGGCTCAATCGGACATCGGTTGTTGGAAGAAATTCGACAATTTAGGTTCGTACGAAGTTCGTTCGGTAATGGAGGTTTGGGTATTGTGTAGTTTTAGCGATTGGATTTCACTCAAAACCCACCAAATGACTCCTTCCATCATATTATGATATTCCCAAAATTTTGGGCACAATCGACATCGATTGGTCCATGAAATTGGACAATTCAGGTTCGTCCAAAGTTCGTTAAATAATGGACTGGTTGGTGTATTGCATAGTTTTTGCGATTGGATTTCACTCAAAACTCTCCAAATGGCTCCTCCCACCATATTATGACGTTGCCCATGTTTTGGGCTCAACTCAATATCAATTGGAACAAGAAATTGGGCAATTCAGCTTCATACGAACTTTATTCTGTAACATAATGGTTGGCGTATTGCATAGTTTTAGCAATTGGATTTCACTCAAAACTCACCAAATGACTCCTCCCACCACATTATGATATTCCCCACTTTTTGGGCCCAATCAGATATTCATTGGTTCCGAGAAATTGGACAATTCAGGTTAGTACGATTTTCGTTCTGTAATGGACTAGTTTTGCTTAGTGCATAGTTTTAGCAGTTGGATTTCACTCAAAACTCCCCAAATGACTCCTCCCACCATATTTTTATGTTCCTCCAGCTTTGGGCTCAATCAGATGTTGATTGGTCCATGAAATTGGACAATTCAAGTTGAAAGGCATTTCGTTCCTTGAACGGAGTGGTTGGTGTATTACATAGTTCTAGCGATTGGATTTTACTCAAAACTCACCAAATGACACCTCCCACCATATTATGATGTCGCCCAAGTTTTGGGCTCGATACGAAATCAATAGGTGTTAGAAATTGGACAATTCAAGCTCAAAGGAGGTCGTTCCTTCAATGGAGTGGTTGGTGTATTGCATAGTTCTAGCGATTGGATTTCACTCAAAACTCTCCAAATGACACGTCCCACCATATTATGATGTTGCCCATGTTTTGGGCTGAAATCCGAAATCAAGAGGTGTAAGAAATTGGAAAATTCAAGTTCGTGCGAAGTTCATTCTCTAAATGGAGTGGTTGGTCTATTAAATAGTTTTAGAGATTGGATTTCACTCAAAACTCACCAAATGCCTCCTCCCACTATATTATGATATTCCGAAGTTTTGGGCCCAATCTGATATCAATTGGTCCGAGAAATTGGACAATTCAGGTTTCGTACGATTTTCGTTCTGTAATGGAGTGGTTGGTGTATTGCATAGTTTTAGCGATTGGATTTCACTCAAAACTCACCAAACGATTCATCCCACCATATTATGACGTTGCCCAAGCTTTGGGCTCAATCCGATATCGATTGGTCCAAGAAATTAGAAAATTCAAGTTCATCCGAAGTTCGTTATGCAATGGATTGTGTAGTTTTAGCGATTGGATTTCACTCAAAAATCACCAAATGACTCCTCCCGCCATATTATGACGTTGCCCAAGTTTTGGGCTCAATCGATATCGATTGGTCCAAAAAATTAGACAATTTAGGTTCGTACGATTTTCGTTCTGTAATGGAGTGGTTGGTGTATTGTATAGGTTTAGCGATTGGATTTCACTCAAAACTCACCAAATGACTCCTCCCACCATATTATGTTATTCCCCAAATTTTGGGCTCAATCCAACATAGATTGGTCCAAGAAATTAGACAATTTAGGTTCGTCCGAAGTTCATTCCGTAATGGACTGGTTGGAGTATTGCATAGTTTTAGCGATTTGATTTCACTCAAAACTCACCAAATGACTCCTCCTACCATATTATGACGTTGCCTAAGTTTTCGGCTGAACCCGTTATCAATTGGTCCAACAAATTGGAAAATTCAGGTTCGTACGAACTTCATTTTGTAATGGAGCGGTTGGCATATTGCATAGTTTTTGCAATTGGATTTCACTCAGAACTCACCAAATGACTCCTCCCACCATATTATGATGTTGCCCAAGTTTTAGGCTCAACCCGATATCGATGGGTCCAAGAAATTGGACAATTCAGGTTTGTACGAAGTTCATTTTGTAATGGAGTAGTTGGCGTATTGCATAGTTTTAACAATTGGATTTCACTCAAAACTCACCAAATGACTCCTCCCACCATATTATGATGCTTCCCAAGTTTGAGGCTCAATCCGATATCAATTGCTCCAAGAAATTGGACATTTCAGGTTCGTCCGAAGTTTATTCTGGAATGAACTGGTTGGTTTATTCCATAGTTTTTGTGATTGGATTTCACTCAAAAATCACCAAATGACTCCTCCCACCATATTATGATATTCCTCAAGTTTTGGGCCCAATCCGATATCGATTGGTCCGAGAAATTGGACAATTCAGCTTCGTACGATTTTCGTTATGTAATGGAGTGGTTGGTGTATTGCATAATTTTAGCAGTTGGATTTCACTCAAAACTCACCAAGTGTCCCCTCCCACCATATTATGATATTCCCCAAATTTTGGGCTCAATCGACATCGATTGGCCCAAGAAATTAGACAATTTAGGTTCGAACGATGTTCGTTCTGTAATGGAGTGGTTGGTGTATTGCAAAGTTTTAGCGATTGGATTTCACTCAAAACTCACCAAATGACTCCTCCCACCATAATATGACATTGCCCAAGTTTTGGGCTCAACCCGTTATCAATTGGTCCAGGAAATTGGACAATTCAGGTTCATACGAAGTCCGATGGTAATGGAGTGGTTGGTGTATTGCTTAGTTTTAGCAATTGTATTTCACTCAAAATTCAGCAAATGACTCCTTCCACCATATTATGATGTTTCCTAAGTTTTAGGCTTAACTCTATATTGATTGGTCCAAGAAATTGGACATTTCAAGTTGGTAGGAAGTTCATTTCTGGAATAGACTGGTTGGTGTATTGCATAGTTTTAACAATTGGATTTCACTCAAAACTCACCAAGTGTCCCCTCCCACCACATTATGTTGTTCCCAAGTTTTGGGCTCAATCTGATATCGATTGGTCCAAAAAATTCGACAATTTAGGTTCGAACGATTTTCGTTATGTAATGAAGTGGTTGGTGTGTTGCATAGTTTTAGCAATTGGATTTCACTCAAAACTCACCAAATGACTCCTCCCACAATATTACGATGTTCCCCAAGTTTTGGGGTCAATCTGATTTTGATTAGGCCAAGAAATTAGACAATTGAAGTTCGAACGATGTTCTTTCTATAATGGAGTGGTTGGTGTATTGCAAAGTTCTAGCGATTGAATTTCACTCAAAACTCGCCAACTGACTCCTCCCACCATATTATGATATTCCCCAAATTTTGGGCTCAATCGACATCAATTGGTCTAAGAAATTGGACAAGTCAAGTTCATCGAAGTTCATTCTGGAATGGAGTGGTTGGTGTATTGCATAGTTTTACCAATTGGATTTCACTCAAAACCCACCATATTATGATGTTCCCCAAGTTTTTGGCTCAATCCGATATCGATTGGTACAAGAAATTAGACAATTTAGGTTCGAACGATGTTCGTTTTGTAATGGAGTGGATGGTGTATTGCAAAGTTTTAGAGATTGGATGTCACTCAAAACTTATCAAATGACTCTTCCCACCATATTATGACGTTGCCCAAGTTTTAGGCTCAACCCTGATATTGCATGGGTCCAAGAAATTGGTCAATTCAGGTTTGTACGAAGTTCATTTTGTAATGGAGTAGTTGGCGTATTGCATAGTTTTAACAATTGGATTTCACTCAAAACTCACCAAATGACTCCTCCCACCATATTTTGTTGTTCCCCAAGTTTTGGGCTTAATCGAAATTGATTGGTCCAAGAAATTGGACAATTCAGGTTTAGACGATTTTCGTTTTGTAATGGAGTGGTTGGTGTCTTGCAAAGTTTTAGCAAATGGATTTCACTCAAAACTCACCAAATGACTCCGACCATATTATGATGTTCCCAAAGTTTTGGGATCAATCCGATATTAATTGGTCCAAGAAATTGGGCAATTAAGGTTCGTACGAATGTCGCACTGTAAATGGAGTGGTTGGCATATTCCATAGTTTTAGCAATTGGATTTCACTCAAAACTCACCAAATGACTCCTCCCACCATATTATGACGTTGCCCAAGTTTTGAGCTCAATGCAATATCGATTGGTCCAAGAAATTTGACAATTAAGGTTCGTACTATTTTTGTTCTGGAATGGAGTGGTTGGTGCATTGCATAGTTTTAGCAATTGGATTTCACTCAAAACTCACCACATTACTCCTCCCACCATATTATGATGTTCCCCAAGTTTTGGGGTCAATCCGATACCAATGGTTCAAGAAATTGGACAATTCAGGTTCATACGAAGGTTTACCAGTAAATGGAGTGGTTGGCGTATTCAGGAGTTTTAGCAATTGGACAATTCAGGTTCTTACTTAAATGGAGTGCTTGGTCAGTTGCATAGTTTTAGCGATTGGATTTCACTCAAAACACACCAAATGTCTCCTTCCGACCATATTATGACGTTCCTTAGTTTTGGATTCAATCCGAATATCGATTGGTCTAAGATATTGGTAATTCAGTTTTAATCGAAGTTCGTTCTGAAATGGAGTGGTTGGTGTATTGCATAGTTTTAGCTATTGAATTGACTCAAAACTCACCAAATGACTCCTCCCAAGAAATTGGACAATTCAGGTTCGTAAGATTTTCGTTATGTAATGGAGTAGTTGGCGTATTGCATTGTTTTAGCAATTGGATTTCACTCAAAACTCACCAAATGACTCCTCCCACCATATTATGATGTTGCCCAGGTTTTGGGCTCAATCCGATATCAATTGTTCCAACAAATTGGACAATTCAGGATTGTGCGAAGTTCGTTCTGGAACGGAGTGGTTGGTGTATTGCATAGTTTTAGAGTTTGAATTTCACTCAAAACACAACAAACGACCCATCCCACCATATTATGACGTTGCCCAATTTTTGGGCTCAAGCCGATATTGATTGGTCCAAGAAATTGGACAATACAGGTTCATACGATTTTCATTCTGTAATGGAGTGGTTGGCGTGTTGCATGGATTTAGCAATTGGATTTCACTCAAAACTCCCCAAATGACTCCTCTCACCATATTATGATGTTGCCCAGGTTTTGGGCTCAATCCGATATTGATTGTTCCAACAAATTGGACAATTGAGGTTCTTACGAAGTTCTTTCTGGAATGGAGTGGTTGGCGTATTGCATAGTTTTGGAAAATGGATTTCACTCAAAACTCACCAAATGAGTCCCACCATATTATGATGTTTCCCAAGTTTTGGGATCAATCCGATATCAATTGGTCCAAGAAATTGGACAATTTAGGTTTTAACGAAGGTCGCACTGTAAATGGAGTGGTTGGCGTATTCAATAGTTTTAGTAATTGGATTTCACTCAAAACTCACCAAATGACTCCTCCCGCCATATTATGTTGTTGCCCAAGTTTTGGGCTCAATCCAGATATCCATTGGTCCAGGAAATTGGACAATTTAGGTTTCGTACGAAGTTCGTACTATAAATGGAGTGGTTGGTCTATTGCATAGTTTTAGCAATTGGATTTCACTCAAAACTCACCAAATGACTCTTTCCACCATATTATGATGTTGCCTAGGTTTTGGGCTCAATCTTATATCTGATTGGTCCAACAAATTGGACAATTCAGGTCGTATGAAGTTCTTTCGGTCATGGAGTGGTTGGCGTACTGCATAGTTTCTGCAAATGGATTTCACTCAAAACTCACCAAATGACTCCCACCACATTATGATGTTCCCCAAGTTTTGGGCTCAATCCGATATCAATTGGTCCAAGAAATTGGACAATTCAGGTTGTACGAAGGTCGCACTGTAAATGGGTTTAGGAATTGGATTTCACTCTAAATGGAGTGGTTGGAGTATTCCATACTTTTAGCAATTGGATTTCACTCAAAACTCACCAAATGACTCCTCCCACCATATTATGACGTTGCCCAAGTTTTGAGCTCAATCCAATATAGATTGGTCCAAGAAATTGGAGAATTCAGGTTTGTACGATTTTCGTTTAGGAATGGAGGGGTTGGCGTGTTGCAGAGTTTTAGCAATTGGATTTGACTCAAAACTTTCCAAATGACTCCTCCCAGCATATTATGATGTTCCCCAAGTTTTGGGCTCAATCTGATATTGATTGGTCCCAGAAATTGGACAATTTAGGTTCAAACGATTTTCGTTCTGTAATGAAGTGGTTGGTGCATTGCATAGTTTTAGCAATTGGATTTCACTCAAAACTCACCACATGACTCCTCCCACCATATTATGATGTTCCCCAGGGTTTGGGGTTAATCCTATACCAATTGGTCCAAGAAATTGGATAATTCAGTTTTCGTACGAAGGTCGTGCAATAGGAATGGAGTGGTTGGCGTATTCAGTAGTTTTAGTAATTGGATTTCACTCAAAACTCACCAAATGACTCCTCCCACCATATTATGTTGTTTCCAAGTTTTGGGCTCAATCCGATATCGATTGGTCCAAGAAATTGGATAATTCAGGTTCGTACGAAGTTTATACTTTAAACAGAGTGATTGGTCTATTGCATAGTTTTAGCGATTGGATTTCACTCAAAACACACCAAGTGTCTCCTTCGAACATATTATGACGTTCCTCAAGTTTTGGATTCAATCCGATATCGATTAGTCCAAGAAATTGGACAATTCAAGTTCATACGAAGTTCGTCCTGTAAATGGAGTGGTTGGTGTGTTGCATAGTTTTAGCTATTGAATTCACTCAAAACTCACCAAATGACTCCTCCCATCGTATTATGATGTTGCCCTAGTTTTAGGCTATATCCGAAATTAGTTGGTGTAAGAAATTGGACAATTCAGGTTCATACGATTTTCGTTCTGTAATGGAGTAGTTGGCGTATTGCATAGTTCTAGCACTTGGATTTCACTCAAAACTCACCAAATGACTCCTCCCACCATATTATGATGTTGCCTAGGTTTTGGGCTCTAATCCGGATATCAATTGGTCCAACAAATCAGACAATTCCCTTTAACGAAGTCGTTTCTAAAATGGAGTGGTTGGCGTATCACATAGTTTCAACAATTGAATTTCACTCAAAACTCACCAAACAACTCTTCCCACCATATTATGATGTTCCCCAACTTTTGGGCTTAATCCAATATCGATTGGTCCAAGAAATTGGACAATTCAGGTTCGAAAGAAGTTCGTTTTGGAACGGAGTGGTTGGTGTATTGCATAGTTTTAGAGTTTGGATTTCACTCAAAACACACCAAACAACCCCTCCCACCATATTATGACGTTGCCCAATTTTTGGGCTCAATCAATATCAATTGGTCCAAGAAATTGGACAATTAGATTCGTACAATTTTCGTTCTGGAATGGAGTGGTTGGCGTATTGCATAGTTTTTGCAATTGGATTTCACTCAAAACTCACCAAATGACTCCTCCCACCATATTATGATGTTGCCCAGGTTTTGGGCTCAATTCAATATTGATTGGTCCAACAAATTGGACAATTTAAGTGAGTACGAAGTTATTTCTGGAGTGAAGTAGTTGGTGTATTGCATAGTTTTAGATATTGGATTTCACACAAATCTCACCAAATGACTCCTCCCACCCTATTATGATGTTGCCCGAGTTTTGGGCTCAATCCGATGTCAATAGTCCAAGAAATTGGACAATTTTAGGTTTTACGAAGTTTCGTACTGTAAATGGAGTGGTTGTTGTATTGCATAGTTTTAGCAATTGGATTTCACTCAAAACTCACCAAAGGACTCCTCCCACCATATTATGTTGTTGCCCAAAATAAGACGACAGCCGATCATCATGGCTTATCTTCTCCAAAGAGTAGTAGCCCTACCTCCAGGATGCCCCGTTCGGCAGGCACGGTCATCGGAAAAGCTGTGACCATGAATTGACTTGTGAATTTCTCCATATGTTAATTGGTTCTTTCTTTCTTTTTTTCCTTTTTTTTTATGGTCAATATTTGGCTGCTCTGTACGTACAAGCTCAGTTTTTTAATTGGTTGCTTGTAGAGGGTTGGGTTGAAACTTAGAAAATCAACTCTCTCTTTGATATGTTTGTAAATGTAAATTATGAGTTATATAGATAGTAGCCCATGTCATGTTAGCTCTTTATGGCATAGAGGTTTTGTAAGAAGTAATCGAGTGAAACGCCTGGTGTTGAGGCCCAAAAAATCCAAGGCTAGGCCCAAATATATTCCGGGCCCAAGACGATACCTTACTAAGAAGAAACCAGATTCGGGCATGCGGAAGTTCATCATTCACGCTCGCATGATTCACGATCCACGTGCCATGCCAAATAAATATGTAATCCGTCACGCCAGAGCCTATAAAATGCATTGACTCTACAAGCCCATGCTAATTATCCTGTCAAGCATAATGTCCCTTTTAAAGGCGACAAAATTCAAGCACGCCAAGCGACATGCAATGCCAAGTGAAAATCATTATTATTACACCTAGCCACGCTACAAGTTTAAGTGAGCCCAAGCTACGCAAATGCCCGGGGCTTGCTTGAGTGGGTTGTGGTATGGATGGTAATAAATTATCATAAGGCCCATTGATGGACCAAGAAATGGAGGTTTCGGGTCGCTTGGGAGCCTCTGAACTCAGGCCCATTTCTTAGGCCCAAAAAATATGGGTAAGCACAAGAGAGAAAATATCCCAACCAAAAAGCCCAACCCAAATGGCCCACTAAAATTAACCAATATAGCCCAAAACTTGAGGAGATTAGCCCATTTATTTGGTAGGTTGACTTACCATCTTAGAAAGCCCATATAATTAGGATAAGAAGTGGCAAAAGCTCCAGCACTTGGCTGGAGGACAAAGTTGCGAAAGGGCTGGGGAGGACCACATGTGCAGAGTCGTTGGAAAGCTCCAGCACATAGAAAAGGAACAAGTTTCAAGCAAAGACACCCAAAAGACCCAAGGATCTTGGCGCGCAGAACTGCTAGGAGGGAAATCACCCTTCAAACCAACATGTATACCCATTTCTTCTTTTCATTAGATCTGGCCATGAAAGAAGGGAGGAAAGAAAGAAAAGGGGATGGTTGAGAATAGAAGTCCTCCACGTGGCAGCGGCGGGAAGAGCATTGAGCTCCCAAAAATCCCCTGATTTTGTGGGATTGGGCAGAAAAGATTTTGCCAAACGAAGGTAGGAGGAGAAAAGAAACAAAAGCTTGGCCAAAATTGGGTAGAAACCATTAGGGTTTCTTGGGGAATGGCCAGCTTCCAGCCTGCTAAAAAAGGGACCATCCTCTACCCATCAAAACCAACCCACATCTGGAGAGCAAGCTTCCTCTCTCACCTCCAAAACCCAGCAAATTCGTGCTCTATTCACCCTTCTCCCTAATTTTCCCTCTTCTGGCAGACGCCTTGGAACATTGAGAAGTCTCCGCCAGGCCGTCAAAACGCTTAAGCCACCCATTCCCATCTCTCTCTCACTCTCCGCCACACCTCCCTACAACCCTTCCTCTCCTATCCGAATACCTCCATTTTTTCCCTAGGAACTCACAGCTCTCTCTCTTTAAGTGCTAAACTCATGAGAATTTTGCTCCCATGCCACAAGCCTCTCATGCCAAGCTAGAAAATTTATCTATAAGCAGACGTTTGTTTTTGTTGGTGAAGGTAACCGGGGTGTTTCCTAAGGTTTTACTGTCCTTTCGAAGCATTCTTGGGGCTTGATCTTTGAACTCAGACACAGGGGGTAATTTCACCCATTTTAGCTCCTTACGGCAGCCCGGCCCATCCGTCGAGGCCGCCTGGAACAAAAAGACCCCCACATAAATTGGCGACTTCACTTGGGATTAGGCCGATATCTTCACCAATACCTCCAAAGTTGAAGATCAGAAGCAATAAACCAGAGAAAATAAAGAGATAAGAACATTCCCTCTTTCTTTCATTGTTTTTTTTTCCCTTTTGTTGACAGACTTTGCATAATAAACATAATATAGATTACTCACATGCTCCATTTGTTTGTAGATCTTCATTCTCAAGCAAAACAAGATCTTGCAAGAAGGCCTTTGAAGCTTTGGCAAATGCATTATTCATGCCATTAAGCAAACTACACATGCAAACCCCAAAATACTTGGGGGCTGCGTGCCAAGCAAATTTTTTCAAAAAAAAAAAGGAAAGAAAGAGCCAAGCATAGGCCAAGCATCTAACAAAGAGGATTGAACTTCTTTTTCAGCTTTCTACCTAGATGTTCCAGGAGTTGAAGAAGCCAAAATATGCCATAAGTATCTTGAAGTGCAAAAATAAAAGCTCCATATCTTGCACAAAGCTACGCATGCTCTTCAACTCAAAATTGAATAAGTCCTCTCCGAACGCTGCTGCATCGCCTCTGCCCTTTGGCACTGCCACAGAATGCCTCGACTCTCTATGCCAATGTCAATTCCACAATCTACATGCCCTCTGCTGGAAGCCAACAAAAAAAAAGATAAGAAAATCCATTTTTTCCTAGCTTTTTAGATTTCAAGAATAAAATATATATTATCATGCCATATGCCATTACATTTATACTAGCAAAAACAGCACGAGCATGTCATCTATTCAAATGTAAACATGTACTGATAAATTTCCTTCCTGACATATATATCATGTTTTAGGCCAATACCAACATAGTGAAGTTGGACTATTCAGCTTCCTTTATTTCTTGTCTTTCACTCTGAGAGGAATACAAACGCTAGACATTTACACACCTCCAAAAGCATGAGCATCACCACATGCTTTAATTATTTCCAAAGCATCCCATGCTTGCATATCACTGAAAGCTACCTATGTTGGTTTTAATATTGATGTGTGATTCGTTCGTTGTTTAATGACGTTGGATGACATCGATTTAAAATCGACAAATATTAATTATATTCATTTGCAGCTGCAACACATATATTATTTTAACCACCATCTGCTTTGGTCATGCAAAAATTATATATCTGTCAAGTACTCTGCTTCTTCCCAAGACGATGAGTACATTCCTCTACACTTCAAGCCTCAACGAGCATGGGACCCTATGTTCGTGTACCCATAAGACAAATCTTGCTCTAATGCTAAACTTGTGGGCACTTAGCTCCCACACCACAAGCCAAGCTCTTGATTCCCAATGCCAAGCTCATATAGTCTATGTATCAACTCATGCAACCATGTCATATAAATTCAAACACCGCTGAAGAGCCGTTGGAAGAGTGGCTGGAAGAAGAACAGAGCCAGTTCGTAGAAACCCAAACACCACCGCTGGAAGAGAGGCTGAAAGAAGAAGAGAGCCAAGCTTGTCGTAGAAATCCAAACACTATCGCTGGAAGAGCCACTGCGAGAAGCACAGAAGAAGCCATGCTATCACAATATCATGCCAAATTGTCACAGTTGCAACAAAGGGATATCCCAAGTTCAACACGCAATGCAATGACCCAAACAAATACTAAGAAGGCCACGCTGCAAGAGTTTTTGGAGCTTATGCCAATCAAATCTTTTTCTGATGATTATGGTGCACTTGGGGCTGAGGAAGGAATTCATTGTAATCACCACCAGGAGCAATTCTAAACCCCAAATGAGCTTAAAAATCCATTATTACCAAAACCACTATTCCCAAGAACCAAAAATCTCCTTCAAATTCCAATTATGTCACTATGACCTCCAAGTTCGCCATCACTTGTTGTAACCCAACACATTTGCTACAGTGACCACATGCAAAGCTCAAGCTTCAATAGCCAAGCCCAAGCTTTTGGTTCCTAAAACATGCTCACAACAGCTGCAACAAACAATACCTAAGTTGCCATAACTATATGCTCCAATGCCTCAAGCACTTTCTAAGCCCTTACCATTCCAATGACCAAGTTTAAGAGTCAAAACCAAAAGGTCATTGGGATGTCTCAATTGCCACAATTCCATAATCAAGCATCATCAAGCATCAAGCCTTATTCAAGAAATCCAAGCGCTATGCTTTACTCAAGAAGGAAATAGAGGGAAAATACTACGAAGGTAGTGCTATGATATTGCCAGGAAGAACCTAAACGCTGTCAAGATGAAGTTTCTTTTACCAAGCAATCAAAATTTTTGAAGTGATGTCAAGCTTTCAAGAAAAAAGAGAAAAGTCACTATGCAACGGAACAACCAAAATATGCTAGCAATACCCAGATCAACACTCAATTCCAGGAGAAAGGACAAGCCAAATTCTCGCACAAGAGCAACATGCCAAGCAAAACTTACACACAAGCTTTCCAACCATTCTAGCTAGAGCATCCCACCTTTAGAAAATCACTATAAATCAAGTTTACATCCAACAAATCCCAAACTTTCCAGATTAGAACTAGACATACCAAGCCTCATTCCAAAATTTCGTTGCATTTAGAGCTAGGGAATCATGCCAAACAGATTCCAAAATAGGCCATGCAGCATGAACTACACTGCTCCAGCAGCTTAACCCTTACTTTGAAATTCCACCAAAAATTCATTTTTGCTTCAAGTGACGCAAGACTCCACTTCCAACATAACCATTGAGAAGTCCATTTTCATGTCTCAAAGCTTCAATTCGGATTCGAAAAGAAACATTTCAAAGTTCCAAAAACAGCCAGCAAGCTACTTTGAGTCATTTTCACAAACACTTAGCATGCATTACCTAAGTAAGCTTGTGTGAGGTTTGTTTGTCACCCAGTTAAAACCTTAAGTCAAAAGCTCAACCTCAGAATTCGATTTATAGTTCACAAATTTTGGGGAATACAGAGGAACTCAAGCATTCAAGCATAGAAAGCAAGCATGCAATAAGGGAATCAACATCACGTACATACTTCAGAAAAATGAAGACAGAGAACACTACAATGGTTGGATGATCCTTAATTTTGGATATGTTATGAACAACACACTGTTGAGTAACTTTCATGAAGCAAGAAAAATTATCCGAGCATCACAAGTTCAAAACAAGTGTAGAAACCAAACCTGCAAAAACTCACCATCCATGGATGAACACAGAAGTTGCAAACTAACTTTGAGGCATCATAGAAATTCAAGAAATTCTCAAATTTTTACAGGCCAAAGTGCTTGAGCAAATGAACAACTTTTATCAAGGAAGTTTTTTTATCCGAGCTTCCAAAATCTGACTTCTGTACCGATGAACAATACCCACGGGTTTGGGTCTTGGAGAAGAAGAAGAAGAAAGAAAGAAGAGAATGAGAGAAAATCAGAAAATAAAGCAGGCCATGCCAAATGAAAGGAAAAGAGAGCAACCACTTACAAAAAAAAAAAATTAAAAAAATTCAAAAGGAAGGGGCAACATAATTTTGCCCACATGAAGGCCAAGCCAATCAAGGAGACAACGCGTCCAGCTCCCTTATGTTCTCTCAAGCCGCATCTCTTCTTCAACCCACCATGCATCAATACAAGCATTTGTGAATCAATCTACGCAAACCATGGAACTCAAGCATTTCGCTTAATACAATCATTTCAAGCAAACCAAACCAGATATCACAATATCAAGTTTTTCAAGCAATAACAGTCATTATAAAATGATAATGTTAGGACTTGGCAGCTCTAGCTCCTGAAAAGTAGAAGAAGAACATGCAAGTGAGGGAGCTTTCACCCTCACAAACCTTGTTGCAGCCATTCATGCTATGGGAGAAACCTAGAGGGAGATTGTGGACACGATCAAAGAGCTAAAAAGCTCAGTTCCAAGCCAAGCGAAGAAAATGAAAGACCACACCAAGAGGAGTTTGCCGCTGCCCAAGGGTTCCTGAACAAAAGAGACCATCTTTTGTCACCCACGAAGATGTCATTGCCATGCTAGAGAAGAAACTAAGCCAAAGCCAGGAGGATTGGAAGTATGTCCCTCAGCCACCATATCCATCAAGCCTACTCCAGCAGCCATACCCCAAAGGCTATGAAGCACTAAGCTTTTTCCTTTTCGACTGAAGGAAAGGAAGCCCGAAGGAGCATGTCAACCATTTCATTGATGTTTTGGGACCACACGCGGAGATTCGTAATCTCCTTCTCCAGGAGTTTTCAAAAAGTCTTACCGACCGTGCTTATACATGGTACACGACATTGGCACCAGGTTCCATCCATTCTTGGGAAGATTTGGCAGGAAGTTCCCTGGAAAAAAAATACTTCCACCAAGATGAAGGAGTTACTACCACTCAACTCAACAACACTCACCAAAAACATGGGGAAGATCCCGTGGACTTCTGTGCGTAGGTTCCTGGACCTGGCTCTAGATTGCTATGATGAGAAGGATGAAGAAGCGCTTGTCGAAATTTGCATAAGTAACATCTTGGGAGAATTAGAGAGTCTATCCTGGAAAATATTGGTATCAGCCAATTTTCCGCGCCGGAAGCAGTGAGGAAAACAAGCGTGTCAGCGAAATGAACTGGGCATGAAGCTTGGAGGAGTGAAGGGAAAGAAGCACACCAAACATTAGATGAGGGTGACAAATCATCTAGTGACTACTATTCACGCAAAAGAAAAGACAAGGAGATGTACATGCCATTGCCGTGCAAAGATGAAGAATTCCATGCCATTTTTGATACAATGTTTATTCATGGTGCAATCAAACCCCTCAGGCCCTACAAAGTCCCTACTAGAGAGGAAAAAGGTGATCCTTGGTACTGCCGTTATCATCAGTCGTGGGTCATCCAACAACCGCTTGTCAAACATTGAGGAAGATCTTGCATGCCGAGATACATGACGGAACTCTTGAGCTACCCTTTAAGAGGCAAGCTATGACGAAGACCCCTTGCCAAAACGAAGGGGAAAGGAGATGGTTGTTGTCATTACATGCTTTGATGACTTGCTCGACGACGACGTATTGTGCCACCCGTGGAAGAATGACCCAAAGCCATCAGAGGCTATTCGGGAGCCTTGCGGAAACATGGAGAAAGCCTACTGGCATGAATATTCAAATCCTCGAGCTATAACACCCCATGGCCACTTGCTGATGGATGAGAGGATGGTTCCAGGAGTGAAGTATTCACATCAGACATGCTGGAGAACGCCACTTGGGTGCTTCATTTGGTCAAGATTATCAAGAGATAGATGCCGTAACCTCTCATAATCTCACAGAAGTTGAAGAAGGTGTGATGGGTTATGAGCTGCAAATCACTCTATGATTAGTTGGGTTATGAGTCGAGGCAAGTAAGAAGAGCTGTGGCTCCTGCCAAATTCTCTCGGAGAGCATGGCATCCTGTACAACACATGCCAAATACATGCCATCCTAAGCCACAAGCTTTCATGCTATTACAAGTCATGCACACTCCTTGGCCCTTTCATACTTGGGGACTTGACATGCAGTCAACTATGGTAAAGATCGATACACCCGCGGTTTCAAAAGGAAAAGCTACTATGCACCAAACCAGCCACCCCCCCATAACAAAGAAATGCGACCTGCAAGGCAAAATAAGGATAGGTGTGAGAGAAAGATGGTGCTGGAAGATATAGCCTCGCTAAAAAGAAATTTTATATCACGATGCAAACAAGGAGAATTAGGTACCTCAACTAGATCACATGCGTGACTAAAAAATAGTAAGAAGAAACGTAGAGAGATGATCTTTTCGATGTGTCCACCACGCACCAAGCGCCATTATCAGGAGCTCATTTGTCAAGGTGAAGGTCTCGGAGCTTACGGCACTAGCTCTCGTTGGGGTCTTTTTCGTCGGAAGGCTCTTTCGGGCTTATTGATTCTCGGACCGTCATAGAGTGGTGGATCAAGTCTTCGTTGCCCTTTTTTGAGTTAGCGAGGACTAGGCCCAAAGCATCCCGAGGGAGAAGCAAGTCCCAGGAGAGTACTCCTGTTCTTCTTATAGTGGCTGCGTGTTTGGTGTTGATGTTTCCGAAGCTCTACCGAAGAGTTGAAGATGACTTGCGATGTTTCTAAAGCTGACGAAGAGTTGAAGATGACTTGCTGATGTTGATATGAGATTGTGTGAGCTTGGCATTGATCGGTGCATAATTACATATCATTTTGTATCCTTCTAACTTATGATTTGGTTATGTTTTTGAGTTAAATGTGTGCTTTTAATAAGTTTTGTGTTTGTTTCAGTGTAATAAGCTTGAAACTCATTAAATGCATTTTGGAGACAAGTTGGCTCAAATGGTGTTTGCAGATCAGTTCAACTTCACGGATTGGACTGTACTTGCTCAAGAAGAACCAGATAACGAGCCATACTCATTGGAAGATACGGAAGTCTATTTTCTGGAGAATTTTACGGTTCATGATTCCGAGTCTTCTAGAGAAAGTTATACAAGTTTTGGCAACTTAAGGTCAAATTTGGCAGCATCTGCGTTACTTGGACAAAAATGACATTTGAAGGGCTTTCCTATTTTTCCTTGAGCTGGGCTGCATATGCTTGGAAAGATAATTCAAAGGGTTTCAAGATCCAGATTTTTCCAGATTTTGGAGGAGGGAAGATCAAGCCCAAAACAAGCCCACAAGCTGACTGCAATGAAGTCAATTCCAGTCTATTTTCGGCAGTCAACTTGCAAGGCCCAAAACATACACTTGTATTGCTCATATGGGAATACATTCTTCATACAGGTTGTTCCAATGGGTGTCTATTATGACATATCCAAATTTGAGCCCCATTGGATACATATTGAAACCTCAGCCTTCCTACACCAAGCCTAGTTCAGAAGAATCATTTTTTCCAGCAATCAAAAGAAAACCCACATGGGTTGGCAGCAAAAGGCAGCCACAATTGAACACCTTTGAAATCCCATGTGAAGAAGCTTGAGGTGCAGCAAAATAAGTATGGGATGGGATTGATTCCAACCACACTAACATAGACAAGATGATGTGGGAGTTATGGATTGTATTAAAAGAGGAATGGTGGTGTTGGAATTCATCATGATGTTTCTCCCTCTTAGTCCTATAAATAGAGAAGTCTTCAAGCTTCAAAACACACCCCCAAGAGGGGGGAGCTCTCAAACACTTCTCTAGAGCTCCCCTCCCTTCTCTCCCTTCTCCCCCTCAAATTCTCTTAGTTTCTCTTTCTAGTTTTCAATTGTTGTAATGAAACCTTCTGTGCTGAAATTCTCCTTAAGTGTTTCTTAGTTCCACTTTACTTTTCATTGTTATGTAAATTCTTTTCTTTAGTTTCCAAGTTTCAATTATGGTTTTTGTTCTTATTCATTATGCTTATAAGTTAATATGCTAGTTTGAATGATTGATCACCATTTAGGCTTGCATGTTAGCTATCTTGGTTTGAATTAAGAGTAGACACCATGCTTTAATTCGAATTGAACTATGAATAGGAAGAGTATGTATGGACATTCGACAATAGGGATTAGATACATACTTGGTTGTTTAAAATGTTCTTCTATGCTTAATGGATTCCTAATGGTTAGTTTAGGTTAGACAACAGATGATCGAATTAGGGAATTAGGAATACAAGGTTAGGACCAAACACCATGGCTTAATCATACTTTAGCTAGAATCAATCCGTTAATCTAATTGAACTTGGGAACTTATCTGCTTGAGTTATTTTCTTTTTCTTTCTTTCTTGTTTTATTTATTTTCTCTCTTGTTTTTCTGTTTTGTGTAGGAAAACTGAATTGGATTATTCAATCACCAATCGCTGTGGAATCGACCTCGCACTTACATATGCTATACTACCGAACGGCTCGTGCACTTGCGAGTATCACAAGTTGAGGATGCAGCTTAATCCATTTTAGTGCAGCTGAATCGACGCAACAGGCATGTGAGCTTGGAGTGTGGGAGCTGAAGACCCACAAGTTTAGCAAATGAGAATGAATGTGCTTGGCTTGGTGTTGGATATGCTTGAGTTTGGGTGTTGATAATTTGTTGTTTGTGGCTATGGCTATGGGGGATTTAAGAGTTTCAAGAGTAGGATGAGAGGAAAAGCTTGAGATTTGAAGGCTATGGTGTTTATAGCTTGAAAGGAAGGAAAAGCTTGGAGTTATGCTTGGTGAGGCTTTATGGATTCAAGAGTTTCAAGAGAAGGAGGATGGGAGGAAAAGCTTGAGATTTGAAGGCTATGGTGTTTATAGCTTGGAGTTATGCTTGGTGAGGCTTTATGGATTTAAGAGTTTCAAGAGAAAGAGGATGGGAGGAAAAGCTTGAGATTTGAAGGCTATGGTGTTTATAGCTTGGAATGAAGGAAAAGCTTGGAGTTATGCTTGGTGAGGCTTTATGGATTTAAGAGTTTCAAGAGAAGGAGGATGGGGAGGAAAAGCTTGAGATTTGAAGGCTATGGTGTTTATAGCTTGCAATGAAGGAAAAGCTTGGAGTTATGCTTGGTGAGGCTTTATGGAGAAGATGATGGATTTCAAGGAGAGGAGGTTATGGCTAGGGTGCTTGCACCAACTAGGAAGTAGGTGTGATGATTGAAGAAGGGGGTTGAGGGCTGCGGGATGCTTGGAGCAGCCAAGCAAGAAGTTATTGTGCTGCTCCAACAACTAAAGGAAGGGCCGATGGCTGAAGAAAGGGGGTTGATGGCTGCTGGGATGCTTGCAGTAGTCAAAGAAAGTGAGTTCTCATGGTTGCTGGGAGGCTTGGCAGCAACCAAGAGATGTTGATTTTGCTTGGGCAATGCCTCCCAATTTATAGAAGGGGAAGGCTCTCTTTGGTTTCCAATAGGTAAAAGGAAGTGTTGGAGCTAGTCTATTTCCTATGGGTAAAAGGGAGCATTGGGACATTCTTATTTCCAACGAGTAAAGCTAAGCATTGGAAAATGATGATTTCCAACGGGGTAAAAAGAGGTGTCGGAATTGGCTTGTTTCCAATAGGTAGAGGGAGTGCTTGGAAAAGGTTTATTTCCTACGGGTAATGCTAGGCATTTGGAAATGACTGATTTCCTATTTATAAAAGGAAATGTTTGGAAAATATCTCATTTGCTTACCCACATTGGAGAACTATAAGTAATGGGCTTGGACTTTGGAGCTCCCAATTAGCTAGCCCAAAGTCTCCATTATCCAAGAGCTTCTGTGGGCCTTGTGGACCTCCGTAACCTTCCACACCACAATCCCTTGTGCAAGTCCCTTTAAAACCACATGACTTGGGTTCATGTGAGCTTGATAGGTGATTGACATATGAAAATGTATTATTGGCTTCGCATGGCATGGACACTATTATTTATTTAATGAATTAATTCCCAAAATACAGCTTGGATTAATGCATGACCAACATTATATGTTATATTGGGCTTTAAACATCTTTGGGCTTCTCGTGAATTTTGGGCCTCAACATTGGGCAAGCTTTCATTCTCATCAGGAGAGATTCTGCTCCTATTAAATATTGATCTGGCTTGTGAGGAGCTTGAGAAGAAGAGGAGGAGAGGGCCCAGCTTGCATATGAGAGGAAGAAAAATTTAACAAGCTGAGGGTGAAGGCAGAAAAGAAACCACGATGTAGAGATTTGCCTTTTAAAGAATCAGTTGAGATTTGCCTTTTAAGACGAAAATGTTATTGATCGAGGAGATACTTGGTTGTTCCTTGTGATGGTTTTAAGTATTTTGGCAGGAGTTTTTTTCTGAGAGATATTAAGAAAGATATTACCAAAATAAAAGAAAATTAATTAATTTTAAAAAGCAATAAAAATAAGACATGGGGTTTACAGAGAAGGCAAACGTATAAATAGATAAAATACGACGGTAATTTGAACTTAGGACCGTGGTAAAATAAATACAACAGTAATGTTGTAGGTACCGTCGTAGTACACTCCAAAATAGTAAGTCGAGAAATTAATCTCTCGCGTCATGGTACATTGATTTAACACGTCGTTGCTTTGTAATATACCGATTTGGATTCCATTACATTATACGACGCGGATAAGAACAGTTGGTCGTGTTTAGTTAGGAGTTAACACGGTAGTGTTTTTTGGTGAACTGTCGTCTTTATTCTCTACGTCGGTGGATTCATACCTGCTGTCGTAGTTTTTTGGTCAGATTTTAACGTAAAAAAAACCTTTTTAGTAAGACGACCCATTTATATTTGTGTGCGTCGTTTAAAAAAATATTTAACAGTACCTCCATTTTTTAGTTGTTTAAGGCACTTATCCACGACAGTTTTTTGTTACCGTCGTCTTTTAAACACAACAACGGTTTTTTGTTCTGCCGTCGTCTTTTTCACTTTTTGTAGTAGTGTATAATGATGTTTCCCAAGATTTGGGCTCAATCCCTTATATTCGATTTCTCCAAGAAAGTGGACAATTCAGGTTTTACGAAGTTCGTTCTGTAAGGTTGTGACTGGTGTATTGAATTGTTTTAGAGATTGGATTTCACTTAAAACTCATCAAATGACTCCTCCCACCACATTATGACGTTGCCAAAGTTTTGGACTCAATCCAATATGGACTGGTCTCTGAAATTGGACAATTAAGGTTCGTATGAGTTCGTTCTATAATGGAGTGGTTGGTGTATTGCATACTTTTAGTAGTTGGATTTCACTCAAAACTCACCAAACGACTCCTCCCACCATATTATGATGTTCCCCAAGTTTTGGGCTCAATCCATATTGATTGGTCCAAGAAATTGGACAATTCAGGTTTGCACAAAAGTTCGTACTATAAATGGAGTGGTTGGTGTATTGTGGAGTTTTAGCGATTGGATTTCACTCAAAACTCACCAAATGACTCCTCCCACCATATTAAGATGTTGCCCAAGTTTTGGCCTCAATCCAGATTTGATTGGTCCAAGAAATTGGACAATTCACATTTGTACCATTTTCATTCTGGAATGGGGTGGTTGGCGGACTGCATAGTTTTGGCAATTGGATTTCACTCAAAACTCCCTAAATGACTCCTCACACCATATTATGATGTTGCCGATGTTTTGGGCGCAATAAGTCCAAGAAATTGGACAATTTAGGTTCATACGAAGTTCGTCTCTGGAATGGAGCGGTTGGTGTACTGCATAGTTTTAACAATTGGATTTCACTCAAAACTCACCAAATGACTCCTCCCACCATATTATGAAGTTTCCGGAGTTTTGGGCTAATCCGATATCGATTGTTCCAAAAATTGGACAATTCAGGTTTTGCACCAAGTTCGCTCTGTAATGGAGTGGTTGGTGTATTGCATATTTGAGCGATTGGATTTCACTCAAAACTCACCAAATGACTCCTCCCATCATATTATGATGTTCCCCAAGTTTAGGATTCAATCCATATCCAATTGGTCCCTAAAATTGGACAATTTAGGTTGGTACGAAGTTCGTTATGTGAATGGAGTGGCTGGTGTATTGCATAGTTTTAGCGATAGGATTTCACTCAAAACTCACAAAATGACTCCTTCCACCATATTATCATCTTGCCCAAGTTTTGGGCTCAATCCTGTATCAATTGGTCCAAGAAATTGGACAATTTAGGTTTGTACGAAGTTTGATCTAAAATGGAATGGTTGGTGTATTGCATAGTTTTAGCAGTTGGATTTCACTCAAAACTCACCAAATGACTCCTCCCAACATATTATCATGTTGCACAAGTTTTGGGCTCAATCCCAGATTGATTGGTCCAAGAAATAGGACAATTCAGGTTCGTAAGAAGTTTCGTTCTATAATGAAGTGGTTGGCGAATTACATAGTTTTAGCAACCGGATTTCACTAAAATCTCACCTTATGACTGCTCCCACCATATTATGATGTTCCCCGAGTTTTGGGCTCAATCCGATATTCGATTGGTCCAAGAAATTGGACAGTCTAGGTTCGTACCGAGTTCATTCTGGAATGGAGCGGTTGGTGTGTTGCATAGTTTAAGCATTTGAATTTCTCTCAAAAATCATCACATGACTCCTCCCACCATATTATGATGTTTCCCAAGATTTGGGCTCAATCTTGATATCGATTCCTCCAAGAAAGTGGACAATTCAAGTTCGTACGAACTTCGTTCTGGAACGTTGTGAGTGGTGTATTGCATAGTTTTAGCGATTGGATTTCACTCAAAACTAACCAAATCACTCCTCCCACCGTACTTATGACTTTGCCCGAGTTTTGGCCTCAATCCGATATTGAGATTGGTCCAAGAAATTGGACAATTCAAGTTTGTACAAAGTTTGATCTAAAATGGAGTGGTTGGTGTATTGCATAGTTTTAGCAGTTGGATTTCACTCAAAACTCACCAAATGACTCTTCCCACCATATTATCATGTTGCACAAGTTTTGGGCTCAATCCATATCGATTAGTCCAAGAAATTGAACAATTCAAGTTCGACAAAGTTTGATCTAAATGGAGTGGTTAGTGTATTGCATAGTTTTAGCAGTTTGGATTTCACTCAAAACTCACCAAATGACTCCTCCCACCATATTATCATGTTGCACAACTTTTGGGCTCTAATCCGAGATTCAATTGGTTCAAGAAATTGGACAATTTAGGTTCGTAAGAAGACCAAAAAGTAGCTAGAGTGGCCTGAAACACAGCCAAACTGCCGGCCATTTTGGGTGTTTAGATCAAACTCTCAAATCTCAAAAACAACCCAAACCATGTACACAATTAGCAAGAGCACGAGGAGAAGATCGAAATCCATGCCTAGATCGACGTCAAACTTGCTGCCGAGTCGCGAGACAGGCGACAGAATCTTCGACCTCGGCCATTTCGAGCTCATGCTGTCGCTTGGAGGGGCTGGGATGGCTGGGCTTAGCCCTGGTGGAATTTCCAGCATTGGTCGGTCATTTTCCAATCGGGGTCGCGTCCAGCAATGATCGGCGCCAGGAACGCTGCCCAGGCATTGCGCATAGAGATAGAAGAAAAGAGATTGGGGAGAGAGAGGGGAGAAAATCCTTTGCGTGGGCCCGCATTTGTCCTACTAAAAATCCAACTTCGTAATACTTACAATTGTGCCACTGGAGTTTCATTGACCAAAATATCTTTGTTTCAACTTCGATTTGGGCCCACCACGTGTTTATCGAACTCGTGAGCTCGAGGACTACACAATGGAACCAAGAAAATGTCCAAAACTAGCCTTCGAACAAAAAGTCAACTCTAAACCACCAAGGAACTCTAAGGTTAAAGTCGTCCTTTCACTTTAGAATTTGAAAATTAAATTAAATTTTGGAATAGGATGTTACACTTATCTTTAGTTTAAATGTCTTCTCGTCTTAAGATTTTGTACAGAAATCAGGAAGCAAGTGCTTAAGGGCCCGTTTAGTAACGTTTTCGGAGAATATTTTCAAAGAATGAAAATGAGAAAGAAAACGAATTTGCATTTTCATGATTCGAAAATTCATCTAGTAGATTAATTGGAAAACGGATTCAGAAAATACAAACAATGAAAACGTGTCTGTAGTACAATTTAAGAATAATAATATGCAAGTTATTTTTTTAAGTGTATTTTTGCTAATTCTTTTATTTTATTTTAATTCTGATTTTTTTAAAGGCTAAAATTATTATAAACAATAATAAAAAAATGTATAATTTAACGAATAAAAAATTCAAATATTTTTTTTAGAGATATTTAGTCAAATACCCATTTTTAGCACTAAAACTATAAATAAACCCTACACCATTTAATTTCTATAAAGAAACCCAAAAAACACCCAAAAAATGACAATTGACCCTATTGAATTTAATTTTGATTATTAAATTACTTTGATGCCCTATTGAGTGTTTTGGGCTTTTTTTTATATGTTTTGGGGTTGTGTTTGTTTCAAGAAATCAATGGCAATTTTGTAATTTAAAAGGAGTTAAAAACCTTTTTGTTATGTTGTAAATGGGCTTTGGGTGTGTTTATAAAGTCCATTTCATATAGGGTATTTTTATAATTTCAGCTACTATATTGGGTATAATAGTGAATCTCCCTTTAGTGGGGTCAGGATCTAGTGAGAACGCTTATGTGAGAACATACATGAGAACACCGTTGGATCCAATCTAACGGCTGTATGAAAAGCAATTGTAAGTATAAGTGTTGTATTAGAACGAGGCCTTCTTCTCTCTTCTCCCTCCAATACTCTCTTCTCCCTCCAAACGTCCCCTCCAAAATAGGAAGTCCCTCCAAACCAGCTATTCGCTCAGGTCAATGAGGAGGCCATTTTTTTATCAGCTTTGATCGAGGAAAGAACTGACATTGAAGAGAGAGCACCCTCATTTTTTTGGGTTTCCCATTCAGGCGAAATAAACAAAGGAGTCTTGGATTTTAAAATTTCATCTTTGTGGTTGGGTTTTTGGGGTCGGGGACATACGTCAATCCTTGAGCAACGTCGAACCTGGCGTTGAGTTGGAAAGTGCTGACCGTACCGTTGTGGTTCCCGCCTCGTTGGTTTTGAAATCCTTGAGCGGGGCGAAATAGGGGTTAGGAAGAAGAAACATTTTTGCGGTTTACGTTGTCATAGTTGTTGAAAATTTGAAGTTGGAAATCAGTTACGAGGAAGCCATATACTGGATTTGTCAATTTCATTATTGGGTATTAGGATGAGCCAAGATTAGGTTGTATGTATGTCTTTAATGTTTCAGCGGAGAGTCATTTGCATGTCATATGTTAGTTAATATATATTGTCCTTCTGTTTGAGAGCATGTGCCAAATATTGGGCATCAGCATGAGTCAGATTAGGTTGTATGTATGTCTTTAATATTTCACCAGTAGAGTCATTTGGATGTCATATGTTAGTTGATATATATTTTAAAGCTCTTTGAAAGCCTTGCCAAATATTGGGTATTAGGATTTAGTTACGTTAGTGTGTATGTAGGTCTTTAATGTTTCAAAATAGTGATTTTAATGTCATATATGATGGTGGTGATGTGATATTCAGGGTTAAATTGCAAGAACCTGAAAATGGAGTGCGAAGGACAGGTGATACCGGAAGTTAGTTCCGGAATTGAAACCAAAATTGGGACTTGAATTTGATTGCTATGATGATGTGTTCAATTTCTATAATATGTATGCCGCGAAGCCAAGATTTGGCATTCGGTGTTCTACAACGAACTTGCACATTCATAGGAGAGGTAACAAAGAAAAGAATATGTATGCTATAAACAAGGGTATGCGTTGCACAAGCACTGTTAGTCGTAAGAGAAGACAGCGAGGTTGTACTTTAACTCGGTACAGATGAACTTGCGATTTTGAAGGTAAACGAGAAGAATAAGTACACTGTCGTAGGATTCAATGAGGTACACAACCATGACATGACCACAGTTGATAAAGTCCATCTATTGAGATCTCACCGTACTTAAGATGGGTCTACAAAGGCCTATAGTGCACATATGAGCAAGTTAATATCCCTGGACATAAAAGATGAAGCCTTCTTGAGGTGCAAGTAGGGGATTGGAAAATGTTGGGTTTGTTAGGAGAGATGTGTATAATTATGCAAGGGACGTGCGTGGGGAGGTGATTGGGCATGATGCAGAGCTCGCTGAAGGAGCATTTTTTGGCTGAGCAAGGAAAAATGAATCATTTTATTTCAATATGGAGGTAGATTCAGAAGGAAGGATGGGAAATGTTTTCTGGGCAGATGCAAGGTCAAGACGAGCTTATGGGTTTTTTGGGATGTGGTGGTATTTGATACGACGTTCAACACAAACTGCTATGGGATGGTCTTTGCGCCTTTGTTAGGCCGTTAATAACCATAGGTAGACTGTGTTGTTTGGTTGTGCATTCCTAACTTGTGAAACCACGGATTTATTTGTATGGTTGTTGGAAGAATTCAAGAAAGCCATGCCAGGTGAGCCACCGAAAATGATTATCACTGATCAAGATGCAGCCATGTCAAAGGCAATTGCTTTAACTCTCCCAACAACATTCCATAGATATTGCATATGGCATATCTTGAATAAGTTGATGGAGAAACCCGGCATTGGGGAATGTTTTTCGGAAATGTGCAAATGCATATGGGGTATGGACACAAAGAAGAATTTGATGCGAAATGGGATGAAATCGTCACAAGCAATGGGCTGAAAGACCATCTGGCTCAGCTCGATTCATGCTTTGCGGGAGAATTGGGTTCCATCATATGTAAAACATGTGTTTTCGGCTTGGATGTCAAGTAGTCAACAGGAATGTAAGCTGTCATGCATTTTTCAAACAATATATTAACCGAAAAAAACACATTGATGGAATTCATTGTACATTTTGAAAGAGCTCTTGGTTCAGAGAGGCACAAGGAGTTAATGGCTGATCATGTTGATACCCAATGAAAAACCTCCATTGCCATTTCGAACACCAATGCAACATCAAATGGCACGCATTTACACTCGGGAAATTCTTGAAATGTTTGAGAGGGGAAGACTTCCGAAGCCTTTTATGCTTGTTCGAACTTGTAGAGCAAGATGAGACCCAGTGCAGGTACAAAGTAAGTGAGCGGGGTAAATCCGGGGTGACACGCATGAAGGAGCTTGTGCATGATAAAGATGCCGATAAAGCTTATTGCAGCTGCAAAGGATTTGAATTTTGGGTATTCTGTTCGACACATCTGAGCATTTTTAGAATGAAGCAGGTGCAGCACTTGCCAAACAATTACATAGTGAAACGATGGCTTCAAAGTGCAAAGTGCGGTGTAGTATATGATAAGAATGACAAAGAAGTTAAAGATTAATCGGTGCATAAATTACATATCATTTTGTACCCTTTTAGCTTATGATTTGGTTATGTTTTTTAGTTAAACTTGTGCTTTTAATTTGTTTTGTGTTTGTTTCAGTGTTTTAAGTTTGAGACTCAATAAATGCATTTTGGAGACAAATTAGCTCAAAACAGTGTCTGCAGATCAGTCAACTTCACGGATTGGACTGTACTGCTCAAGAAGAACCAGATGATGAGCCATACATCATTGGAAAGATACGGAAGTCTAGTTTCTGTAGAATTTTACGGTTCAGGATTCTGAGTCTTCTAAGAAAGTTATACATGTTTTGGCAACTTAAGGTCAAATTCGGCAGCATCTGCTTTACTGGGCCAAAAATCACATTTGAAGGCCTTTCCGATTTTTCCTTGAGCTGGGCTGCATATGCTTGGAAAGATAAGATACAGAGCTTGAAGATCCATATTTTTGCAGATTTTTCAGAATGGATGAACAAGCCCAAAACGAGCCCACAAGCTGGCTGCAATGTATTGTCATGCATGACATATGCATGATGAATTGTTGTTGATTGTGGGAAAGTTTGGTGAAAGCATATTCAATACCTATTTTGAGTGGAATTTTGCAGCAGCCAAAAGATGATGAAGTGGGAGCTGAAACACTAAGCCTAAAGACAAGAGGGAATTGTTTTCAAATGCAATTGTGTGTTAGGTTAAGTTGGTGAATTAAGTGTTGTGTGTTAGGTGAAGTTAGTGTGTTTAGAAAATTTCAATTGTATAATTCAGATTTTTCACTTCCCTTAGGCCTATAAATAGGGAAGTTCTCTAGTTTGTAACAACACCAGGGGGGGGGAGCTCTCAAGCACTTCTCTAGAGCTCCCTTCCCCTCCTCCCTCAAATCTCTTAGTTTCCCTTTGTAGTTCTCAATTGTTGTAACAAGATCCTAGTACTATAAATCTCAAGCATTTTTCCTTTCTCTTCTTCTATAAATTCCCAAACACTTCTCTATTCTCTTTCAAAGTTCTCCATGCTCTAAAACATTTCCCGAACACAATCCCCATTCTCTTCCAAATTCCCCATGTTCTTAAACACATTCCCTTCCAAATTCTTAAAGTCCTCAAACACTTTTTCCAAAATCCACAAAGTTCCCAAACACCACTTTCCTTTCTTCTCCAAAAAGCCTCCATATTTCAAACACTTTCCAAACACTTCTCCCATTCCTTCATCAAATTCTCAATGTTCCCAAACACTCCTCCCCTTCTCTTTCTCAAACACATCTCTCCTCTCTTCCAAAAGTCTCCAAATCTCTCAAACACATGTCTCAACCTTTCCAAAATCCTCCAAGTTCTCAAAGATACTTTCTTCTCCCTCTCAAAGTTCTCAACACTTTCTTCTCTTCCTCAAAGTTTCTTAATTTCCTTAATGTTTTCGGAGTTGTAATTTATTTTTCTTGTAATGTACATTCTTTCTTCTTGTTTTGTTTCTTTTGTTTTATTTATGTTTTGTGTAGGAGAATGAATTGGATCATTCAATCACCAACCCCTGTGGAATACACCTCTCACTTACATACGCTAAACTATCAACGGTTCTGTGCACTTGCGAGTATCACAAGTTGAGGATGCAGTTGAACCCATTTGGTGCAGCTAAATCTACGCAAGAAGTTTTCGCGTCGTGCCGGGGATCGGTAACATTGTTCTGATTCTATTTGGTTTTCATACTTTTTATTTATTTTTATCTTTTTTATATCTTGACAGTTTCATGTTTTAAAGTTAAAATGACGTTAATTGACAAGTTGTGTTTGTAGTCCAACGGACAAGGACAATTGCCTTACAAGCAAGAGAACTGGGTTTTAGTCCCAGCTTACACAACACAAAAAGAAAAAGGTTCAAGTAGCATGTTGATTATTTCTAGTTTATGGTTTCATTCACTTGCTCTTAATTAAATATCTTGTTCAAGTTTACATAAACACCATATGACTCTTGGACTGATTAGTGAATGAATGGGTAGATATTGAAGACAAACACCATGTTTAAATTCTACTTGGTTCTCTATTGTTCTTCTTGTTCTTAATGGGTTCAGGATTTGTGTTTAGACTAAACACCATAGCTAAATGCATTTTCTGAATACTTGATTAAAACCACACACCATATGGATAATCATATTTGAGAAAGAACGAACTTCATAAGCTAGTTTGATTAACTTTGATACTTATTACTTTGAAGCATGAAATTGGATATGTGTTGATTTTCCCTTTCATTTTAGTTTTTATTTCCTAATCCTTTAACTCCATTTCAAGTTTGGGTCTTTGTTTAGCAATTTATGATATGATTAATAAAAATGGAGAGAGATGGTAAGCTCAATCATAAGAATGGGGAGTGTGGAGTAGTGGGAGAAGTCGCGACCTCCACAATGCATCCGATGTCTCAACCTAATCGCTTTAAAGGGGGAGCATTTCAATCCTTTCTCTTTACTTGTTATTATTTTAAATTTATGTTTCTTTTTATAAAAAATTTAAAAAAAAATTAAAAAATTAAAAAATTAAAAAAAGATTTTTTCATTTAACACTGACTTTTGGTCATCCATGAGTTGCTTGTATATTTGTGTGTTTTTAAAAAAAAAAATTTTGAAATTTGAGTTTTTATTTAATTATCCTTGTAAATTGCAATTTGGAACTTCTTTGTTTTTCTTTTATGTTTATGTTTTGTTTTGTTAGGTTAGTTTATTATTTACGTGGTGTGGTCAGTTAGTTTACTTCTAAGTGTTAAAAACACATTTTTATTTCATTTCAACATCCCTCCATTAAAAAAAAAAAAAAAAAAAAAACAAAACAAAACATTCAAGTAAATTAAAAATAAAAACAACTTCTTCATCTTCATCTTCATCTTCATGGCATGCCTCTATTCTCTCTTTCTTTTGAGAATTTGCAGCAGCTCCACATGGTCCTCATTCTTCTCTGGATGCTTCCACGTGTTCGTTCGCAAAGGAAAGCCGCTTCTGCGAGTTCCGCCACCATAGCTTTCAAGGAAGCTACTTCATCGCTCAGCGGCACACCCCGTGTCCTCGCCAATAATCGCATGCCCAAGTTGGTAGCCGAACCGCATGGAGCAGAGTTAATTGTTGGACTCCTCCACTGCTGCCTTGTTCAAGTGCTGCGCCACATGCAGATGATCACCGTCGGTCTAGCTTGCGCCAATCATACCTTCTAAGTCCCCGCCCGTTCCACACCGCGGGAGAAGTTCGGTATTACCTCAGGAGAGTTCCCCAGGCGTGCCGTGATGATATGTGGAGTTTGGGAAGACAAGGTTTTGGACGAGCCTTATCCGCGCATTCGGTGGAGCAAGAGACAATTCAAGGTTTAGATCATCAAGGTGAGTGCATGAAGATGCCATTGTTTTGTTTTTGGATTTTTTGATGTTTTTCTTTGAATTCAGGAAGAAATGCAGGATGCTCTCCTACTTCATCGAGATGTGTTTATAAATAGACTTATGAATACAATCCAGCCGAAAGCACTTCGGATCTCGAGGGTGCTATCCTGTGCTCTTTTCTCTTCGGGATCCCTTCATTTCTTCCGCAAATTGCGAGCGCGTTTTTAAAAGGAGCATGTCGACACTTTCACTTACTTTTGCCTCCCTGTTTTTTTGATGTTTGTGTTTTTGCTTTTCAGTTATATATTTTTTTTAAATTGTTTTCTTCTTGTTTGTCAGGTTTCTCAAGAACGTAATTTGAGAAAAGAGACAAAATTAAAGATGCGTCTTGGACACCTGGTGCAAGAATCCCAACTCTTCTTTTAAATTATTGTTTGAATTGCGTGTTTTATTTAGTTTTTATTTATTTATTTTGTTTTTATTTAATTAGGTAGTATATTTTAAAACTCATAGGATATTCTTTGAAGGAGCTAAACTTTTGGTAACTTCTGACACTGAGCAAGCGTGGTAGCTCCAGTGTCTAGGAGTTCTTAAGGTCAGCACCTTCGGTGTCTAAGAAGTTAGGGTTTTAAGCGGGACCATTGTGACCCCTCCAACTTTCCCCGGGACCCTGGTGTGTTTTCCTAGGCCTAACTGGTCATACTTAAGTTTTTTCTTAAAAGAAAAAGCGTTACTTGTGTGTTTACTTAACTAAAAATAAAAATGCATGTTTGGGTTTTCGTGTTTTTTGTTTGATTGTCGTTCTTAAAATTAGAGTCAATCGTCTCTTTGGAATAGCTAACGTTTTTTATTTACCAAATTAAAAAAAAAAAAAAAAACGCACATACATTTTAAAATTAAATATTAAATAAAAGCGAAATCATTCTCTCTTGGCCTTCGTGTCTCGACCATAGGAGCTTTTAGTTTGGCCCTCTGGCTGTCCTCTTCCGGCGCTTCACGCACAGCCTCTTGGGGGCTCATCACTTGAGCTCCCAAAATGACGCAATCTTAGCTCCAGTGTAACTACCTCGCGACTCGTTTCTTGCGTTACCCCGTCCGTCTAGGTCCTCCAGCCCTGCTTTCGCATGTCGCGAAGAGTACAACTCTACAATCTTTGTTACGTTTTATCTCGTCCCGGCGAGGCTTCTCATTGGTGTCGATTCACTTCCACTATCCTTGACCGCTCCCTTTTCAAAGCTTTTTATAGCACTTTGACACTCTTCAACCACTCCTGCTCGCCGCTACTGACCTTCAGCACCTCTACCTCATGGGACTTCGCAAGTAGGCGATGAACCAACTTGCGACACATGCGTGGACTCTGCATGCTGAGTGCCAGGGCATCACTCATGACCCGATTGTCATCCCCTTGTCCGAACACACGTATATCTTTGGGAGTCACCAAATTTCCGCAACTCCAATGGCAACATCGTTGTCCAGGAGTACTAGAGTCAGTGACAGCCACAGGCCCCGTGCGGAGGCAAAGTAGGGCATCCATACCGGTGCTACGCTTGGCCTCTGTTTTTGAGTCCGGTGGAGTTAGGTTGAGATCCAACGAAAAGGGGTAGGAAGAAGCCATTTGATTTCTCACTTTTTTTTTCTCTCTTTTTTCTTACTTGTTTTCTCTTTTTGTGTTTTTGCGTTTGTGTTTTTCCCTTCTTTTTCTTTCTTATAGATGTAGTCTTTGACAAACCCCAGCCATTCGTAGCATTTCTCCTGAATCCCAGAACCCTCCATTCCCACAACCCGACCGGGTCCAAACTCATTTGTCACGACTTGCTTTGTCGAACAACGTTCAGCAGGAGTCTTCCAGCCTTTCCATGAGTGGGTAATTTTGGCAGTTGGCGCCTCGTGCGTCAACACGTGTCTGGCCTGTCCTGGTCCCTTACACTAACCGAGACAAAATTAGGCCCCATGTTTCAGAATCCAATTCCACGTTCATCTTAAATTAAAAAAATTAAAATTAAAATTAAAACATGTGGGCTCAGAAATTTTCATTTTGGGTCGGGTTTTACCGTTGTTGGGTTAATTTTATTTTAGGATGGGCTTTCAATTCTTTGGGTTCCATTTCTGTAACTCTATCTTGAGGTACTGTTTTGAGTGTTTTAATCTTTCTGTTTTTTTTTATTTGATTGTTTGTTTTGTAAATTTTTATTTTGTAATTGTTTTATTTTATTTTTGTATGCTTTGTGATTTTTATTTGCTTTAATACCATTTTTCTTGTTGTTATGACATTGTTTGTGGCTAATTTTAAACATTGAGGACAATGTTCATTTCTAGGTTTGGGGGTATTGGAGTTTAGCAAAGAAATTTGGTTTTCCTTTAAAATTTTTAAAAAAAATTTAATTTTTTTAAAAAAATAATAATTATAAAAAAAAAACAATTTTGTTTTTTATTTTTATTTTTTTTTTTAAGTCACGTTTTATTTTGTTTTTGTTTTGAGTCATTTTCCGAACACATTTGATGAGATTGTGATAAATGTTTGCATGGTTTAATAAAATTGGATTTCATTTTCTTTTAGTGTTTTTTTTCTTTATTAAAAATTAAAAAATAAAAAATTTGGCATTGTTCTAGCATGATATGTTCGAAATCTTTGCACTTGCCATTTGTTTCATAATTTTCCAATTAAAGGATTTGCATGATCTAGAGAATTGTATCAAGCATAAATTAGACTTATATAACCATATAAAGTGAGCTTTTGAGCCTTGTACTTCACTTCATGAGTGTTATATAGATACTCTTATTTTTTGTCATCTAAGTTGTTGTTTGATCTTCATCTTTCATTGATTTACTTGAACACTTAAAAGTCATTCATTTCTTGTGCAATTTGACTTCATGACATTAAGATCTGATATTAAGGCATTCTTTGGATCGTTTGTACCTTTCAAGCTAACCTTATGCATGCTTAAGCATGATTTTCCATTGTTAACCATTTTGAGCCTACATGTAAACCTTTTTCTTTCATTTACCAATTATATTTCCTGCCTTAGCCCGTAAAACAAATATTTACCTTTCTAAAGAACTCATGAGCTTTAATTGGGATGTGTTTTCACACTAAGTTTGGAAAAGGGGAGTTACATTTCAAAAGAAAAAAAAAATTTACTCAATTGGTGAAAGAAAAAGAGAAAAGTTGTGATTAAGTGGTGGTTGATTGAAATTTCATTTTTGGGTTTCATTGGTGTTTGTTCAATTAAAGGAAAGGAGTATGAATCGATGTAAATGAAGGTAAAGGAGTTTTGATCATGTAAAAGGAGAAAAAAAATCAATGGGTGATGATTCGAAGTCTTGTAAACAATTATTTTATGCTCTTACATTGCAAGTTCCTTGGACTTTGTATTATCCATACCTTTCATTTCTTACTCACCTTACACCCTTGGCCCCATTACAACCTATACTAAAGACCTAAATTGATTTTAAATGTCATGTGGTTGAATTGCATTCATTTTTCTTACTTTTAGTGTTTGGCATCCTTTTTGAGATCATATTGATGCAAGTTCTTTTTATCCTTCATTTGGAGTTAAATCCTTATGGTTTAACTCTATTCTCATGTTTATAACTGAGTGTGCAGTATAGCCTTTTCTTAAGTGATTCATTGTGAAAGGACAACTTTGGTGAGATTTGAAGTTGAGCTTATGCTTCTGTATTTTTTGAAAATGTGTGAAAACTCAAGATTGGGGAATTTGTTGCATTTGGCTATCACACTACTACACTTGAGGATATTATGTTTTGAACTTTGCCACCTTGTAAATAAAGTCTAAAGATTGGGGCTTTCATTGTTAAAATGTTATAGTCGTGTACATGAGTCATTTCTTCTTAGAAAATGTTCGGAAAAGATTGTTTTAGTTCTTTTTACTTTTGTAATTGTTTTTTGTTTTTATTTTGTTTTTGTTTTATTTATTTTTTTTTGTTAATGTATTTATGTTTGTTTTTGTTTTTGGTTTTGCTTAAGGACTAACAATCTTTTAAGTTTTCTAATTACTTTGTTAAGACTTTCAGGTATAAAACGTCTGTGCGTATTCGAATTTCTAAAACCCCTCAAGGAGACACAACTCCTCCTACTAGGGATGCCTAGAGGTTTAAAGCTTGTTGCACACGCTAAATGCAATCGAGTTACCTACGAAGTGGTTTAATTAACTTCTTGTTTGTTTTTATCTTTGTTTTCCTTTTGTTTTGCTCGAGGATAGCAAAATCTAGTTTGGGGTATTGGTCGGTGCATAAATTACATATCATTTTGTACCCTTTTAGCTTATGATTTGGTTATGTTTTTCAGTTAAACTTGTGCTTTTAATTTGTTTTGTGTTTGTTTTCAATGTTTGAAGTTTGAGCTGGATAAAATGCATTTTGGAGACAGATTAGCTGGAAAACGGTGTCTGCAGATCAGTCAACTTCACGGATTGGACTGTACTTGCTAGAGAAGAACCCGATGATGAGCCATACATCATTGGAAAGATACGGAAGTCTAGTTTCTGTTGAATTCTACGTTTCAAGGAATCCAAGTCTTCTAGAGAAGTTATACATGTTTTGGCGACTTAAGGTCAAATTCAGCGTCTGCGTTACTGGGGCAAAATTCACATTTGAAGGCCTTTCCTATTTTTCCTTCTGCTGGGCTGCATATGCTTGGAAAGATTAGTACAGAGCTGTAAGTTCCATATTTTTCCAGATTTTTCAGAATGGATGAACAAGCCAAACCAGCCCACAAGCTGGCTGCGATGCATTGCCATGCATGACATATGCATGATGAATTGTTGTTGATTGTGGGAAACTTTGGTGAAGCATATTCAATACCTATTTTGAGTGGAATTTTGCAGCAGCCAAAAGATGATGAAGTGGGAGCTGAACACTGAAGCCTAAAGACAAGAGGAATTGTTTTCAAATGCAATTGTGTGTTAGGTTAAGTTGGTAAATTAAGTGTTGTGTGTTAGGTGAAGTTAGTAGTGTGTTTAGAAAATTCAATTTATACTTCAATTTTTCACTTCCCTTAGGCCTATAAATGAAGTTCTCTTAGTTTTTAACAATACCCAAGGGGGAGCTCTCAGCACTTCTCTAGAGCTCCCTTCCCTCCTCCCTCAAATCTCTCTAGTTCCCCTTTGTAGTTCTCAATTGTTGTAACAAGATCCTAGTACTATAAATCTCAAGCATTTTTCCTTCTCTTCTTCTATAAATTCTCCAAACACTTCTCTATTCTATATTCAAAATTCTCACCCGCCTCAAAACATTTCCCGAACACAATCCACATTCTCTTCCAAATTCCCCATGTCTAAACACATTCCCTTCCAAATTTAAAGTCCTCAAATACTCTTCTCCTAAATCCCAATTTTCAAACACCACTTTCCCTTCTTCTCCAAAAGCCCATATTCTCAAACACTTTCCAAACACTTCTCCCATTCCTTCATCAAATTCTCAATGTTCCCAAACACTCCTCCCTTCTCTTTCTCAAACACATCTCTCCTCTCTTCCAAAAGTCTCCAAAATCTCTCAAAGACATGTCTCAACCTTTCAAAAAATCCTCCAAGTTCTCAGACTCTCTCTTCTCCCTCTCGAGCTCTACACTTTCTTCTCTTCCTCAAAGTTCTTAATTTCCTTATTGTTTTCGTAGTTGTAATTTATTTTTCTTGTAATGTACATTCTTTCTTCTTGTTTTGTTCTTTTGTTTTATTATGTTTTGTGTAGGGAAACTGAATTCTATCATTCAATCACCATCCCTGTGGATCGACTTCGCACTTACATACGTGAAACTACGACGGTTCGTGCACTTGCGAGTATCACAAGTTGATGTCTACTGAACCCATTCTGGTGAGGCTTATCACCGCAACAAATACGCGTGACGGTTTGGTTTTGGTTAAGAGATCGAAACTTGGCAAAGTTGCAGGTGAGTTGATAGATTCTGCTTTGTTGTGTGATGAAGGTTTTGAGTTGCTGTAAAATTCATTCTACGACAGCGTGGGAAGCTTACAAGGTTGTTGTCATCAAGAGCTCATGTCGAAGAAGAACCCACGGAGAGGTCTTCGAAATGCTCTCCCAAGTCGAAGTCAAGGATCCCCATCGAGTAAAAGCAAAAGGGCGTGCGAGAAGAGTGAAAGGACAAAGAGAGGGCAGCGGAAGGATACAACGGCGGTGCAGTGAATGAGGAAGGTCTTACCATGATAGATAATTGAGTTGTCCGGATACTTGTGACCCGTAAGTGAATATGTAATTTTCAGGGTTTGAATTTTTTACAAGAAATGCTGTTGACTTGTTTCTTTGTTTCCAATCTGCAGCTCTTCATCTTCCGACGAGAAAGTTGGTGCTGCAGGTTGATGAGAATTTGCAGCCCAGTCAAAGCACGCAGTGACAGGAACTGACTATGACAGAGTCATTCCTGCAAGAGTTTGATTTTATTCACGGTCCCGAACTTCTATATTTGTCCATACCAATTTGCGTCTTTTTGGAAACCATTTGGAACTGCGAGTGACCTCATGTAAGTGCCTCATGTTGATACTTAACTAAGCTATGTGAAAGCAAACAGTGTAATTGCCAGAAAAAGAAGTAACTTTTGTATTCCACAAATTATTAAGTGTCACACACGTGTCGCATGATTGGCATCGACCCCTGGAAAAATAAAATAAAAGACATTAAAGTCAACAATAAGTTATTTGAGGAGCCAGTGAGTTATCAATATCTAAGTCACGCACGTGACTCTAAGAGGCCACGTTCCTCCCCACCCAGAATGGTTTGTCCTCTGAAGAATCCTCTCACCACTCTGGGAGTAATGCAAACAATGGGAGATGGGGGCTTTGGGAAGAAGGGGTCGGGGAATCGATAGTATTGAACATTGTCTTGGACTCACGTCGCCAGATCCCGGTACGTCCCACAAGGATGGTCGTGAACGTCACCATGCTTGCGAAAATTATGTCCTTCAACGGGTTTCGGATCCATCTTTGGTTGAGGTATAATGTTTATCCTTGGGCTTTGTGTGTTTTAGAACGTGGAGCCAGGTGTTTGAAAGGATTCGTTTGGGATTCATACTGTGCAATGTGGGTAACGTTTTATACACCTTTGCAACGGTTGCAAGGAAAAATGAAATATGTAGGTAAGGGAATCTTGAAACTATTTACTTGTGTGTTTAGGAAGGGACCCCCAAAACCATCACTATGTGCCAGGAATGTGTCAAAGTACCGGATCTATGTCAGAATGTTGAAAAAATTTATCGATCTATCTACAATTTTTTAAACCTAAAATTGAGCACTATTAGTAACTCCACCACTAATCCAAGGAGTTAGTGATCCAAGTAATGACATCCCCTGAGTTTAACATAGAACCCAAGGCGTGATAGGAGATTCAAACCTTAACAAGTCTATGGAACCAAGTAATGACCAGGCATAAATATGTAAACACAAACCCAGACTTGGCATTAACAAAAAAACAAACAAGTGAATAACAATTGCCTAGCGATTGATATGGCTACTATAAATCACTCATCGTTGGCTTTTGCTTGGTTGGTGGCCTAGCTCTGTGGGTGTACACGCCCAGATGATTGCGTGTAATAGACTGTTATGCGTCCTAGCCAATATGTTTGTGGACACTCAGCGACCTTTGAATTGCTCAAAAGCTTCGTTGAAAGCCACAGAGACATTGCCTCCCCTATGCCTGTCGCCTCCTTTCTGGATGCTCAAAAGACTCCCACGTAAACATCCTCCGAGGGTGATTTGCAAATCCTCTGCCTTCCCAGCTTTCTTCTTTGGCCACGAGTTCTGTGTTCTTTCTGGACGCGCTTTGTTCACTTGGCGTGTCAAATACGCCTACTTCTTGCGTGTTCCCACACTTTTGTGTCCAATAATGGACCAAGGAGGAGCTCGTGTTCCAGCCCGTTTTCATATCATATATTTCCTAGTAAGTATGATTTGAGTCCCTTGTGGCCGAGGAGGTTGGAAGTGGCAGCGGTGGTAGAGGGGACCTGAGATAAATCCCGGGCATATTCCCATGACCCATCGGAGTCCCCATGATTTGCATTGCCGTCTGTAACTCTGGCCGAGACATGTCACAAATCTTCAGCTTCTTCAGAATAATTGGGGATCGTCTGGTATGCACAAAACACAACTCCAAAGAAGAGTCAGGAAGAAAACAAGATGTTGATGTACGGCAGCGAGCACCCATAGCCATATCACCGCTTATATATAATGTCCTGGAGTACTCGTGCTTGAGTTTTATCTGCTTCTCATCTGTCACATCAGTTTTGTTCTTTAGTTCGTAAATGAGAGTATTTGATTTAGGTTGAATTCTGGATTTAAAGCCTCGTATTAATCACAGAATAGCATACACATGAATTTTGAATTTTCAACTTTCAATGAGGTAGTAGCATTTGCTCCGAATTATTATCCCGATGCTTTGGCAAGGAAGGGTGGAAAATAATGGTCAATTATGGCACGTGTGCACCTACCCAAGGTCTCAGGCGGCGCTGTTCCCCCCATGTGTTGTCTTTCGTTATTTTCATTACACAACTAGGGGAAAAATTATTGAGACATGGTAATAACAAGGAGAAAAATCGGAAAAAAATGCCCCAAATGGGGAACGCATAAATCGTCGGCAGTGTTTTTTTCAACTGCTTTTCGTACTCAATTTCATAAGATGTGATAATACAAGAGTGTACACTTCATCTTCTGTAGATGGTTCTAACTCGCTTTCGTTTCAACTCTAACATTATGTTTTGCAAACCTTTTCCTCCTATTTCTTTCAGTGTTTCATTATTGAATTTAAATAACACAACTATCGGTTACATTTGCTTCGTATGTAATTTTTGGGAAAATGAGAAACTTGACTCCCCTTTCAAATTACACACAATATTATTATTGTTATTTCATTGGTCATATATTATATATTTCATAATTGGTAAGAAGTAATTCATATGTACCATTTTTAAGGAACAACAACTCATGTGAAGGGTAGATCCAATCAATGCTAAAAACTATCCCATTCCTTTTAGGCATTTGTAAAGAGAAATTAAATATGTTGACAAGCAAAATAATGTAAACATACTTCAATTAAAGCATACCCATTTAGCTTTATAAAAGTACTCATAATCAACCAAAAGCACTTCCCATATTTTTCACTCCGTCTCTTTCTTCACGTCTTACAGCCGCAGACATACAAGATACCATCTCAAGTGTCCAAAGCAAAATGGTTACACCTTTCGGAGCGCACACAAACTTGGAAGATAAGTACTTGAACTTAACGTTTATCAATTTCTCCAAAGAAACTACCCAAATAATGAAAATGAACGTTGTCGAGTTTAACGGTTTACTCCATGGTGAATCCGTCCCAGCCGTAGCTTGGGACAAACATTCCACATACTCTCCTAACATGTTAAAATCATTTACGTGCTTCTCGTTTCCCTCATCTGCACCGCTCATTTACTCTAAACCTTCGACAACCTTTTCCTTTCGCAAGCTCAAACCTCTTTAGCTTCATCAGTTTGACCCACCGAGGTGTAATTTCGCTTGACTTCTACCCATCCCCTAATGTTCCTTCATACCATCTTAGACGTATCTTTTGAAGTTTATTTCAAGTTCAATCATTTATCTTATGGATTCTGCCGATACGACCCTATCATCATGGTCCTCTGAATGAAAGTTGATGGATTTCGGAGGTTGCACAGGAACATCTTCAGCGTTTACACTCCTGTGTGGCACCATTTATGGTTTATGAATTTTAGGGTTCAGGGTTTATGCTTAATGATTAATTCATTATAGTAGATTTGCAAACACTTCTTCATATTTCATAGCTTGCCCAATTAGAAAATTACAAATATATTTTCTTAAAAGCCAAAGTATAACAGAATTCATGAATATATACTTGAAATAGCTTGGAAGATTTCCAGACGCAAAAAAGTTTTTTACTTCTTCATCACTCAACCTTCTAAATCAAGAAAATGATAGAACTAACAACAGGCTTGGAGGATGTTTTAATGCCCTTCACCATACGGATGACTTCAGCATATGCATTAAGTTCCTTCTGATTGAGCGGTTTTTCATTTGAGAGATTTCTTTATCTGGCATGTTGCCTCCAATTGCCACCATTCATAGCCACTACACCTGCTAGTCGTAAAACATAAGAAAGTTACAATTTTCATTTTGGGATTACAATGTCAGACCCTTATCTCTTTACCCCCGAGGGGACTTCGTTGACTTAGGCAATGGCCGATCGAAGTTAGTGTTAATTGGCTTAGGGTAGATAATACTTACATACGTTGTGAAGTACTTCCAATACGGTCTGCCCATATTCCTTTCAAATTTGGAAATTAGCACAACCATTCTCAGGATTGTACTGGCTTCACTTTTCTTTGAGTTTTTGTTGAAGAATTCACACTTAGCTTTGCCCAGAAGGGAAATGCAGAAATAGAAGATGACAACCCTTCCAAAAAAATTTCTCAAAACCCCCAATTCATTTTCCTTCAAATCTAAAAGGAATGGTATTTTCTTTTTTGGGGAGAACTAATATGGAGTTTCAAGTTTGAATTGTCCCTTTGGCTCGGGCCAATCCGTGACTTGTGAGCGGCTAATTCAAAATTTGCAGGATGTTTTCCAAGCGCTACCCATGAGCGGAAAGAAAAGCATTGGTTTAATATTTTTTAACCCTAAGCATTCGATATAGTAACTGGAAACCGTAGGCGAAAAGCCCTACACTCTCCAAGTCGTTAAAAATTGAATATTTAAGTGGAAAAGATTAGAAAATAGTAAAACTCGCGAGTGGCGGCATGGCACCGCGCGCCTGTAGCTGGAGCTTTCAGGCCTCCTGATTCCGAGCCTTGCCTTCACTTGGCATTTCTTGTATATTTTATTCAGTTTTTTTCCCAAAAATCATTAAAAATACATGAAAATTAAGGAAAAAATTGGAAAATTTCCTAACTTGTGCTGGGACCAGATCCTTCATACGGAAAGTAATAACCCTGGTTTAGGAGGGAGTGAAAAATAAAAATTTGGTAACCCAACCTGACATTCTGAATGATGCAAAAATGGAACTTATACACTTTGTAAACCCCACACTCTCATATGTTCACGCATTAATCCTCACAATCAACTTTGTTTGTCTTGCCCTTTTTCCTAATATGTCATCGAGGAAATCCCGCCCGGCAATCCTTAGGAATTTTCAATCTTTTTCACCTTCAATTTCTAATTTTAATTCTAATATTTAAGTGGAAACGATTAAAAATATTAAAACTTGCATGTGGCAAAATGGGAGCGCGCGCGTCCTCAGGCCGTACCTCCCGACTTTACTCCAGCCTTGCCTACACTTGGCATTTCTTGTAGAATATTTTATTGTGATTTTTCCCCAATATCGTTTAAAAATGCAGGAAAATTAAGGAAAAATTGGAAATCTCTGAACTGTGGGTGCGGGACCAGATCATTTGCCAGGAGTTTTGGGTTAATATTTGGCAAATGTTTTTGTGAAAATTG